>CM029632.1:35124261-35615327 GCA_017311315.1 Dendrocalamus latiflorus | reverse complement strand
TCGATCCACGAGAGAAGGCGTTTCTTCACCGTGGCATCTCATACAGCCTGTTGCCCATGGTTCTCCGGAAATATTGCCTGCTCCTGTGCAAGCTTCGTCGTAACCCAGCTTATGCTTCACCGGGTGGTTCCATCTCGTAGAAAAACAGACACTTAGCAACTAGTTCCTCACAAAAAGGCGCAACGATCCACGAGGAGAAGGCGTTTCTTCACCGTGGCATCTCATACAGCCTGTTGCCCATGGTTCTCCGGAAATGTTGCCTGCTCCTGTGCAGCTTCGCCGTACCCAGCTATGATTCACCGGGTGGTTCCATCTCGTAGAAAAAACAGAACACTCAGCAACTAGTCCACACAAAAAGGCGCAACGATCCACGAGAGAAGGCGTTTCTTCACCGTGGCATCTCATACAGCCTGTTGCCCATAGTTCTCCGGAAATATTGCCTGCTCCTGTGCAGCTTCGCCGTAACCCAGCTATGCTTCACCGGGTGGTTCCATCTCGTAGAAAAAACAGACACTTAGCAACTAGTCCTCACAAAAAGGCGCAACGATCCACGAGAGGAGGCATTTCTTCACCGTGGCATCTCATACGGCCTGTTGCCCATGGTTCTCCGGAAATGTTGCCTGCTCTAGTGCTGCTTCGCCGTAACCCAGCTATGCTTCACCGGGTGGTTCCATCTCGTAGAAAAAATCGACACTTAGCAACTAGTCCTCACAAAAAGGCGCAACGATCCACGAGAGAAGGCGTTTCTTCACCGTGGCATCTCATACAGCCTGTTGCCCATGGTTCTCCAGAAATATTGCCTGCTCCTGTGCAGCTTCGCCGTAACCCAGCTATGCTTCACCGGGTGGTTCCATCTCGTAGAAAAAACAGACACATAGCAACTAGTCCTCACAAAAAGGCGCAACGATCCACGAGAGATGGCGTTTTTTCACTGTGGCATCTCATACAGCCTGTTGCCCATGGTTCTCCGGAAATGTTGTCTGCTCCTGTGCAGCTTCGCTGTAACCCAGCTATGCTTCACCGGGTGGTTCCATCTCGTAGAAAAAACAGACACTTAGCAACTAGTCCTCACAAAAAGACGCAACGATCCACGAGAGAAGGCGTTTCTTCACCAAGGCATCTCACACAGCCTGTTGCCCATGGTTCTCCAGAAATGTTGCCTGCTCCTGTGCAGCTTCACCGTAACCTAGCTATGCTTCACCGGGTGGTTCCATCTCGTAGAGAAAACGGACACTTAGCAACTAGTGCTCACAAAAAGGCGCAACGATCCACGAGAGAAGGCGTTTCTTCACCGTGGCACCTCGTACAGCCTGTTGCCCATGGTTCTCCGGAAATGTTGCCTGCTCCTGTGCAGCTTCGCCGTAACCCAGCTATGCTTCACCGGGTGGTTCCATCTCATAGAAAAAAATAGACACTTACCAACAAGTCCACACAAAAAGGCGCAACGATCCACGAGAGAAGGCGTTTCTTCACTGTGGCATCTCATACAGCCTGTTGCCCATGGTTCTCCGGAAATGTTGCCTGCTCCTGTGCAGCTTCACCGTAACCCAGCTATGCTTCACCGGGTGGTTCCATCTCGTAGAGAAAACAGACCCTTAGCAACTAGTCCTCACAAAAAGGCGCAACGATCCACGAGAGAAGGCGTTTCTTCACCGTGGCATCTCATACAGCCTGTTGCCCATGGTTCTCCGAAAATGTTGCCTGCTCCTGTGCAGCTTCGCCGTAACACAGTTATGCTTCAACGGGTGGTTCACCTCGTAGAAAAAATAGACACTTAGCAACTAGTCCTCACAAAAAGGCGCAACGATTCACGAGAAAAGGCGTTTCTTCACCGTGGCATCTCATACAGCCTGTTGCCCATGGTTCTCCGGAAATGTTGCCTGCTCCTGTGCAGCTTCGCCGTAACCCAGCTATGCTTCACCGGGTGGTTCCATCTCGTAGAAAAAACATACACTCAGCAACTAGTCCACACAAAAAGGCGCAACGATCCACGAGAGAAGGCGTTTCTTCACCGTGGCATCTCATACAGGTTGTTGCCCATAGTTCTCCGGAAATATTGCCTGCTTCTGTGCAGCTTCGTCGTAACCCAGTTGTGCTTCACCGGGTGGTTCCATCTCGTAGAAAATAACAGACACTCAGCAACTAGTCCACACAAAAAGGCGCAACGGTCCACGAGAGAAGGCGTTTCTTCACCGTGGCATCACATACAGCCAGTTGCCCATAGTTCTCCGGAAATATTGCCTGCTCCTGTGGAGCTTCGCCGTAACCCAGCTATGCTTCACCGGGTGGTTCCATCTCGTAGAAAAAACAGACACGTAGCAACTAGTCCTCACAAAAAGGCGCAACGATCCACGAGAGAAGGCGTTTCTTCACCGTGGCATCTCATACAGCCTGTTGCCCATGGTTCTCCGGAAATATTGCCTGCTCCTGTGCAGCTTCGCCGTAACCCAGCTATGCTTCACCGGGTGGTTCCATCTCGTAGAAAAAACAGACACTTAGCAACTAGTTCTCACAAAAAGGCGCAACGATCCACGAGAGAAGGCGTTTCTTCACCGTGGCATCTCATACAGCCTGTTGCCCATGGTTCTCCGGAAATGTTGCCTGCTCCTGTGCAGCTTCGCCGTAACCCAGCTATGCTTCACCGGGTGGTTCCATCTCGTAGAAAAAACAGACACTCAGCAACTAGTCCACACAAAAAGGCGCAACGATCCACGAGAGAAGGCGTTTCTTCACCGTGGCATCTCATACAGCTTGTTGCCCACAGTTCTCCGGAAATATTGCCTGCTCCTGTGCAGCTTCGCCATAACCCAGCTATGCTTCACCGGGTGGTTCCATCTCGTTGAAAAATAGACACTCAGCAACTAGTCCACACAAAAAGGCGCAACGATCCACGAGAGAAGGCGTTTCTTCACCGTGGCATCTCATACAGCCTGTTGCCCATAGTTCTCCGGAAATATTGCCTGCTCCTGTGCAGCTTCGCCGTAACCCAGCTATGCTTCACCGGGTGGTTCCATCTCGTAGAAAAAAACAGACACTCAGCAACTAGTCGTCACAAAAAGGCGCAACGATCCACGAGAGAAGGCGTTTCTTCACCGTGGCATCTCATACAGCCTGTTGCCCATAGTTCTCCAGAAATATTGCCTGCTCCTGTGCAGCTTCGCCGTAACCCAGCTATGCTTCACCGGGTGGTTCCATCTCGTAGAAAAAACAGACACTTAGCAACTAGTCCTCACAAAAAGGCGCAACGATCCACGAGAGAAGGCGTTTCTTCACCGTGGCATCTCATACAGCCTGTTGCCCATGGTTCTACAGAAATATTGCCTGCTCCTGTGTAGCTTCGCCGTAACCCAGCTATGCTTCACCGGGTGGTTCCATCTCGTAGAGAAAACAGACACTTAGCAACTAGTCCTCACAAAAAGGCGTAACGATCCACGAGAGAAGGCGTTTCTTCACCGTGGCATCTCATACAGCCTTTTGCCCATGGTTCTCCGGAAATGTTGCCTGCTCCTGTGCAGCTTCGCCGTAACCCAGCTATGCTTCACCGGGTGGTTCCATCTCGTTGAAAAAACAGACACTTAGCAACTAGTCCACACAAAAAAGACGCAACGATCCACGAGACAAGGCGTTTCTTCACCGTGGCATCTCATACAGCCTGTTGCCCATGGTTCTCCGGAAATGTTGCCTGCTCCTGTGCAGCTTCGCCGTAACCCAGCTATGCTTCACCGGGTGGTTCCATCTCGTAGAAAAAATAGACACTTAGCAACTAGTCCTCACAAAATGGTGCAACGATCCACGAGAGAAGGCGTTTCTTCTCCGTGGCATCTCATACAGCCTGTTGCCCATGGTTCTCCGGAAATGTTGCCTGCTCCTGTGCAGCTTCGCGGTAACCCAGCTATGCTTCACCGGGTGGTTCCATCTCGTAGAAAAAACAGACACTTAGCAATTAGTCCTCACAAAAAGGCGCAACGATCCACGAGAGAAGGCGTTTCTTCACCGTGGCATCTCACACAGCCTGTTGCCCATGGTTCTCCGAAAATGTTGTCTGCTCCTGTGCAGCTTCGCCGTAACCCAGGTATGCTTCACCGGGTGGTTCCATCTCATAGAAAAAATAGACACTTAGCAACTAGTCCTCACAAAAAAGCGCAACGATCCAAGAGAGAAGGCGTTTCTTCACCGTGACATCTCATACAGCCTGTTGCCCATGGTTCTCCGGAAATGTTGCCTACTCCTGTGCAGCTTCGCCGTAACCCAGCTATGCTTCACCGGGTGGTTCCATCTCGTAGAGAAAACAGACACTTAGCAACTAGTCCTCACAAAAAGGCGCAACGATCCACGAGAGAAGGCGTTTCTTCACCGTGGCATCTCATACAGCCTGTTGCCCATGGTTCTCCGGAAATGTTGCCTGCTCCTGTGCAGCTTCGCCGTAACCCAGCTATGCTTCACCGGATGGTTCCATCTTGTAGAAAAAACAGACACTTAGCAACTGGTCCTCACAAAAATGCACAACGATCCACGAGAGAAGGCGTTTCTTCACCGTGGCATCTTGTATAGCCTGTTGCCCATGGTTCTCCAGAAATATTGCCTGCTCCTGTGTAGCTTCGCCGTAACCCAGCTATGCTTCACCGGGTGGTTCCATCTCGTAGAGAAAACAGACACTTAGCAACTAGTCCTCACAAAAAGGCGTAACGATCCACGAGAGAAGGCGTTTCTTCACCGTGGCATCTCATACAGCCTGTTGCCCGTGGTTCTCCGGAAATGTTGCCTGCTCCTGTGCAGCTTCGCCGTAACCCAGATATGCTTCACCGGGTGGTTCCATCTCGTTGAAAAAACAGACACTTAGCAACTAGTCCTCACAAAAAAGGCGCAACGATCCACGAGACAAGGCGTTTCTTCACCGTGGCATCTCACACAGCCTGTTGCCCATGGTTCTCCGGAAATGTTGCCTGCTCCTGTGCAGCTTCGCCGTAACCCAGCTATGCTTCACCGGGAGGTTCCATCTTGTAGAAAAAACAGACACTTAGCAACTAGTCCTCACAAAAAGGCACAACAATCCACGAGAGAAGGCGTTTCTTCACCGTGGCATCTCATACAGCCTGTTGCCCATGGTTCTCCAGAAATGTTGCCTGCTCCTGTGTAGCTTCGCCGTAACCCAGTTATGCTTCACCGGGTGGTTCCATCTCGTAGAAAAAACAGACACTTAGCAACTAGTCCTCACAAATAGGCGTAACGATCCACGAGAGAAGGCGTTTCTTCACCGTGGCATCTCATACAGCCTGTTGCCCATGGTTCTCCGGAAATGTTGCCTGCTCCTGTGCAGCTTCGCCGTAACCCAGCTATGCTTCACCGGGTGGTTCCATCTCGTAGAAAAAACAGACACTTAGCAGCTAGTCTTCACAAAAAGGCGCAATGATCCACGAGAGAAGGCGTTTCTTCACCGTGGCATCTCATACAGCCTGTTGCCCATGGTTCTCCGGAAATGTTGCCTGCTCCTGTGCAGCTTCGCCATAACCCAGCTATGCTTCACCGGGTGGTTCCATCTCGTAGAAAAAATAGACACTTAGCAACTAGTCCTCACAAAATGGTGCAACGATCCACGAGAGAAGGCGTTTCTTCTCCGTGACATCTCAAACAGCATGTTGCCCATAGTTCTCCGGAAATGTTGCCTGCTCCTGTGCAGCTTCGCCGTAACCCAGCTATGCTTCACCGGGTGGTTCCATCTCGTAGAAAAAACAGATACTTAGCAATTAGTCCTCACAAAAAGGCGCAACGATCCACGAGAGAAGGCGTTTCTTCACCGTGGCATCTCACACAGACTGTTGCCCATGGTTCTCCGGAAATGTTGTCTGCTCCTGTGCAGCTTCGCCGTAACCCAGCTATGCTTCACCGGGTGGTTCCATCTCATAGAAAAAATAGACACTTAGCAACTAGTCCTCACAAAAAGGCGCAACGATCCACGAGAGAAGGCGTTTCTTCACCGTGGCGTCTCATACAGCATGTTGCCCATGGTTCTTCGGAAATGTTGCCTGCTCCTGTGCAGCTTCGCCGTAACCCAGCTATGCTTCACCGGGTGGTTCCATCTCGTAGAAAAAATAGACACTTAGCAACTAGTCCCCACAAAAAGACGCAACGATCCACGAGAGAAGGCGTTACTTCACCGTGGCATCTCATATAGCCTGTTGGCCATGGTTCTCTGTAAATGTTGCCTGCTCCTGTGCAGCTTCGCCGTAACCCAGCTATGCTTCACCGGGTGGTTCCATCTCGTAGAAAAAATAGACACTTAGCAACTAGTCCTCACAAAAAGGCGCAACGCTCCACGAGAGAAGGCGTTACTTCACCGTGGCATCTCGTAGAGCCTGTTGCCCATGGTTCTCCGGAAATGTGCTACTAGAAAGAGGAGGCGGGGCATGAGGAGGGAGCTGAGAAGCGATTTGGCGGCAGCGAAACGCTGTGAGGCAAGGAGTGACACGGTGCCGGTGAGCGCCGGTGACTCGAGCTGGACGCCACCAGCGAGAGTGGAAAGGTACGGTGGCACGAATCTTGTTGCAGATCGAATGGTGTAAATTCAATTGATTTCCATGAGAAAACACTGACATATCTCTAGCACTTTCGTAATTCTTTTTGCGGGAAGAGAGTATGCTATTAGAGTACTTAACGATCAAAGGGTATATATGTATACAGTTTTGCTATTACACAGGCGACTGCAATCAACTAAAATTGCAGTCCCCCTAAAAAAATACCTGCAACTTCAGTTGATTGAAAGATAAAAAAATTCAATCGCATATATATATATATATATATATATATATATATATATATATTACAAAGGAATTTACAATTTATTAGTATCACATGGGTACAAGTACAGAAATGACTTGCAGCACAAATTCCATTTTGTGGTTAATGCTAATGCTACTGCCGAAATAGTTTGGGTACAGTCTCTACTCAAAGAATTGGGGGTGTCTCAGAACAGACCACCAAGTCTGTGGTGTGACAATATAGGAGCTACATTCTTGTCCACAAACCCAGTTTTTCAAGCAAGGACTAAACATATAGAAGTTGATTTCCATTTTGTGCGAGAAAGGGTTGCACAGAAGCTACTGGACATCAGGTTTATATCATCAAAGGACCAAGTTGCTGATGTACTCACCAAGCCTCTTCCAGCAAGGTTGTTTTCAGAGTTTCAACACAATCTCAATCTGGTTGATACAGGTTGAGATTGCGGGAGGATGTTAAAAGCATTAGATAGTTAGCAACAGACTGAGGCCCTGTTTGGATCCCATGGTCTAAAGTTTAATTGTCTAAAGTTTTAGACTAAACTTTAGTTGGCTAAACTTTAGCCACTAAACTTTAGTCGAAAATCCTGTTTGAATCATGTACTAATGGATAGGACTAAAGTTTCAAAAAGACCATACTACCTCTCCTCGTTTCGTGCGTCAGCCATTAAATGGGAGGTGAGAGACTGTAACAGCCCAGGTTTTTGTTAAAATAAAATAAATAAAGAAATAAATAAAAATCAATTAAAATTAAAATTTAATCTAAAATAAGTGTTTTGTTGCCTAAAGTTTAAATTTGGATTTGCTCTGAATTTCTGCTTTTGAAAAGCTGGATTTAAAAAGCATTTTCAGAAAAACCTAAAATTATTATTAAATAAAATGATATTTTGATTTTATATGAAAATCCTAGTTCAAATTAATTATTTGGAGTTATTTGGCTTTTATTTGGTTTCCTGGATTTTCTGGAGTTCAAAAATGTATTTTTGAAATTAAAAAGTATTTTAAAGTATGAAAATTAAATACCAACATTAGTTGGAAATATTTTTATTAAGTCCAAAATGTCACCAGGAGCTTATGTGAATTTTCCTGGAATTTTTGGAAGTTATTTGGTATTTTTCTGAGGCTTATTGAATTTTCTGGCAATTTCTAAAAATCTGAAATCAAAAATTAGAAAATTAAAACCCTCTCCTCCCTCCTCCGGCCGCCACGTGGACGGCCGGATTCCACCCACGCCGCCGCCCGGATCCGCCTTCCCCTCCTCCCTGCTTGCCACGTGTTCGGTCCAGATGGCCCTGCCCCCGCGCCCTCGGCCCATCCGCCCGTCCGCCCGCCATCCATTCTCGGCCGCCCGATTCACCCCGCGCCACATGTCGCCATCCCCACCGCCCGCTCTTCCCCCTCTCAGCCCCGCTGACAGGCCGGGCCCGCCTGTCAGCATCGTCTCCCTCCCCGCGCCGTCCCCTTCCTCCCGCTCGGCCGCGCCATCCCCGCCGCCATCTCTGCCGCCCCTCGCCGCCGGGTCTCCTTTCCTTTCCCGCCGCCCGTGCGACCCGCACCCTTTCCTTCTTCTCCCTCCCCGATTCCCTTCCATCTACGGCCGCACCTTCCCTTTTCTCCCTCTCCGCAATCCCCGCCGATCCCGCCATCTCCGGCGAGAAATCTGCCCCGCCCCGCTCCCCCTCCGCCCTATAAAAGGCGTCCCTCGGCTCCGCCACAACCCGCCCCACCTCCCTCCGCCTCTTCCTTCCCCTCCCGTGCGCTCCATCGCCGCCGCGCCGTTGAACCCGAGCGCGCCGCCGCCTCTGCTCGCCGCCAGCTCGCCGTCGGCCATCCCCGGTAAGCCGCGCCCCACCCTCGGGTTCCCCCGCGCCTCCTCTCCCTTCCGCGCCACTCGCCGCCGGTCGCCGCCCGCCGGAGCGCCGGCGAGGCTCGCTCCCCCGAGCTCCTCCGGCCGGCACTGCCTCGGTGCCGACGTGGCAGGTGAGGTGGCCGCCCCGTCAGCGCCACCCGGGCGCCACGCGGGCACCAGCTGCCACGCCACCCCCGCGTCAGCTCAGCCCCGCCCGAGTCCGTGGACATGGTCCACATGGACCGGGGGCCCGCATGTCAGCGTGTTTCCCTCGGGCTGACGTCATGATGGCGTCATTAATCCGAATTTCCCGTTGAAAAATAAATCAGCCAAAATCAAATTCCCTGCTGACGCAATAATTCGGATTTTCCTTTAGGAAAATAATTCCAGAAAATCCTCTTTTTCGATTTTCTCTGAATTTAATCTTCCCGGAGCCCGTTCTCCTTCGTCCTAACTCCGATTGAGCCCATTCAAATTTCTAAATTCATCAAAAATTCCCCTCTATCCTTTTCTAGCCTCAATTCAAATGTTTGAAGTCAATTTGAATTTATTTGAATTTGGTGGGTTATTTTGACGTGTAGACTTCGATGATTCGGGAGATTTCTTCGACGAAGATACAAACCAAGTTCAAGGGCAAGGCAAGTCACCCTCCTTGATCATGTTGATCCCAGAATTGCAAATAAAATTATGTTGATTTAAATTATATTGCATGCGTATTTCTATTCAACGTATTTCAATTCAGTTTTAACTTTAGTTAATACCTATTTGTTAATACCTCCTTTGACATTGCAAATCCTTATACCTTGTCACCTTAGAATCAAACTCTAGTTAGTACACTAGTATTGGCTAGAGACTTGTAAAACAAATGCCACTGCTTAATCATATAATTTTGTTTTGGGATATCTTTCACATAAAATGATGACCTCTTTTTACATAAAATGATAAGCTTTTGATCTGTATTCTTGACTTCGGTGAGTCAAGAAGGATTATGGAATATTTTCAAAATAAAATATAAAATCTGGTTTAGACTTAGGCTAATGGTTAGGTGGTGGGTGCAGGCATGCACTGTTGTTCGGAGACACAGTGTTGATTGTCGGGCACAGGGGGTATGTGGTTGAGCCTAAGTCAGATTAAGGACCGGTCTGTGAGCTACCGTTGCAAAGCCCTAACGTACTACCACAAGGCTGGTATGGAACAGCCCTGGCTGAATAATTTGTGGGTCCCAACCTGAGCCATTTCGTAGGATGAAAGTGAGTGTGGCGTAGGCCATGAGAAGTCTCACTCGGCTCAAGAGGGGGTCCCGGTCTGGTGGATTCCTTACTGGGGTGAAACCTTAGAGTTGGCTTGGCCAGGTTGAAGGCTTTGCATTGTAAAGGCCTTGTCACGACTCCTCGCCGCACACCAAAGGAAGTGTGTAAACCGGTGGCAATATGGGATGATCGTGTCTTGTGGGTAAAGCTGTACAACCTCTGCAGAGTGTATAATCTATCCTGGATAGCCGTGCCCACGGTCACGGGCATGCTGAGTAAAGTTTTTCATGGATTAGACTTTGTTTTTCAAAAATGTTTTTAAAAACCTTGTGGATGGATGGAATCCACGAGAGATGAAAACCTTACGGATGGATGGAATCCGTGAGAGTTTGAAATCTGGTGAATGGATGGAATTCATCAGAGTTGCGCAGTGAAAGCGTGTGGATGGATGGAATCCATACGTGATCTTTTGGAAAAGATGGTCCGGGTGGGATGCCCGTGGATAGGTTGGTGTATGGTCGGAGCCTGCACTGACGGTATTAATTTCTATTTCAAGTATTGTTTTTACCTACGGTATTAAATTCAGCAATTTCAATCTATTTACTGTATTTCATTAAATGCTGTTTTATGCAAACTAACCCTATAAGCCTTCCATTGAAGCCTTTATCATTATATTGCATTTTCCCGGGTGACTTGCGGAGTACAATTTGTACTCACGTTGCTTTTTCCACACAGAGGAAGACGACTTCGACTACGGTGAAGACCAGAACGAGTAGGCCACGTCTTGCAGTTGTTTGCCTGTGGGCAGGCTTGGGCTTCGTCTTTTCAGTTTCGCTTCCGCAGTTCTTTTGCAGTTATTTTGCCAATGTGCGATGATGTAAACGCTGGCCATAAGGCCATACTCTTTAAATTAAATAAAGGTCATTATGCTTGGTATTTATCTTTGTTGTTCACTGTGTGCACTAGCTGATCCTGGACATGCATGGGTAAACACGTCTTTGTGCCTAAGAACCCAAAACTTTAGACCACTTTAGTTCACTTTGGTGGACTAATGGTGTAAAGTGTTTTTTAGGGGTTAGCTAAAGTTTAGATCTAACTTTAGACCACCTGTTTGGAGACTTTAGATCTAAACTTTAGTGACTAAACTTTACAGGGCCTGATTCGTAGTGCTGTCCTATTCTTCAGGAGTTAGTTTGTCTATTCTTAGCACAACCGAATCACCACCTGTAGACTCACTCTCCACCTCTATATCTTGCTATTTTTCAGATGATATTGTAACTGTTGTATGACAATATTATATACTGCACACAAAGCTTTCGTTCGGTGTTGAGCCGAATCAATTCTTCTTCTTCAGAAACTCTATCACACATTTTTACAGGGTGTGTGTATATATATAGGGTGTGTATAGGTATCATCCGAATGTTTTCTTCCCAACAATCATCCAAATTTCGGTCCGTTGGATTAGAGATTCAACGGTCTCTTTTTTTGGAGGGGGGTGAATTTTTTTTGGAGGGGTGGGAAGAATTTGTGGCCCTTGGATCTCTAATCCAACGGTCACAAATCTGGATGATAGTTAGAAAGAAAACATCCGGATGATGTTTATCAATACCCATATATATAGAGTATAAATAACAAGGGCACCATGGTGTCTGGGCACCAAGCCTCCCTGCCTTTAGATTGCTTTTAGATACGTGGTAGTGTGATTGAGACTTTCCATCTATGAATAAGACTTTCCATTCATGATTGATTTAGCATACCTAATATATTATATACCATTGCACTAGCACGCATCTAAAAGCAATCCAAAGGCAGGGAGGCTGGGTGCTCAGACAACATGGTGTCCCATTTCAGCGTCCTATATTATATATATATATATATATATATATATATATATATATATATATATATATATATATATATATATATATATATATATATATTACAAAGGAATTTACAATTCATTAGTATTACATGGGTACAAGAAGTACAGAAATAACTTGCAGCACAAATTACATCATGCTTACATACTAGCAATTGGAAGAGGTGTGTAGCGGGAGTGGTCATAGCGGGACGAAGAGTACCTCCTTGCCGAGTATGAGGAACACCACGACCGGAGTGCTGGCGCCGATCGCGATGACGACGTAGGCGGGCCACCGCGCGGTGGGCACGACGGTGATGTAGACGGCGGTCATGAGCGAGACGAGCATGGCGAGGCAGGCGAGGACGGTGAGCCTGTGGCCCCACATGAGCTGGTCGAGCTTGAACTTGACGGGATCCCGCCATGCCCAGATGAAGCAGAAGACGACGACGATGGAGCTGCACATGGCGACGGTGTTGGAGATGACGAAGATCTTGAAGGCGCTGCGGTGGCCGTGGATAGCGGTGCCCTCGCTCTGGCTGTAGCCGCCGGGCATGGTGAAGGTGGCGGCGAAGGTGACGGTGGCGATGAGGGTGGCGACGAGGGTGTAGGTCTCGACGCTGAGCTCGAAGTACTCGTGGCTGGAGGCCCTGCGGCCCCGCAGCGACTGGTAGGTGGCGACGGGCGGCAGCGGCTGCTTCTTGCACTTGATGGACTCCTGCCGCTTGAGCTGCTTCCAGAGGTACATCTCGTAGGTGTCCATCTCGCCCCCGCTGGTCATGGTCCTCTCGATGAGGCTGCGCGCCGTGTGGCCTTCGTTGTTGAGGAGGCAGGGGTTGACGCGGCGGTCCTTGAGCAGAAGCAGGGCAGACTGGATGCGGGTCATCTTAGCGGCGAGGTGCAGCGGCGTGTTGCCGTCCTTGTCGACGCGGTTGACCACCTCCTCCGGTTGGACGTGGCGGAGGAGGCACCGGAGCGCGTTCACCTTGCCGCTGACGATGGAGATGTGGAAGGCGTTGCGGCCGTCGCTGTCCACCATCTCCGAGACGTCGGCGCACTGCCGGAGCAGGGCCTTGATGGCGTCCGCCGAGCCGTAGTGGGCAGCGACGTGGAGCGGCGACTGCAGCTCGCGGTTGCGCTTGTAGGCCAGGTCAGGCCTGTGGTTGAGCAGCATGTCCACAATGCGCGCGTGGTTCTTCTGCGCCGCGTAGTGGAGGGCGTTGTTGTCCTTGGAGTCGGTCAGCTCGATCAGCTCCGGACGCTTGTCCAGAAGAATGGCGACGATCTCTACGATGGAGTCGATGGCAGAAGGAATGAGTTGGACGATTAATTCCGGCCGGCAAAGCAAGCAAAAAGTAATCAATCGATACTAGCGCATAGTAAGTATATGGACTATGGAGTACTCACTGGTGTGCCCTCCCAGCACGGCCTGGTGCAGCGCCGTGCCGCTGACGGAGACGGAGGGCACGAACTGCTCCTCGACCCAGGCGTAGTCGACGATCTTGGCGACGACGTCGGCGAGGCCCTCCCGGGCGGCCATGTGCAGCGGCGACTCCATCCTCTCGTTGAGCGCGTGGCAGCGGCTGGGCTCGGCCTCCAGCAGCCTGAGCGCCACGGCGCTGCGGCTGTGCCTGACCGCCTCGTGCAGCGGGGTGTTGCCGGCCATGTTCGTCATGATCAGGGGGCTCTTGAGGTACGGCGCGTCGGCGCCGGAGGCGAGGTCCTCCGGCCAGGACAGCGCGAGGCCGATGAGCAGGTCGGCCACGTCGTGCTTGCCCGCCCTGGCCGCCAGGTGCAGCGGCGTGTCGCCGTCGGAGTTCTTGGCGACGAGCAGCTCCTCGTTCATGCCAAGGACCTCGCGGGCGAAGTCAGTGTGGCCGAGCCAGGCGGCGATGTGGAGCGCCGTGTTGTGCTGGGGCGTCTGGGAGTTGAGGATCTTGAGGTCGGAGGCCACCAGACTACGCAGGCTAGACACGTTCCCCTGCGACGCCGCCTTGTGCAACGACGGGTCCATGCTACCGTAGCCGTCTAGCTCTGCTCTGCTCTGCTCTGCTCTGCTACAGGGAAGGAATGGATAGCATGCAATCGCAATCAAAGGAAAGGAAAGGAAAGGAAAGTTGCTAGCTACTCTAGATCTAGATAGGGGAGGGGTTTAGAGCAACTCCAGCAGGCCCCCTACTTGAGCCCTCAAACCTCATATTTGAGAGCCAGAGCAAAAAATTGAACTCCAGCAGACCCCCTACTTGGCTCTCAAAAATAAGAGGCCTCTCAAATGAGGCCTTCAAGCCCTCATTCCCAGGGGCCCCCTACTCTGGCTCTCATTTCCGTTTTTCTCCCCGCCTCGGTGAAAAATCCCCCGCCCCGCCTCCCGGCTTCTGCTCGCCCCCCGCCTCCTCCGCTTCCTCGGCTCCTCCGCCCGGCGCCTCGGCTCGCCTCCTCCGCCCGGCGCCTCGGCTCGCCCGCCGCCTGGCCCGACGCCTCCGCCCAGCACCTCCGCTCGCCCGGCGCCTCCGCCCGGCGCTCGCTCGTCGCCGCGGGTGGAGGAGAGGAGGAGCGCGGCGGCGGAGAGGAGAGGAGGAGGCGCGGGTGGAGGAGAGGAGGAGCGCGGCGGCCGAGAGGAGAGGAGGAGGCGCGGGTGGAGGAGAGGAGGAGCGCGGCGGCGGAGAGGAGAGGAGGAGGCGCGGGTGGAGGAGAGGAGGAGCGCGGCGGCGGAGAGGAGAGGAGGAGGCGCGGGTGGAGGAGAGGAGGAGCGCGGCGGCCGAGAGGAGAGGAGGAGGCGTGGGTGGAGGAGAGGAGGAGCGCGGCGGCCGAGAGGAGAGGAGGAGGCGCGGGTGGAGGAGAGGAGGAGCGCGGCGACGGAGAGGAGAGGAGGAGGCGCGGGTGGAGGAGAGGAGGAGCGCGGCGGCGGAGAGGAGAGGAGGAGGCGCGGGTGGAGGAGAGGAGGAGCGCGGCGGCGGAGAGGAGAGGAGGAGGCGCGGGTGGAGGAGAGGAGGAGCGCGGCGGCGGAGAGGAGAGGAGGAGGCGCGGGTGGAGGAGAGGAGGAGCGCGGCGGCCGAGAGGAGAGGAGGAGGCGCGGGTGGAGGAGAGGAGGTGTGCGGCGGCGGAGAGGAGAGGAGGAGGCGCAGGTGGAGGAGACGGGTGGAGGTGAGGAGGAGTGGGTCCTACATGTCATTCTCAGTTGCAATGAATTTGAGAGCCCTGATTTGAGGGCTTCTGCTGGAGTTCAACTCAAAAAACAGGGCCCTCAAAAATAGGGGGAGCCCTCAAATCAAAAGTAGGGGCTCTGATTTGAGGGCTCCTGCTGGAGTTGCTCTTACGGATGGATGCTCAGCTCAGCTCATTAATGCTGGTCGATTGGATTCCTCGCTTGCGTAAGTTGCGGTGCTTTCCTTGCCAACTCAACGCTTGTTAGTATTTTACTCGTCGTCATATTCGTATCCATCGCCAAATGAACCCAGCTTCAAGCTTGGGATCGCCTCTCCTGCTATGAATCTCTCTCTCACAAATAATATATAAATAATAAAGGCACCATAGTGTCTAGACTTCATGATTGAGATTTTTTCATCAATGATTGAGACTTTTTATCCATAATTAAGGGCCTGTTTGGAACAGAGGAATTTCACAGGAATTTTGCAGGAATTTTGCAGGAAACAGTTCAATTCCCGCAGGAATCGGGAAAAATTTCCGCATTCCAAACAGGGCCTAAGACTTTTCATCCTAATATATTATATATCATTGCATTTGCACGCATCTAAAAGCAATCTAAAAACAGGGAGGCTCGGTGCCTAGACACCATGATGCCATATTTCAACATTCTATATATATATATATATATATATATATATATATATATATATATATATATATATATATATATATATATATATATATATATATATATATATATATATATATATATATATATATATATATATATATATATATATATGTATGTATATATGTATGTGTGTGTATATGTATATGTGAGTGTCTATATGTAGAACTAATCTTCTTCTATATTGTATATATTTGAATATATCTTGCCTAGCTAGCTTTGGGTACATGATGATTGGTGTATTAGTACAGGCAAGCATATCTTGGTGGTGATAGGGCACGAGACAGATGGATGCATTGGAACAAGAAGAACGGAAGAAGACGTGCGTCTGGGGTTTCATTCATTAATTCCATGCAAATTAAAATAACGCTTCGAGTCCCACCCCGATGCTGTCCTACGCCACGCGCAAGGAAGAATACTCCACATTAAAGCAGCTTTTATACAAGACAAGATGACACGCTTGATAATATGCCTGC
Organism: Dendrocalamus latiflorus; assembly: GCA_017311315.1. NCBI lineage: Eukaryota > Viridiplantae > Streptophyta > Magnoliopsida > Poales > Poaceae > Dendrocalamus > Dendrocalamus latiflorus. The sequence goes on along the minus strand of CM029632.1, from coordinate 35,599,286 downwards.
CTTGCCGGCTGACCGCAACTTTGGATTGGCTTCAGCTTTTAGCTTTCGGTTTATTTTTCACTATTTATAAATTTTGTTTTTTTTCTGAACTTTTGATTTTTTATTGAGCTAGCTAGCAATGGCAAACTTCAATATTGATGTTGAAGCAGCTGGTTAATTGGTATATTAACTTGTGCCCTCTCATCTTTTTTTTTTTTGCTAAAAAAACTCTCACTTCTTTTTTAAGATGTCGTTTCAGAATCCGTGCGTGCAATCAACTTTTTAAAAATTTTACTGCTAATATTTTGATTTACTTTCATATTTTTATATGTTTATATTTTTCACTAATTAAAAAAGTAATAATCAAAAGTATGTACTGTATCGATGTCCAAAACAAAAGGTAAAAAGTATAGAGGTATTCACTCCATCCTGCAATATAAGTTTTCATTCTTGAAAAATGTTATGCCACAATATAAGTTCATTTTAAAAAACCAAATGTATAGCTATTATAATATTTTCATCAATTTTTTCTTAAATTTAATATCTTGTTGGACTGTGTGCGATGGGTTTTGCGTCCTGCTCATTTCGGCTTGAGCTTCTGGCTTATTTTTTATTATTCATAAATTTCATCTTTTCTAAACTTTTGGCTTTTTTGAGCTTTTTTGCCGATTCTTTTTTCCCGTATTCGTTTGTGTTGTCGGTGATGAGCTAACATATTTTTAAAAAAATTTCCCGTATTCGTTTGCGTTGTCAGACCCCTCGGGTCGGAACTTCATCACCGCTCGTTGCCTTGGAGCTGTACCTCACTCACCGCAAGGCCTTGTGGCATTTTGTCCGGGGTGAAAACCTCATATTCGATTCTTGCCGGATCGAGTGACAGCGATGCCTTCGGTGCCGCTCCCTCCTTGGAGGCATTGCCTTGGACACCTGACCCTACCCTTCTCGTTTTTCCGCGTGTGCGTTGCTTTCGCGTTGGCCGTACTTGTCCGTCAGCGGTGGTCGTCCTCTCGGCATCGTTTTTCTTTTCTGGTTGTGGCTAGGCTATCCCGCACCTCGGCAATCAGGGTTTAGGGTGCCCTAGTGCGGCTCTCGTGTCAGGGCGGTGCGGCAATTGGCGCCTGTGCGCGTCGATGGCTCGAAACAGGTTACCTTGGCTAGCTGTCAGCGGAGGCCCTTGGCTGTGGAGTTGTCGCCGCGTTGATGCGTGCTGCCACGAGGTGTGCTGCGGTAAAGTCAGAGCAATCGGGTCGTGGGTGCGATGGGTGACAATGATAACACATGTTAGGTTGAGTGGTGGTGCTTATCAGTTGCATTCGGCATCCTTATTGGCATTGGGTGTGTTTACCGAGGACTTTTGTCTTATTGAGCTTTCGGAGTTGTGTTTTTTTTTGGACCTTTACTTTTTCTCATATGAATAAACAATAACAATTGTTTCTTTTAAAAAAAATGGCTCAAAATGCTTTGTTCCAAACCAGGCATAAGAGTGCGAGAAAGGAATCGCAAACCCGGATCGGAAATGAAAGTACAGAAAGTTACTGATACTAGCACACAGGTTATCGACACTAGTGACTGTTTCTGAACTGACACAGTCCGCAGCCGCTCGTAAGCAGTTGCGTAATGGTGCTACACCGCTACAGTAGCTTGGTTGCAGCAATGGCAAAAAGAATGTCGAGCACGGGCTAATTAACGTTTCTGGAAGTTGAAGAACTTGATGGAATAGCCGAAGACGAAGAAGAAAGCGATGACGTAGGCGAAATGGGCGAGCACAACATAGCCAAGGAAATCGTGGCGGATGCCGAGATTGTCCTCCAAGAACTGCTTCACCACCACAGGGCTCCCACCGGGAACTGAAAGCGAACCGCCGTTCTCGCCGAACTGCGACGCAACGACACCATAGATGGTCCAGGACACCGGGTTAGCCCAGTAGTACCACCTCCACCAGATCGGTATTGCCTGCAACAACAATTTAATTGAAAGACCACGATGAGCAATTCGAGAGCGTAATTTGAAAGGCAACCCTGCCTGATACTCTTGGCTTGCTTACCAGTCTGACAACGAGGAATCCAGCAAACAGGTTCCAAAGAGGGAGTGCAAAGGTTATGAGAATGTTTGCGAGCATCGCAGACGGGGTGCATGCGACCAGCATCATGCCGAACAGCGTGAAGTAGTTGAAGCTCGCAACAATGAAGAACAGGAAATAGAAGAACTTGTCAGCTTTCCAATCGTACCCAATCATCGCATAGATGAGGACAGTGTACAGAATCCCCTGCAGGATGTTGTAGATGATCTCCACGCATGCCTGCTCAAATCAACCGTTGCACAATCGTCCAAAATGTTCAGCGGACCGCTTCACAAAGGAGCTATAAAGGGATGTTTCATTAAACTACACAAAAGAAATCCGACCTTACTTTCTCAAACTCATTGAATTTTTTCTTGTTTTAGCAAGTATTCTGAGGCTCATACTTTATTTTTTTGTGCTTTTGCATTTTTTTCCCCTTAATTGGTGTTTGCTAAATTTAAATATTTCTTATTTACTACTATAAATAAAAAAATGAGAAGGCGTTTTCAATCAGCTCTTAATAGATAAGGACCAAGATTATACTGGTCTTAGGTACTACTGTTATGATCTGATCATAGCAGCTTCGAAGTTTGTGCTCCTTATATTTCGAATAAGATGGGCTCATACATTTTATTTGGAACAAGCTCAATGCATCCAAAGCAATCGTATCACACTCAAAATGAGTACTAAATCAAGAAGATTGAGAAGTTACCTGAGCAAATGCATAGGACAATGGAGAGTACATCCCCGCTGCCTTTTCGCGGTAGAAAACTGCTCGCTCAACTGACACAACAGGCTGAACTGTGATGCAATTGGCAGCCCCAAGGAAGAAGATAGCAGCATAAGTGGCACCAAGTAGATTGAACAAATCTTGCTGCGACTCTCTGCACATATCACAGATCAGACACACATAAGAGCATTAGTGCCACCATAGAAGCTAATATAGCATTCTTCCATCAGCGTTGGTTTCAACTAGAGCAACAAATAGGATCATACATGTTCTTTCCTTTTTGCCAAAATACTGTGCCAAATACAAGCCCATTGAGCAGCGTCATAAGATAGCGCATGGCATTGTAGGGTGGATTCTTCCAATAAGATTGGTATTGCTTCCAGAAGTTTGTGACACATTGTCTGTAGAAATTCTGAGAATATTTTGTAGGAAATGAGAGATCATGATAGCCTGGTGGGGGAACGCTCAACTCCTTAATAAGTTCTTGGTTTTTCCTGGTCATATTTATGAAAGGGAAACTTAGTGTGAATAGTATAAATGACATCAACTGCTTTTTTTTTTTTTTTTGCTCTCCGTTTTCAGAGAATTTGTACTAGTTTTAATGAAAACAAGAACCGGTAGTTCAAAATAGTGATAAAAAAAAGGTCGTGTTCGAAAAGTGAGGCTACTTACCTATAAAGAACAGAATTAGCATAAATTTCAGAAAAATTTATGTTCAGGTGAGCCTCAGCTAGAGGGGAGCTAACTTCCAGCATCCACGTCGCAGGATTATATCCTTCTGTGATCTTTGGAACACCCGGAATTGCCTGCAGGGGAATGGCAGCTTCATGGGTTAAAATGTATACTTTTGCTACACCTGCAAGGATTTCAAGCCCTGTTTGGCCTCTGCTAACTTTTCTTAGGCCACTGATCATATTTGTAAGCAAGTTACACATTCAATTTGACAAATACGTAGAATCTTTGTTATGACCAAACTAAAATATGGAAGCAAAGAGAACTCACCTCAAAATATTCAACTAGTTTATGGGAGTGGCGACCAAGTTCACCTGCATAAATAACCTGCCCTCCCCTTTTCAAAAGCAGAAGCTGGAAAAGAAACCAGTTGTCAGTGATTTGCATTTGTAGAACTAAAAGAGTTTAAAAAAAATCACACATGCATGCGCGCGCACAGAGAGAGAGAGAGAGAGAGAGAGAGAGAGAGAGAGAGGACCTCATCAAAAGACTCAAATATATCAATGCTGGGTTGATGGATCGTGCAAACCACAGTGCGCCCAGTGTCGACTGTATTTCTCACCGTCCGCATGACAATTGCTGCAGCTCTAGCATCAAGACCAGAAGTTGGCTCGTCCATGAAGATGATTGAAGGGTTTGCTACGAGCTCCACGGCAATTGTCAATCTCTTTCTTTGTTCAGTCGATAACCCGCTAACTCCAGGGAGACCCACCAGAGCATTGCGCAACACATCAAGCTCTACGAGGGCCATGACTTCCTCCACAAACATCTAAGTGGGTGAAGTTTTATTAACTTGATCAGAAACAATTAAGCTTGGAGTTGTAAATAGATAGAACAGAGCAACTTTACTTCAGTCAGATACGTGGCTTGCATTAAATACCTTTTTCGTATTGTCGTCAACATCTGAGGAAAGACGCAGCCAGGCAGAGTAGAGAATCGATTCATATACAGTAACATTTGGTGAATGAATATCAGTCTGTTCACAATAGCCGCTAATACGGGCAAAAGTTTCTTGTATTTTGGGGTAACCAGAGAGGGTGATGTTTCCTTCAACAGCTCCACTAGTTTTCCTTCCTGCCAGGACATCCATTAAAGTGGTCTTCCCAGCTCCACTCACACCAACTAATGCTGTCAGAACACCTGGCCTGAAAGCACCACTGATATCGGAGAGCAGCTGGAGACGGCTTTCTGTGAATCCTTGCTCCTTCATTTCCTGACACACAAGATACCGTATTATAATTTTAGATCCAAAATGTTTTTTTGTAATTCACATCTTCAGATAAGTTTGTCACACAAGTGAAGAACTAATTATGTCCTAGCATGATATGTGTGAGGAGGAACGTAGGCTTACTGCAGGCATGTCCACGTAATAATTTACATGGTTGAAACAAAGTGAAAGAGGCTGGAAAGGCAAGACAATTCGTGACTGAGTCGGCATATTTGTTGCTCTGTTAGTGCCTGCAGAAACGGCACGTACAGATATTAACTAGTGAGTATCACTAGGCATCAATGGCTTGATAATTACTACAGGAAAGATGTAATAAACAAACTTGACTTAAGAATAATATGGAGGCTGTAATAGTCTAATATGGGTAAAGAAGGTCTCACTCATAGGGGCTGAAGATGCCATAGTAGATGCATTGGCTGCTCCATCATTGCATACCATTTGGGACATTTGCTCTTCATTTCTTGCTTTCATTTCCATCTCGTTTTCCTCTTCTTCATCTGAAACTAGCGTGTTTGAGCTGCTACTAGCTGGAAGAAACAAAGCATATCAAGCGTAAGTGCCTCGCTAATAAAGGCATCAAAGCAGTAACCACGGCAAGAGAAAATTAATAATGGTGCTTACGACTCAAGTAAGTAAGGGCCAAAAGGTACAGGATGTTGAACAGAATAGCAAATCCTGTAAGGGCTCCGATGGAAAGCCAAAACCCCCAATCTTCAGTAAACAAGCCTTTGGATTTAAGAATAGCCTTGCCTACGGTTGGTGCATCAATTGTCGTGTCATTGTTTGGCTGTAGTAAAAAAAAGGCTCACATTAGTTGAAATGATGTCACCTTTACAGCACTAAAAATATTGGTTTAGGGTTTAGGGTAAAAAGAAAAAAGAAATCACAGGCTTATTCAGAGAACAACTTACAATGGCCCATCTACTGGCAAGGAATTCATTGATTGATATCGCATTTTGGCTGTACATCATAGGAGATGCCCAGTAACCCCAGATCCACCATGGTTTGATGTCATCTGTCCACATCGAAATCAGAGGGGAGAGGTTACTTTCCTCCATGCAAAATGCAGTGCAGCTAGCTGATTTCTCGTGCTTATATTAGCTAGCTAGCTAGGGACATTACATATAAATGAATTTCAGGTGACATGACAGCGTACTTACTTCTTCGGATGACGAATCCTCCAAAGATGAAAACGATAAGCAGTACAAACATCCCAAAAGTATTGGCCACAACCATTGTTTTCAAAATAGCACCAAGAAATCGGAACAAAGCCATGGCCATTTGGTGAGTAGCGAAGAAAGCCAAATACTGACGAAAGAACCTACGTATAACCAACACATGGATGAAATCATCACGTTATTGCAAGGTTAAGTTTCAAAATGCATGCATGCATGCGAAGTTGGTACAAGGATTATGGATACATACCTTCCTGCAGCTGGTGCAAAGCCCATCACATAGTAGGTGAGGACGACCCATACCGCAGCCTCCACAAGCGAAATAGGAACTTTTAAGACGATGTTTGCCAGTCCAAAGGTCCACGCGGGGAAGAACAAGAAATCCCTATGTTTGTACAGCACAGGAAGCTTCTTTATGGTCAGCTGTAGCTCCGCAAACCCATTGAACATGATCGTGATCAAACTAAAAGTCAGAGCCCCGAAGAATTTGGTGCCGTCAGAGATCCGCCCATGGGGCATCTTCGTTCTGAGGAACACAGTCATGGACATGAGCGCAAGGATGATCAGCTGGGTGACCTTGAAGATGTAGATGAAGGAGTTGCGCTTCATTAACAGCTGCTCTCTCGACATCACTGCCTTGAGTGACTCCCAGCTGGATAGCCCGTACTTCCTGGTGGTCAACGCGGCAGGATGGGTTTTCGATTTTTCGAAAGGAATCTTCAGCTCCTTCAGCATCTGCTGGCCTTCACGGGATGACCTGAAACGTTCTGCAAACTCTGGGACTGACACGTACCGATACTGCTCCTGGTCAAGGTACCAGTACTGCTGCTGGTCTTTCTTGGAAGTGACCTCCTGAAGGAAGTCGGCGACTCCTTTCCTTTCGGGGCACCGAAAACCAGCCGATTCGAAGAATCCCAAGATGTTCTCACGCGGCCCATGGTAGACTATGTATCCTTCCGATAGTAGAATTATGTCGTCAAAAAGATTGTAGGTCTCTGGCGGTGGCTGGAGGAGGGAGATCATCACAGTCTCATTCATCACATGGACCAATTGCCTAATAAATTTTACAATCTGAAATGTGCTAGAACTATCCAGACCAGTGGATATTTCATCCATGAACAAGGCCCTTGCGGGTCCTGTTAACATCTCCCCTACCATCAGAGGAAGAAAAATTACAAGTCCAAGATTAATTTAGTGTGTAACAGATGATGATTTAGAATTTCAACAATGAATAGACCAGTGCATGGTTTGCAAATTTTGTACCAGTTGTCACGCGCTTCTTTTGCCCTCCAGAAATTCCTCTGATCATCTCATCACCAATAATAATATCGGCACAAATGTCCAGTCCAAGTACCTATCAGAGGTTTTCTTAAACTCAATGAGCACATCTTTGTCTAGAAAATTTCATGTAATGTAACAGAATTAATGGTCCCTCACTAAGAAGAAGAATCTCACCTTGAGAGTCAAATCTGTTATAATATTAGTCTCCTGTCCTTGCACTGCAGTAGCTTTCATGAAAGCATCGATCTCAGGATCTGGCTTTATGCCTGCATTCCGCTCCCTTCTAGCGATCTCTGCGAGCATGTCATATCTGGCACCGATGCCTAAGCACCGCCTGGAGAAATCCAACGTCTCTCTTACAGTCATCTCTGCATTATGGAGATCATATTGACTGACATACGCACTGGTCCTCTCAGGGTAGAACTCCGAAAATGTATGGCCACAGTATGTGATGCTGCCAGAGACCTGGGTTGCAATAGGATGATTTGGCATGTGGCAATAATGCATACACAAAACTAACAACATGGCACAAGATGAGCGGATTCAAGCTAAAACCTTGAGGTTTTTATCAAGCTTCCCAGCAAGTGCTCGCATAAGTGTGCTCTTTCCTGAGGATGGAGGTCCAAGAAGAAGCGTCATCCTGAAAATAACTACTTCAGTACTTACTTTTCTTTATAAAATACAAGTGAGCGGTCTTTTTACTTACCAGATGGCAGGAAAGCAACAAGACTAATGACTTGACATTCTTGTAGGAAGATTGATTGTAAGATACTGATAACTGGTTTTGGACACCTAGATGTAACAAAATATTGCCCCTCAAAACTTTGCCTTGTGTATATTGTGGGGGTGACCTAGCCTCCCATGTTGGCCCTTACAATAGGCCTAATATTATAAGGATATGTGTATAAAAGAGTGTATCAATGTACCCTTACCTTTTGTAATTATTAAGGGGTAATATGAGAATTTCCTTCATGTATATAACCCCTAGGAGGGGTATGAGATGACCAGATCCACTCATTTTACACTAGCTCTCTCTCTCTCTCTCGGTCGGCTCTAGTTCCATATCCCCCAAGGAAAAAAGGGGTACCCTTTACCCACTATTGTGCTCATACCACAAAAGGGGACCACGCAAGAAGCTGTGCGAGGAAGAGTCGACGCCATGAGGGAGATCCGTGGGATTTCGACCAGTTGGAAGGAAATCACTACAAAGATAAGAAGGTAGAGAAACTTCAAACTGGTCTTGTAGTCTGCATATATAATATTTGGCACTTGTTGGCTTTAGCATTTCTCTCTGCCGCTATTCGATCAGATTTGTGCTCAAATCGCACGGTGGCCTTGTGCCCCGATATACTCTACGGAGTATAAATAAATCGTACGGTGGCCTCATGCCCTAGCGTACTCTATGGAGTATAAAGCGCCAGAAACTTACCATCCCGCACAACTCTATGGAATATAAAATAAATCGCACGATGGCTTTGGCTCCGATGTACTCTACAGAGTATAAAGCGCTGGGAACTTACCATCCCAGGCAACTCTATGGAGTATAAAATAAATCGCACGGTGGCTTTGGCTCCGGTGTACTCTACGGAGTATAAAGCGTCGGGAACTTACCGTCCCAAGCAACTCTACAGAGTATAAAATAAATCGCACAGTGGCTTCAACCCCGATGTACTTTGTGGAGTATAAAGTACCGAGAACCTCATATCCTGGGCCACTCTACGTTGTATAAGTAAATCACACGGTGCAAGGATGGAGCACTGGAGCATCGTGGTTGTGCGCACTTCCCACTAGGGAGTTCACAGTGCTAACGACATCAAATAACAGTTCTGCCCCTAAGTGAGAACTACGTTCAACTGCCCACGATCGCGTTATGTTCGATGTGGTCGTGCGGCATTCTACGACCGCCTCATGGTCTCATACACCACCAAACTCTACGAAGTATAAATGCCCGCGTGGAGTCCACAGTCTCAGCGCGAACTCCACGGAGTATAAATACTCGAGCGGAGTCCACAGCCTTCGCGCAAAATCTGTGGAGTATAAATGCCCACACGAAGCCCATAGATTCTGCACAAACTAAGCAGAGTATAAATACCCGCGCAGAGTCTACAACCTCCATGCAAACTCTACGGAGTATAAATGCCTGAGCGGAGTCTATAGCCTCCGTGTGAACTCTACGAAATATAAATACCCACGCGAAGTCCGCAACCTCCCGCCAACTCTACAGAGTATAAAAATTGCACGGTGGCCTTGCTCCCTGGCGAAATCTACAGAGTATAAATACCCGCGCGGAGTTCACGACATCCGCGCGAACTCTATGGAGTATAAATTGCAGCACAAGATGGAGCATATGTGGCTGCACGTGCTTCGCATATCCAACCAGGGAGTCCCCGGCACTGGCAATAACCCCAGTAAGCCTCGCGAGCCTCACGTGTCCCACCAGGGAGTTCACAACGCTAATGGCATCAAACGCCCATGGGTCGTGACTTCGTCCGACCACCCATGGTTGAGACTCGTCAACACTTGACTACCTCGTGGTTGTGCCTTCGTTGACACTCGTTCAACCATTTCATGGTCACGACTTCATTGATGCCAGTCCGAAGGGTGGAGGACGAAGCGTGTGTTTCAAGTCACGGAGTGCATGCGCTTCAAGTTTTTATCCCGCCGCTGACTTTGTCGACATCTCATGGTCGGGACTTTGTTGACGCCCACGACAATGTCATAATCGATGCAGTCATAACTCATAAGGCATTCTACAACAACTATGGGAAGAGCACATGTGCTTCAAATCTTCATCTCACCGCCGACTTCATCGATGCCCACAACCACGTGGTCGTGAGGCATTTTATGACCACCTTGTGGTTGCCACTTCGTCGATGTGAGTTCGAAGCGTGGGAAGGGAGCGCACACTCTTCAAGTCTTCGTCCTACCAACTACGTGAACATCCACAACCACATCATAATCGATGTGGTCGTGAGGCATTCTCTGACCACCTCGTCATCAGGACATCGTCGACAATCATCTGACACCTCATGGTCAGGACTTCATCGACACTCCTTTGACACCTCAAGGTTGGGACTTCGTCGACACTCCTCTAACCCCTCGTGGTCAGTACTTCGTCGACACCCATGGCCATGTCATAATTGACGTAGTTGTGGGGCATTCTATGACCACCTTGTGGTCGCCACTTTATCGACGCTAGTCCAAAGCATGGGGATGGAGCGCGCGCGCTTCAAGTCTTCATCATGTCGCTGACTTTGTCGACGCCCACGGCCATATCATAATCGACGTAGTCGTGAGGTATTCTTCGACCACCTCATCATCGGGACTTTGCCAATGCTCCTTCAACACCTCGTGGTAGGAACTTCGTCAATGATCCTTTGACATCTTGTGGTCAGGACTTCATCGACACCCATGACAACGTCATAATCGACATAGTCGTGGGGCATTCTATGACCTCCTTGTGGTCGCTACTTGATCGATTCTAGTCTGAAGTGTGGAGACAGAGCGTGTGCGCTTCAAGTGTTCGTCCCGCTACTGACTTTGTCGATGCCCATGACCACATCATAATCGACATGGTCGTGAGGCAATCTCCGACCACCTTGTTATCGACACCTCGTCGATGCTCGTCTGGCACCTCGTGGTCAGGACTTCATCGACACTCCTTTGGCACCTCGTGGTTGGGACTACATCGACAATCCTCTAACACCGCATGGTCAGGACTTTGTTGATGCCCACAACAATATCATAATCGACGTAGTCATGGGGCATTCTATGACCACCTTGTGGTTCCCACTTCGTCAATGCCAGTCTGAAGCATGGGGACGGAGCACGCACATTTCAAGTATTCCTCCCATCGCCGACTTCATCGACGCCCACGACCACGTCATAATCGACGTGGTTGTGACGCATTCTTCAATTACCTCATCGTTGGGACCTTGTCAACGCTCGTCCGACACCTCGTGGTTGGGACTTCATCGATACTCCTCCGACACTTCGTCGTCGGGACTTCGTCGTTGACACTTGTCCGAGATGGGGATGGAGCGTGCGTGCTTCACGGCTTCACCGTGGAACTTCGTCGCCCGCGTATACGTGTCGCCTGCATCCGAGGCATGAGCTCGATGCGACGACTCCGGCTGCATCAGTAGACTTTGCCGCCCTACTCGTAGGCACCTCGGAGGGGTGGCCTGACCCATGACTTTGCCCCTATGCGCCGCCCGCATCAGAGGCAGGACTTTGACAGGACAAACATGGCTTCGGCGTTGGACTTTGTCGCCCGTGTCTACGCGTCGCCTGTGTCTGAGGCACGACCTCGATGCGGTGACTATGGCTGTGCTAGTGGACTCCGCCAACCTCCTCGTAGGTGTCACCTTGAAGGGACGGGCCCGCCCCTAGCTCTGCCTCCGCACACTACCCGAGCCCGAGGCACGACCTCTACATGGTGGCTCCGGATCAATCAGGGGACTTCACGCCCTCCTCGTATGCATCGCCTCGGAGGGGCAGCTCCGCCCTCGGCTCTGCCTCCATGCACCGCCATGACCATGTCATGATCGACGTAATCATACGTGTCGCCCAAGTACGAGGCACAATCTCGACGTTGAGGCTTAGGCTCTATCAGGGGACCCATGACCACGTCATGATAAGTGAAAATGAACCCTGTGTCGAGAGGTTTAGAGCGTCCAGACCCCCGGAGGCTGGAGCTAGCAGTTGCATCAACTTACCCCTCGGGACTTTCGTGCTTGCTGTCGGGAGATGGGGGCCTGGGGCAATTGGTCACGTTATCTCGCCTCTCGGGACCTCCACGCTTAATGTCGAGGGAGTACTGTTGTAGGGGTGGCCCAGCCCCTATGACTGGGCCTTGCAACAGGCCCAATAGTATAGAGATATGTATATAAAAGAGTGTACCAATATATCCTCACCTTTTGTAATTATTAAGGGGTAAGATAGGAAGTTTACATCCAATTCCATTCATGTATATAAATCCCTAAGAAGGGTATGGGGTGGTCAGATCCACTTATTTTACACTAGCGCTCTCTCTCTCTGTGTCGGTCAGCTTTAGTTCCATATCTCCTAAGGGAAAAAGGTATATCCCTATACACACTGTTGTGCTCATATCATAGCAATGTATCAGCTTCAGTATCTCTTTTTAGCTAGCAAGAGGAAAGAACAAAAGAAATGCACATCAGTTAGCAGTTTGGAAGAGCTAGGTAGCAATTGCATTGGATGGCGCCACTAGCACTTTAGGATTTGCCATGGGGCTACATACAAAAGAGACAATGGGATGGTAAATCCTACAACGACAACGAAAGAAGTGGAAAATCCTCAATTTTGTCCTAGTAATAAATAGCAGGAAAGAATATATATATATATATATATATATATATATATATATATATATATATATATATATATATATATATATATATATATATATATATATATATATATATATATATATATATATATATATATATATATATATATATATATTATTACCTGGATGGCTTGAGGATGCCATTGACGTGTTGGAGTATGTTAACGGTCCTCTTGTTTGAAGAACCAAGTCGTCCAATAAGACCCTGGCGTATAACAGTTGCAACATTTATACATACTCCAGTAAAGATCATCATGTACTGTACTGTACTCTTCTGTACGTACGCATAGATGCAGTACACGCACTAGCTACTACTGTCTCGATCGATCTTGGAAGTTAGCAACGAGGAACATGTGCGTGCCCACCTAGGTTAAATCGAGTTCGTGATATTCCTGTCAAAGCTAGCTACGTCATCCATCAAATAGAATAATAGGTAGATTTTTTTTAAAACACTGGTAGTTTATGATTTAAACAATTAAATTCTACTTGTTTGTGAGAGGCAATACGTAGATGAAAATAGTCGCATATGATTTTGGCCGACACGGCTGAATTCAGTACACTTTTTATTATAATTTTTCTATTGATCATACCTTAAAAAAACGCACCGTTTAAAAGCTAGTTACTGTAGACAATACAAGTATAAATCAACTTTAATCCCAAAAGACACCCAGCCATTAATCAACCTAAACTAACGGATCACCCATCAAGGAGTATATCTACTGCTATTAGCTATTTTAGTGCTAAAGTGGTAATGACGACGTAGACCGTCCAATCTAGATGATGTGGTTTGGATGGAGGTGGGTGGTAACCCTATCATACTTAAACGATTTTGCAAGAAACCTTTGCGCTTTTCACAAAAATTCATAAGTCTACCATTATGTATGTATGTATGTATGTATGTATGTATGTATGTATGTATGTATCGATCTCTCAATAAGTCGGCAAATTAATGGTGGCGATTCATAAGCTTCTGCTTCATGTTAATTAGTAGTAGTTTATGTTTAATTGGACGTACTACTCGACCGATACCCATGCACGGGTTAGTTAGGATTTGGTAGGTACTGCTAATTAGTGCATCGTGCCACTTTAGCTTGCTGGCTTTGACTAAATGATTATTCCACGTGCATAGGATACCAATCTGTCGCACCGTTTTATAATAAAATCATTAAGGCAGCTAGGAATTTCAGTGAAATTATATTTCGCAAAGAAAAAAAACACGTAGGAAACAGCTCAATTCCTAAAGAAAACTTGGAAAATTCCCCTGTAGCACAAGTATTAATTGAAGCAATATTGTTATCAGTGGGTTGTGTCTACGTATCACCCAGATGTTTTCGTCCTAACAATTATTCAAATTTGGGATCGTTGGATTAGAGATCAACGGTTCTTTTTTTAGAGGGGGATTCATGACCGTTGAATCTCTAATCTAACGGTCATAAATCTAGATAATAGTTAGAAAGAAAATATTTGGGCGATGCTTATCAACACCCTTTTTTATACATAGATGAATTAATGAATTACCTGGAGGAAGTTGGTGGTGGCGTTCCAGAGCGTGGGGAGGGCGCGGCTGCCGACGAAGGCGTCGGCCTGGATGGAGAGCTGCTCGTAGCGAACCTCGATCGTCGGGAGCTCGATGCCAACCCTGCAGCAGGTTAATTAATTGTACATGCATGCATGCGTAAACACAGATTAAGAAAGAAATGGCTGTGAGTCGAACAAGATATACAGATTTCAAGCTAGCTAGCTAGGACGCGCGCGCGTATGATCTATATACAGTACGTACATGTCTATGCGGTCCCTGAGGCGTCGCAGGAATCGATCGCTGTCGTCCTGGAAGAGGCGCTCCAGGAGGGCGCGGCCGCCGTCGCCGCCGGCCAGCTTCTCGATGTCGACGAGCTCCACCGGATGATGATGGTCGAGGTCGTCGTCGTCATGGAGCGCCCTTCGGATGATGCCGCGGCGCATGCGGTCGTAGGTGGGCAGCTTCTCGAGCGCCGCCCAGCGCAGGTTCTCCTCCTCGTCGTCGTGGCCATGCTGCGACTGCGCCCGACCGAACGGGTCATCCGTCTCCACCTGCCGGAACGACTGCGAGATGGACGAGCCCCAGCTCAAGCTCCGGCGGCTTGCCGACGCAGACGCCGCCGCCGCCACATGATGATGGTTCATCTCCGACGCCGCCATAGCTATAGCTAGCCTAGCTCGCTGTCTACTTACTCCTGTATACGTGGACAGAGATCAGCTAGCTAGCGCCTAGTATATATGGATGATGATTATACACACACACACATACAATTGATGTGCATGCCCATATCGTATCATATATATATATATGATTGCATGTGATGTGCTGTGCTGCGCTGCGCTGATTCCGCGCTGATATTCATCAAGATATTCCACATGGAGCATATATATATAATAGGGTTTAGGATGCATGCGCGTCACGTCAGCATGTGGCGGCTAGCTAGTCAAACTCCTGCTTACCGTTCGCTCCAAGCAACCATGCATAATAAGGATGCATATTTGTATTGAACTCTAAAAATTGTTTTTTATATAATAAATAGTTTTTACTGTATCTAGTTTTCAAACAAAATATTTTTAAAAAAAGTGAGGTTTACTAGTCGATTGTAGCATGTGACTTCATTTATATCGACCAATATCACATGTAAGGGGTTGTCTCTCTCTACAAGTTGTTACTATTTATAAGGCAAAAATTAATATGAACATACCCTAATTCTGCTTCCACCTACGCTGCTTGCTGATCAAATTCCTTCGCATTAACGCAAATAATAATTATATACAAATATAGCACGAACTTGTTCTTCCGACTAGGTAGTTTATCAAACGGAGGGAGTAATATAGCACTGAGAGAGGGAGAGGATCCCGAGATATACATGGAGCCATTATTTCTTACATTTTTGTGTATATAGACAGTGTTGATTTTCTACCTATATAAATTAATCAATGGTTTTATTCTTTTGAGTTTTTAGTTTTTGTCTTCTCTAAGAGTCAAAACTAGCATGTTTTTTTTCCCTTCTTTGCTGCGAATCAGCAAACTAGCAAGCTTGACCACAAGCTAGCACTGTGCATGCATGAAGGCAACTCAAATGCACAGCTAGCTGGATATTGAATTCAAAGAACAACACTATAGTATATTAGTGTGTGTGTATATATATGGAGTATTTGTGGATCCATACCATAACACTGTCTATGTATGTATGTATGTATGAAGGTGATGAATAGGTTCTGATTTGTTTGACCGTGGAAATCTGAAAAATAAACGTAATGACCGCGCGCGCAGGTCCCTTCCCTGGCTTGGTCTCTGTACTGAATTGTCCATGGTCAGCAATCATCCATCCATCATGGCTTACGCACGTCAGAAATTTGTCAACTACTTTTAAATAATAAATAATCGATACAAATATAATGCGATCGACAAGTGTAATACGTAATAAAAAAAATTAAATTAATTAGTGGCCTACCTAATGTACCACTATAATAATTAGTGGAGTACTAGCCCTAGCCCTAGTCGCAAAGAGCAAGTTGAAGTGATAGATGTTGTTACGGGACTGCTGACGGTCGATCGAGAATGAATGAATTAATAATATGCTTTCCTACGCATTGTATCGGCTCAACCCAACACAGATACCACATGCTGTTTGTTTTAAATATTAACTATCATTAAGCGGCCGGCTGGACTTGTTTAAAATGTATAGTTTTAAATGATATAATTAAGAAACTTGAGAATATATTTACACACTCCTTAGAACACATTATAATCATTGAAAATGACAATAGAAGTTTGTAGAAAAAATCATTGAGTATATAAATTGTTAGGGTTCTTAGAAAGGTAACTACTCTCTATTATGCATAGATTATATAGCTGCATGGATTATTATGCATGTATCATATAGCTGTCACCCGTACGCCCGCACCTGTGCTGCCTGTGTCACCCATATGCCTACAACCGCGAGCCCATGCTGCCCTCGACCGCCGTGCCATGCCTCATGCACAATTCCCCTCCGCTCAGCTATTTAAGGCACGCAAACCTCCCCTTGCCTCCTCACTGCCGTGCTCCACCGTGGCTGCCCTACCATTCCGATGAAACCCTCCCCTTCCCTTCCTCATCAATTTGACCGCTTACTCTCCTCATCATCCCCCTCACGCAATCGGGATTTCCTCCACCACAACTCATTAGCATTGTCAACTTCCTCATCTCTGGTCGCATCCGTCCACCTCACTACCATTTCCTCTCCAGTGAGGCTCCGCCCAATTCCTTTCGGCAAGAGCTTCCCTTTACCTCCCTCTCACCACCCCTTCGCTCAATTTCAATAGCCGACCGCCCCTGCTCGCCTCTGTCGTTGAAGATCGTGGCACCGCATTGGGTCACCGTCGTCAAACCATCTCGAGCCTCCCCTAACCACACTGACGTCACCAGTGAGTTCTCCATGTCCCATAGATGCTCACTGTGCCTTACTTTTGCTCACCACGCCGTCGGTAGCTTGGTTGCCATGGTGCTCGTGCCTTCGATGCCACTATGCGCCATAGTGCTGCCGTTGTGGTTCGTCGCCGACCATGCTATCCCTGCACATAGGATCACTAAAGTCCTGGCAACCTATTTTGGGGGTTGTCGCACTCGCCGTCACTCGCCTCACTGGCGACAAGCTCGGCCAACATCCTCTCCTACACAGTAGCAACATCATTAAGTTAGTGATGTCATTAAGTTGTAATTAATGTTAATGACACTTGTTAGTTTAAATTACTAGGTCACTGACATGTGGGCCCAAGTCATTAAAAAATATAATTAAAGCCTAGGTTAAATCTTGAGTCACTGGCCCACCCACACTATAACCCTGGCCCACCTGTCAATTGTGCTCGACCTTTTTGTTTAAGAAGAATAAAATCAAAAGGAAATTAAAAGGCCTTTGGCCCCACCTGTCAGTCACTTAAAGCATTTTCGTAATTCAAAAAAATAAAAACTCGGTTGACCCCACCTATCAGCCTCTGGCATCTTTTCTCATAAGAAAAATAAACCGGGAACAAAATTAAAATCATGGGCCCCAACTGTCAATGAGACACTCTCTCCTCTATTTATTTTAGAGATTTTTCCATGATTTAAACTTTGGAAGGCTCGTTCCCACTCGTTTTAAATCCAAATTGAATGAAAGTTTTCTAAATTTGTCTAAATTCAAGATCTTTCTAACAAGTGAAAAATCATAAATTTTGGAGTTCATGTAAATTTTATTTGAATTTATTTCCATTCTCATGTATTTATTCAAATTTTGATGTGGTCACTTGAATAGATTCCAAAGACCCAGAAGAGCAATAGTTCGAGACCAATCAAGACCCACAAAGACTATGAGCAAGGTGAGTCAACAATTTAATTATTTTGCATCTACTTTTTTAATACAAAGTATATTATTTTAGATTATCAAATTACATGTTTTACTTTACTATGCAAATTATATTACTGCTAGCTCGTAGTTAACGCCTTATTAATAATTGTGCTGGTAAATTTCATTCATTGACTTTGGACATAACCCCTTATCACCCTAAAATTAATGGTATATATACTAGTTGATAAGTCCATATCTAAATGCTATGCTTAGCCTTGCTTAGATACATGTGGGCATTAATTTGCCCTGATATCATTTTAAACATGAAAACTTGGTTTTAGGTAACCATTGGATCGAAATGGCTAGTATGTTGAACTAGAAAGGGAATTTTGGAATCCAAAACTCTAAACTTGCTTTACACCTGGGCGGATGGTAAGTGGGGTTGGTGCGGATGGAGCATGAGAGTGTGGTATGTGGTAGAACCACCTGGGTAACTCTAAGTACTGAATCTTGTGATGACTTGATCCAAAGGTAAAACATTGCATCCATAAAGTCTATAATAGGCACGACCTAGCTAATTAGTTTACATGGACCTAGCGTTGGATGAGCCATTTAATGGAACACGGGTAAGAGTTAGAGAAGATTATTTACATCTAGCATGATTTAGGGTTTAAAGGTTTAGTCAATTCATAGTCTATTTCTACTTATTTCAATATAATTAATTATTCTTGCTACATATAACTACTTAATGTAGATCGTACATATATAGTATAATAATTAATTAATTGAACATGTTATACTAAATTGTTATATGCATAACGTAGAACCAAAGCTGGATGTACATTGGGAACCGTGTGAGTGAAGAGTACATTAATAGCGTTTCTGCTTTTACAAGAGCTGCCGAGGAGGATATGTTGAATAAGGGGGTGGAATATATGTACTGTTAATACATTGACTGCGAGAATCTAATGGTTGAACCAATGGTTGAACGAGCGACTCGCTAGGAGTTCGTCAAGTGATATATTGACATGGTTGGCAAAAGGGCCAACATTTATAGTTGTGACATGGTAAGGATATGACATAAATAGGTACACATTTTATACGCAGACTCAGAATGTAAGGAGCACTAACCAGAACAGCGGTGTCCGTATAGATGCGTTCAGTACCGATAGGTTGATGAATTCCTACTATGGATTCATAAAGGGGATTTGGGAGCTCAACTACATGCTTTTCAAGATCCCCTTATTTTGGTGATGTTGGGTCCATCTCCCATAGGTGAAAGTCAACAAGTACGATGTCACTACCATAGACCTCAAATGTGTCGAATACAAAGGCGAACCATTCGTGCTCGCTAACCAAGTTGTTCAAATTTTTTATGTAACCGACCAGGCAAATAAGAAGTGCCACGTAGTTCTTCATAGAAAAAGAAGGATCATCAGAGTTGAGAATGTAGTGGACAAAGAAGAATACGATCAATTTGATGAGTTGCCTCCTTTTGAAAAAGGCATAAGGGTAGAGGAAGAATATGACAAAAGTAGCTACATCCACATCGATCATCATGAAGGGCTAATTTTTAAAGGAAATAAGCAAGTGGAATGATGAATGAAATGTTTATATGGCATATGTTCTATATTTGCATTTATATATGTATATGAGAATGTGTGATATATATATGTGTGTGTGTGTGTGTGTGTGTGAATTTGCATATATGTATATAAGAATGTGTAATATATATATATATATATATATACACACACACACACACACACGAGAATATACGATATATATGTAAATTTGCATTTATGTACATGAGAATGCATGTATATATGTGATGCCAGTAGGAAACATCATAGATAGTTTCAAAGTAAAACTGTCTATAATATTTTATTATTACAGACAATTTTAAATAAGAACCGCCTCTGATGATAAATATCACAGATGATTCTTAAATAGAACCGTCTGTGATTATTCCACTATATATATTGTGCACTAGGGTTTGTCACCACTATACTAGCCACTAATGCCTTGTCACCACTATACTAGCCACTAACGCCGCTGCCACACCCCGATCCCATCGCCCTCCTCCTCCTCCCCCGACTCCGGCGGCCTTCCTCCCCCAAGGCAGTCGCCCTCCTCCTCCCGAGCCCGTCGCCGCCTCCCTCGAGCCCGCGGCCACCTCCCCCAACTCCGATAGCCCTCCTCGTAAGTGCTAGCACTAGGGGGATTTTGCATAATAGAATATAGGCTTGTGATTGCTTGATGAGAATAACTTATCAGATTGAGATCACGATGACTAATGAGAGAGTATTCTGCTAGTATTGATTTATCATTACTTGTTTCTTACTTGGTTAAATATAAATCACTACTGTTCTAGACTGAATATTGTTAGATTTAGTTATTAATGCTACTACAGCCATAACACATCTTTGGTGTTTGTTTCTGTTGTTACTATAACACTACTGTTGATATTGCAATAGTTGTTCTTCATTCTATCGTGTGATTAATATTACTTTACTGAGGTAATTTTAGAAGAAAAAAAAGAGAGACAAAAAAAGAAAAAGAGAGAGGAAGGGTTGGTTTCTTGTCCACCTTCCTGAAAATTGAAAAGTGCATCAAACTTTTGCCAAAACTAGCGAAAATTAGTGGAGACCTTCTACATATAGCCACAAGCTTCCAAAAAAATTAGCAAGTTTGGCCTATGGGATTGAAAGATATAGCAGTTCCAACTTAAGCCCGAGTCGGTTTCTAGTCCGAGTAGGAATCCGATTCCAAGACACCTTCAGTAAAACAGAAATAACTTTTGCATACGGTCTCTATTTCTGACATTTTTGTACTTGTTGGAAATCTAACGATGAGGTCCATCCATAAAAATGACTTGCTTGCACTTGTCGCCCTCTAAGACCTCTAAATCACCCATCTTTTGACCTAAATTTGCATCCCAAGTTTTCAGTTTTTGTTTTTGCCCTTTTTCTTGATCTTCCCTTCGGAATTTGGGTCCTTAACTGCAAAGTTGTAGATATATATTGTCGAAACCTTTCAAACAAGCATATATAAGCCATATAAAACTTTGCCTCTTTCATCTTTGAGGCTAGCTGTTATTTCTACTCGCACTAGAGGGTTGTTTACATCGCACGTTATTCCTGTCTTGTGCTCTACATTTTGTCAACAATATTGTGCCCTTAGACAGAAGTTTGAGTAGTGGGCTAGCATCTCTCCTAGTACTTGATGTGAGATCTTCCTTTTCTTACATCAAGAATATGCTACTACCTAATGCATGTGATATTCTTTTAATTAAGAACTTAGGAGTTGATCATGAAGAAAAACATGTGCAATTCAATTCGGCCTCCCAAGATAATACCGACTTCAAACGAGCATAACTTTCACATATGGACTCCGTTTGAGCTCTACGAGTATTTGATGGAAAGCTTATCTCATCCTCGTTCCAACGAGTCTATACTTACCTCCAAATTCCTTATGGTCATGATGTAATCTACAAACAATCCACTGCTATCTCTAATTCTAAACCGGGGTGGTGCTACGCCACCTCCACTTGGGCCCATGAGCCTTGTAACCCTAGAGGCGTGCGCCCACCCCTGGCTACCACCCTTTGGCTATCATCCTTATATAGCCTTATGTGTGCTACACTTTAGGGTTTGGATTTCGTTTGATTAGTTTCACCATTGGGAAAACTTTTGTTCTTCGTCTGTGTCGACTAGACCAACTGTAAAGAACCTCTGTGGAATCCCATCTTTTGAACTCAATTATATATATACAATTCAGATTGCTTGTTACATTGTTCTAGCTTGTTCTTCGTTGCTCGGAGGAATTGATCATCATGATCAGATCAATCGGGTCTTTGACATTGTTAATAACGACTTGGTGATTAGTTCAGTGATTTCTTGATTCGTACATGTTGCGTTCGTAGCCTGGATCATGAGAGTTGATCATTGTCCAATCGGAATTACCCTTCTCATCGAAAGATTAGAACAACATCAGTTCATCGCTATATCTCTGGCAAATAAATATTTAATTGAAAAATGCAGTGAACAGAGCATTTATAGAGCTCTAGGTCCTTATTGAGATGTGGATAGAAAATGGCAATATGTACAGGTCATTGGATGATCTGTGTCCTTATGAGCTCACCAAAGGAGTCATTGGATGACGTTCGGATAAATATGCCATTTATGTTAGTGGAATCACAAGGTATATAAGAGTGATAGATATTTACTTGAAAGATGATAAGATCAATATCTACATAATAATCAAGTGGACCATGATCAATCACTCTATTACTTTCATTGCACCTGCAAATAATTGCAAAGGAGGATTAATAGTAATTAACCTCGTGTGCCGGAAGACACAAATAATCATATAATCCTTGGTGGATTAAGACACATCTAGACCCGAAATTGGAATATGAGATTCCATACTTATATCCTTGGAGTGGTTTCCATTTTTATTGCCACCGTCACATGGCCAACATGCGCCATGGCTAGATGTGATAATAAACTCTAACGACGAGTTCAGTAAATTTGTCCGTACAATGTAAGTGGTTTCATTTGCCTATAAAATGGAATGTATATAGTCGTAAGTGTGGTTTCCATTTTTATTGCCGACTCTGGCATGTGGTCTGGTCGCACGGTTCATCTTGGTTGTAAGTTGGTATGTATTTAGATGTAAATCTGGTTTCCATTTTTATTGCTGACGTCACACAGCCAGCACACGCCACGGCTAGGTGTGATAATAAATTCTAATGACACGTCTAGTAAATTTGACAGTACAGTGTAAGAAGTTTTATCTGGACGTAAAATGGAATATATCTTGATGTAAATGTGGTATGCATTTTTAATGTCGTCCAATAAATTGGTCTAAAAGTGCAATCATCTGACCATAACTTAGTTTGTATTTGATTGTAAATGTGATTTCCATTTTTACTGCACCATTACATAGCGGTGGCGTTTGCACAGGAGACTACAGATGTGCGGCGGTGGCTAAACTCCACGACACGGGTGATGGTGATCGATTACTACCAATAGGGTGGGCTCCTGCACCTTTGTGGCGGACAACTTGCGCTATTTTACCGTCGATTTTGTGCAGTGGCACCGTGCGGTGGGGTGGAAGACGGCATGTAGGAGGCGGTGAAAGACTAGGGTCATACAATTTTACTACCAGTTGCGCAAGGCCGTCTAGGTGCGGTGCGTCATGGTCAAATCACGTGCTCCTGTTATGGCTAGAGCGACACAGAATAGTGCCACTATATGTGTGTGTATGTATGTATGTATGTATGTATGTATGTATGTATGTATGCATGCATGCATGTATGTATGTATGTATGTATGTATGTATGTATGTATGTATGTATGTATGTATGTATGTATGTATGTATGTATGTATGTATGTATGCATGCATGCATGCATGCATGCATGTATGTATGTATGTATGTATGTATCACTTACTTATGTGACTAGTGAAGTACGCATGCATGCAGGAAGCTAGCAGGATCCGAGAACCCAGACGAGGAGAGAGGAAAGAAGTGGCCAAAAATAGCAGCTAGAAATAAAAAAAAAAGAAAAAATTGCTTGATGGATGCATGCATGCATGCCGAGAGATTTACTCTCGTTCGTACAGCAAGTTAGATCAAGCAAGTGATTTCTTTGTTTCCTCTAGCAAGGTATAGCTAGGTGGCTGGGTAAGTTGGATCGATCGATGAGCGACCACAGCGTGCAGGTACTGTCGCCGCCGTGCCCCATCGTTGGAGCAGCCTCCTTCACGTCGCTGCGGGCGGCGGCATGGACGACGACGACGGCGCGGAGCGACGAGGAGCGTGAGGGAGAGAGCGAGGAGGAGGGGGAGGATGCGGAGTCGGCGGCGGCGTGCTGGGAGGAGGTGGTGATCGCGGTGGGGATGATGGGCGTGCAGCTGGCGGGGGCGGCGTACATGGTGGTGCTGGCGCCGGCGCTGGAGCTCGGCCTCGACCCCCTCTTCCTCGTCACCTTCGGCAGCCTGGCCAACGCAGCTTTCACCCTCCCATTCTCCATCAAGCTGGAGAGGTAGGTACTCGATCGGCCGATCGATTCATTACCCTTGCATCAAGCTGGAGTACATCATTAATATGCATGCATGCATATGTGCATGGTCGATCGATTCGATTCCTAGCAGGTACATTTGGCCTTCGGAATTGAGCAGCCGGTTGATTCTTCAGTTTGTACTGCTGGCGTTGGGAGGGTACGTAGTTGATTCTTCAGTTTGCATTAACAAAATAATTGCAGCAGCTTGCAGCATTCGTGCTTAATATGTCTCGATCTATTCTATCTGATCGATGCAGGGTTACGGGGTTTCAGGTGCTGATGCTGCAGGGCATGAAGAAGACGTCGCCGGCCATCGCGGCGGCAATGCCGAACCTGACCCCGGGCTTCATCTTCATCGTGGCGGCGTGCCTGCGGTTCGAGAGGGTGGATCTTGGCTGCTGCTACACCAGGGCCAAGATCGTGGGCACCATGGTGTGCCTCGGCGGAGCCATCACCATGAGCATCCTCCAGAGCTCAGGCCCAGAGCCGTCGTCGTCGGGGTGGGCGGTTGGGTGCTTCTGCCTGCTGGGCGCCGTCGTGGTGGTGTCCTGCACCACCGTCCTGCAGGCGGCGACCATGATCCATTTCCCGGCCCCCATCACCCTGTGCACCGTCACCTCCCTCCTCGGCGCGCTGCTCACCGCCATCTTCCAGGTGCTCACCCAGGGGGGCCCCACCGTCGGCACGCACCTCGTCGGCTTCCGCACCATCCTCGCGCTGGTGCTCGTCGGTGGCGTGGTCAGCTCGGCGTGCGTCGCGTTCCAGACGTGGGCGCTCAAGAAGAAAGGCCCCGTGGTCGTCTCCATGTTCTGCCCCACGCAGACGGTCGGCTCCGCCATCTTCTCAGCCATCTTCCTCGGGAGAGTCGTGAAGCCAGGAAGGTATAATTCTAGTAACTGGATTATATGTCGATCAGATTGAATAATTAACCCATGGTATGCGAGCTACTGATCGTATCAATTGGATTCGATGATGAATGCAGCATCGTCGGGATGGTTCTCCTCTTCTCCGGCCTCTACGTGGTGCTGTGGGCAAAGAAGAAAGAAGCACAGCTAGCAGTACGGCCACCTGTCGATGCTTTCCTGGCAGACAAGGAGGACGTAGAGAAGCAGCCCCTCTTGTTTCGACATTAATATTATATCCATGCATTACAGTTAATTAGTAGCTTATATACATACATACATATATATATATATATATATGTATGTATGTATAATTAATTGGAAGCTCTTGCTAATTAATTCTCCCTTGGCTTTCATCTGTACGGCTCACAGATTAATTAAAGATAGCTACTCTGTCTGGGTTACTTTAATATCAGTATCGACAAGAGGCTAGCTAGCTAGCGTACATATATGTCTGTGCGATCACTTTTATCGACCAGTTCGCTACTTGCAAACCTTCCGTGTTGTTTCACTCTGCATGTCTAGCTAGAGCAAATCAGCCAACAAAGGTAGAAGACAGACGTAACAACTATTTAAAAAACTCTCTGTCCCGTTGAATTACATGGAAGCACCAGTGGTCTAGTATACTTTGGCTGGATTCTTTTTAGCACGAGTTTTAGCTTATTATTTTTTTGTTATAGTATTTAATTTTTAAATGGTACATCTTTTTAAGGTAGAGTCTATAAATAGATTATAGTAGACAATGTACTGAGTTCAACTATACTAGCTAAAATCATATACGACTATTTTCTTCTGTGTACTGTCTCACGCGAACAGCCAGAATTTAAAAAAAAATAAAAGTCAAAATCACAGTCTAAAAGAACCCTCGCCTATCTCGGCCTTTTTTTATTCTATTTTCAAAAATAGCATCAGCGGGAGACTAATTTCAGGTATAGCCTCTTTTCCTCAGTGTCAGCACGAATGATGTTGAGGATAATTTCAGGAATGGCCTCTTTTCCTCAGTGTCAACACGAATGATGTTGAGGATGAACCTGTCAGCGCCAGCTACGCCAAAATAGCGGGCGCTGAGAAAAGGGGTAGAGAGCGAACCTAAATTATCATCTCAATGTGGCCCAAACCTGAGCGCTAGCCCTCCTAGCAATGACATGTTCATCAATAGCACTATTCGTACTAGCGAAAAAGGGGTTATTTCTGAAATTAGTTTTCAGTGGAGGCATTTTTGGAAATAGAAACAAAAGGGGATTAAAATAGGAAAAAAATCAGTGGTCTAGTGGTAGAATAGTGCCCTGCCACGGTACAGACCCAAGTTTGATTCCGGCTGGTGCATGTTTTGCTCGCTTTCTTTTTGCATTACGATTATTAGTTTGTTCTTGAGTCATACCATTGAAAATGCTGCTGTTTTGCTAACTTCATATTTCTTCTATCAGTACAATTATCTTTACTACTTAAAGAAAAAATTAATGGTGGTGGTTCACCACCACTCTTTCATTGATGGTACATCTGCCATCCCATCACCCTCTCATTGAAAACTGGCACCGACAAGTGGGCCCTAGCCAACACCCCTCCCCTGGAAACCAACCCTGGCTCGCACATCTCACTCCCATTCCACTCCTCCCCCTCTCTCTCATCTCCCCTGCTCCTCCCTCATGTGACGGCGATCCTTCACCCAACCATCCACGCGCCGCCGTTGCTCGACCCTTCCCCAACCACCATCTGTTCATCCAGTTGGTGGTGGCAGTGGTGGTATGTCTGCCTTCCACCTCCTCATTCCACCCTGAAATCCTAGGCGGCGAAGTGAGGAAGACGCTGGATCCGGCTGTCCCCCACTGTGCAACCGTTAGATCCGACCTTCATCGGCCATCCCCCACCACGCAGCCGCCGCTTCACTACTTAAAAGAAAGAGTTGGTGGTGGTGGTCCACCACCACTCTCTCATTGATGGTTCATCTGCCATCCCACCACTCTCTCACAGAAAACTAGCGCTGACAAGTGGGCCCCAGCTAGCACCCCCTCCCCTGGAAACCAACCTTGGCTCGCACATCTCACTCCCATTACGCTCCTCCCTCCCTCTCTCTCATCTTTCCTGCTCTTTCGTCACGTGACGGCCATCCTTCACCCCAACCATCCACGCGCCGTCACTGCTCAACCTTTTCCCAACCGCCATCTATTCGTCCAGTTGGTGGTGGTAGTGATGGTGTGTCTGCCTTCCACCTCCTCATTCCACCCTAAACTCTAGGCCAGCGAGGTGAGGAAGACGTTGGATCTGGCTGTCCCCCACTGTGCAACCGTCAGATTCACCCTTCGTCGGCCGTCCCCCATGGCATAGCCGCCGGATTCAGCCTCCCACTGTTGTCCCCACACATCTACTGTCGGATTCGCCCTTCGCTAGGCATCCCCGGTCGTAGTGTATGGAGATGGTGGTAGCAGCCCTGTGGGTGGTGGTGGATGGAAGCCAAGAGCTACAGTGGCGCAAGGATTTGAAGGCATGGTGGTGAGATGTGGAGCACAAGTGTCTGTGGGAAAATGACAGGGGTGACAAGCAAAGGTAGGACCTAGTCCTCGCCAGTGTTGGTAGTACAAAAGAAGAGGGAAGGAGGAGAAGCAAACCGGTATGTCTCCAAACACACTACAAGCACGCTACGATGACCGGCAACCTCAGCCTCCATCCCACATGTGCACCTCCTCCCGTCATGATGTGGCACCACCACCCCTACCTCTTCACATCAGCCTCATCCTCCTCGGCCCATCCTCATCCATGTCTTGTCTTCT
The DNA here is from genome assembly GCA_017311315.1 of Dendrocalamus latiflorus. Lineage (NCBI taxonomy): Eukaryota > Viridiplantae > Streptophyta > Magnoliopsida > Poales > Poaceae > Dendrocalamus > Dendrocalamus latiflorus. The sequence continues at coordinate 35,571,662 of CM029632.1, read as the reverse complement.
TCACCCCCCACGTGATGATTTGCCAGCTGAGCGCCATTTTGTTGTCCCTAGATCTACTTTTTTTGTACCTAGATTTGTTTTTGTCTTCAGAATTGTGATTCAATTGATGAATACATTATTAGATGCATCGTGTCCAAACATGGGTAACCAGTGACCTCAGCCTCCATCCCGCATGTGCACCTCCTCCTGTTAAGGTATGGCACCGCCACCCCTACCTCCACCTGTTAGCCTCATCCTCCTCGGCCCATCCTCATCCATGTCTTGTCTTCTTCACCCCCACATGGTGATTTGTCGGTTGGCTGAGTGCCACTTTTTTGTCCCTAGATCTGCTATTTTTTGGGTACCTAGATTGTGGTTACGAATATATTACTACTTCATGCTATTTTTTACCATAAACCGATAGAGATGTCAGATGTTAGATACATCTATTGCTACTTGATGCTATGTTTTTGTAAATGCCTCATTAATGCAAAAGTAAGGCAGATGGATAGTGCTTTTCTTATGCAGGTGCAAATGAGATTGTATGTTGTAACATTGATCCCATGTTCTTGACGCTGACTAATGGAGCTGCAATTGAGATGCTTGCTAAGGCTTGATAATTTGTAGAGGATGCTTTGGCTGAGAAAAATCAGTCTTTCATAAGTTTGCTTGTGTATTGCCGAAGATAACAATGATCGGTGCTCCTTTCCTTTTTAGGTTGGTAGGGATAATGGCAGCTAGGTTTGGCAAGTGAAGTGTATTTGGTACACAAGTGAAGTGTAGCATAAGTTCATAACTTAATTACTTCATATTGATGTTAACAATATGTTAATTTCTTGCCAAATTTCCTTTTTAACTATGACATGTGTCATACGCATGCATATGAAAGAGAAAATAAATCTAGATAATTCAAAGGCATAATCCTGGTAATAAACTAGTTCACCTGGCACTGTCGCAACGACCACCAATCACCGACCACCACACACCTGTTAAGGATAGAATAGGAAAGAGATTAGGACTGTTATTTGTTTCCTAATATGCCTTGTATTCCTTCTGTATATCCCCCTTGTATCTGTATATATTGCCCTTTGGGCCTCATGAATAGATGTACAATATTCATAACATGGTATCAGAGCTAGGGTTAAAACCCTAACCTGATCTTCTTCCGCTGCCTCGACGTCACCCGTGCCACAGCCGCCGCCGCTCGGGCCGCTGCAGCCGCCGCCTCTTGGGTCTTCTCTACCCGTGCCGCCGCTGTCTCCGCCGGACCCTCTCTACCCGAGCCGTCGCCGCTGCCGCCGCCCGGGCCGTCCTTATCCGTGCCGCCGCTTGGATCTCCAGCCGCCGCCGTCAGATCCGACGCCACCGTCGCTCGGGGGCTGCTGCCGGTTCGCATCGGCCGCCGTCGCTCGGGGGGGCTGCTCGGAGTCGACCGCCGCCATCGCCGTCGGCCGCATCCGAGGTCGCCGCCATCGGCCACATCCGCCGTCGCATCCGCCGCCGCCTCCGTCGGCCGCATCCGAGGTCGCCGCCGTCGGCCGCATCCGCTGCTGCCGCTGTCGGCCGCATCCGCCGCCGCCGTCGCCGCAGTCGGCCGCATCCGCCGCCGCCGCAGTAGCCGCCGTCGCCGCCACAGCCGCCGGCGGTCCGCATCTTCTGCTCTGCTGGTTCTAAGTGAGCCAGTGAGAGTTTTCCTTTTATAGTTCCAAAAAAATAAACATTGTACTAACCGCCGCGCCATCCAGCGCCGCCTACCGATGGCTTCCGTTCCATCTACTGCGATTCCATTCTCGGGAACAAAGCTCCATGGAACGAACTACAGGTTATGGTCTTCCCTTATGGAGATCACGCTTGATGGTCTTCGCCTTTGGGGACATGTTACCGGTGCTCGTCCCTCTGCGCCACCGCCGGTTCGGCCTCCTCCTAGGCAGCCTACCTCTGTACCTCCTGGGGCAGATGAAGCTGCTAAGCAGAAGTCAGAGGATGATGCTGCTGCTGACGCTGCTGATGAGGCTTTTCAGTATGCCATTGACGCTTTTGAGCGCTGGTGTGCTGATGAGGCCCGTGTTCGTGCCATCCTTGTGGTCAGTGTCGACGATTCCATTCAGCCAGATATTGTTGGTCTGCGGTCTACTCGACAGATCTGGGAGTACTTGCGTGAGCGATACCAGCAGAGCAGTGATGCTCAGTTCTTTTCGCTTCAGCGTGAGTTGGAGACGCTACGCTAGGGAGATTCTTCCGTCGACGACTTCTTCCGAGCTCTGACTAGTATCTGGCGACAGCTCGATGAGTTGGCTTCTCCATTGTGCCAGGAGTGCCACAAAGTTCAGAAGGCGGATCATGATCGCCTTCGTCTTTATGATTTCGTCTGTCGTCTTCGCCCAGAGTTTGAGCCTGTCAGAGCTCAGCTGTTGAGCCGCTCGCCATGACCAACTGTCACCGAGGCTCTTTCGACACTTCGGGCTGAGGAGCTTCGTCTCGGGCTAGCATCACAGTCCGTTCCGACTGTGCTTGTTGCTCCTTCTTCGACTACATCGACGGTTCCTACTACGACTACGGTTCCTTCTCAGGTGCCTGTTGCCGCTCCTGCCTTTGCACCAACTGGAGTTCAATGCAACTACTGCAAGAACTTCGGGCATGACTACCAGCGTTGTGCGGTGCGAAAAAGGCGGAATAAGGCGCGTGGGGATGGACGATCCAAGGGGGGGCAGGGAGGCCCTTCCTTCACAGGAGGACAGACCAGCTCATCAGGATCTCAGCGAGGTGACTCTGTTCAGCAGCTTTGCCAGGCTCTTCTTCAGCAGCTTTCTCACAGCTCAGCGGATTCTGCTAGTCTAGCTCAGACGTCTCCCCCAGGTACCTCTTGGGTTCTAGATTCTGGTGCCTCTTTCCATATGACACCAAATTCCACATCTCTCACTTCAGTAGGACCTCCTGTCCTCCCTATCTCTGTCCAGACTGCTGATGGTAATTCCTTGTCTGTTAGTTGTCAGGGCACTCTTTTGTCCACTGATTTTTCTGTTCCAGCTGTTTCTCATGTTCTCCAACTAACCATGCAGCTTCTTTCAGTGGGACAGATCACTGACCTTGGTTGTAGGGTTGGTTTTGACTCTCACACCTGTTTCGTTCAGGATCGACAGACAGGGATGATACTTGGGACTGGCCGGCGCCGTAGGGATCGTCAGGGTCTCTACATTCTCGACCGTCTTCATCTTCCGTCCGCTTCAGCTGCTCCTACCACGTCTCCTGCCACGTCTACCTCCACTGCCACTGCTGCCACCACCTCTGGAGTTTTTGCGCAGTGGTATCACCGTTTAGGTCACCTGTGTGGGTCTCGTCTTTCGTCATTAGTTCGTCAGGGTGTCCTTGGACGTGTTACTATTGACACGTCCATGTTTTGTCGAGGTTGTAAGCTGGGCAAGCAGCTACAACTTCCTTATCATTCTAGTGAGTCATTGTCTTCTCGTCCTTTTGATTTAGTTCATTCAGATGTATGGGGACCTGCGCCTATTATCTCAAAAGGCGGGCATAAATTCTATGTTATTTTCATTGATGACTATTCCCGTTTTACTTGGCTTTTCCCTATGTCTAATCGTGGTCAGTTTCTTGCGATCTATCGTAGCTTTGCCATGATGGTTCGTACTCAGTTTGAGTCCTCTATTCGTACTTTTCGCTGTGATTCTGCTGGCGAGTATTGTTCTAGTGCATTCAGACAATTCCTTTATGAATATTGTACATCTATTCATGAGGCCCAAAGGGCAATATATATAGAGATACAAGGGGGATATACAGAAGGAATACAAGGCATATTAGGAAACAAATAACAGTCCTAATCTCTTTCCTATTCTATCCTTAACACCCCCCTCAAACTCATGGTGGATCACACACACTGAGTTTGGAGAGAAAATACAAATGTTGTGCCCTAGTCTGTGGCTTCGTGAAGAAATCAGCAATCTGTAACTCTGAGGACACAAATTGAAGAGCAAGTACACCCTCCTGCACCTGGGAGCGAGTGTATGAAGCATCCACACCAATGTGCTTGGTGAGCTCATGCTTCACTGGATCACGAGCAATGCTGATAGCTCCTGTACTGTCAGTCATAAGAGTAGTAGGTCCCCTCACAGGTACGCCAAAGTCTGCAAGTAACCATCTCAACCAAGTAATCTCTGCTGTCACAACTGCCATAGCTCTCAACTCAGCCTCTGCACTCGAACGGGAAACTACAGTCTGCTTCTTTGTCTTCCAGGCAATCAGGGAGGAGCCAAGAAAAACACAGTAAGCAGAAAGAGATCGACGATCAGAAGGATCACTAGCCCAGGTCGCATCAGAGTACGCCTGAAGCTGGAGTGAGGTGGAGCTAGGGAAAAACAAGCGACGAGATATGGTCCCACGCAAGTAGCAAAGAACACGAAGAAGATGACTGTAGTGAAGATGAGTAGGACAAGCCATGAACTGACTCAAGATATGGACAGCATGAGCAATATCAGGACGAGTGCTCACAAGATATACCAAACTGCCAACCAGATGGCGATACCGAGTAGGATCCTCAAGAGGATCACCATCAGTAGCACGGAGCTGAAGAGAGAGCTCCATAGGAGTCTCAGCAGTGCGAGTATCAGTCAGACCAGACCGATCAAGAAGATCATGGACATACTTCTGTTGGAAGAGGTAGTAACCCTCAGGCGTGACAGAAACCTCAATCCCAAGAAAGTATGTAAGCAAACCAAGATCAGTCATCAGAAACTGCTCATTGAGATGCTTCTTCACATATGCAATGAATGAGGGATCGTCACCAGTAATGAGCATACCATCCACATAGAGAAGAAGCAATGTCCTACCTCGAGGTGAGACATGGATAAATAGAGCAGGATCATGGGCACTGACAGTGAAACCGACAGCGGTGATCACTGAGGTAAAACGCGCAAACCAGGCACGAGGGGCCTGTTTGAGACCATAAAGAGCACGACGAAGACGACAGACATGACCAGCTGGAACAGAATACCCAGGTGGTGGCTGCATGTAAACCTCCTCATGCAAGACACCATTAAGAAAGGCATTCTTGACATCCAGCTGAGAGATAGACCACCGGCGAACAGAAGCAACCGCAACAAGAGTACGAACAGTGGTCATATGAGCAACATGAGCAAATGTCTCATCATAATCTCGACCATACTCCTGCTGAAAACCACGAGCTACAAGACGAGCCTTGTAGCGCTCAATGGTACCATCAGACCTGGTCTTAATCTTGTACACCCACTTGCACGTGATAGGACGAGCGTGCACAGGTGTCGGGACAATCTCCCAAGTCTCCGTACGACAAAGTGCATCAAGCTCCTCTGCCATGGCGAGCTGCCACTCAGAATGAGAAGCAGCTTCACGATAAGACTAGGCCCACACACCGACCAGCTAACTACTGGCCCAACACAAGTACTCGAGGTACTCAAAGATCATAAGAAGTAAAGTACTCAAACCGACAATAAAGTCTACGAGTACCGACCGTGAAGCTTACGGCAACCGATCACAAAGCCTTCGACTACCGAAGATAACAATAGTAGACTGCAAAGTCTACGACTATGAAAACAAGATTGTGAAGTATATGACTATAACAGCAGTCCGCAAAATCTACGACCATTGACTACAAAGCCTTCGACTATCGACTAGTAAAATCTACAACCATGAAAAAGTATTGTAGCTATGATTACCTTCAGCGAACATTCTGTCGTGGTCGAAGCCGGACGTGGTCGAAGGCAGTCGTGGTCGGAATGCCGTAGTCGAGTTGCCATGGTTGAGCCAGACTTGATCGAAAATAGACGTGGTCATTCTTCCGTAATGGTTGAAAGCCGTAGTGGTCGAGCAAATCAAAACCACTCGAAATCGACCGAAACCACTCAAAGCAAACCAAAACCACTCGGAGCAATAAAAACCACTCGAAGTAGCTCAGAACTGAAGGAGATCACTCAGATTCAAAACCTTTTACTACAATCCACCGAAACTTTCGCAAACGTAAATTCCAAAGCAATCCAAATATCAATTATTCATTATCATTTTTAATCATGACTACCACATGGTCTAACAGAATGTTTGAATCAACTCCTAGTCAGCTATACATATTTTTTTTTCTTGTTTATGGGCCCATCGTTATTTTTATTTATTTGGATGATTTGGGCCTTTTTTTGGAATTGATCAAACTTAGGCTAATTTACTTCATCCGTCCAGATGGCCTGAACTCTACAGCCTTGGCCTCGGCTTGGTTGTCGTCTTCGGCTGTCGCAACGAGAGGCAATGGAGGAGCTTGAGGCGGCGAAGCTTATGGCTGTCGCAGCGCTCGTCGAGGATTTGGGGATGCGAGTAAAAAAAGATGTAGGCTGCAGTCGAGCTGTCAAGGCTTGGAGACAGCAACCAGACGAGTACCACAAATCAGCAATGTCGAAGAGAGAAGTGAGAGGTGGAGAAGGATGGCAGGGAGAATATACGGGAGAGGGATGGTGAGGGAGTTGAGTGCGGTGGCCGGCTTGGGTTCTTGGGGTGCCAGCCTAGTCGATGTCCTTCCTCTTTTTTGGCGTAGTGACAGTGCATTTTCTCACTAAACAATGGCAGGTTCTTTTGGCTTTAAGGGTTTGGGTTTACGATGTAATTTTTTAAGACAAAATCTATATATTGATTGTACTAAATACTGTACTAAATTTATCTATATCGATTAAAATCATATACGAGTGTCTTTCTTTCCGTACTCTCTCGTACGAACAGCTAGTATTTAAGAAATTAAGCTATAAGTCACAGTCCAAAAGCCAGGTGCACTCAAAACCGCCCGGTGCATTGGTTTTCTGAAAACCGCGTGGTTTACTAGGTTTTACCAATCTGATTGCGATGACGGTCTTTGGAGCAAACGGAGCCGCCAACGTTGCGGACGCGTATCCCCTGCCTTCAAAGGCAGTGACTTTGGGTCACTGACGCGTGGGCCCCACGGCTCGTGGGGCCCACGCGTCAGTGACCCAAAGTCACTGCCTTTGAAGGCAGGGGATCTCAATCCCAACATTACATGTTCTGGCGTTTTCTGATTCAGCCAGGTCTGGTTCACTTTTTATAACTAATGATATTTGCTCACATAATTGACTAAATTCAGTTAGTTCCAACTTGATGAGTTCTGAAGCGATTTTCCATGCTATAGCCCAAAATTTGATTTTTTATTTGTTTGATCAATTGAGCTTGAGCTAATTTGCCATGCTATAACCCACAGAATATTAAGCCAATTGAGTTTTGGAGGGCATTTTCAGGCTATATCCTGCGGAATTTGACTTGTTTTGGTCAGTTCTATGCTATTAGGTGTTGTAGCTGATTTGCTGCTAGAACCTATATAATTGGTTTCTTTTTTCTTAGTTTTGCGTTACTGAGTTTCTGTGTCCATTTATCATCAGTTTTGAGCTGATGAGTTTTGAATTGGATTTGTTATATTATATCCCACGAAATTTAACTTGTTTGGGTGAATTCCATGCTATTGGTTTGTTCCATTTTGGGCTGATTAGTTTCGGAGCGTATTTGCCATATTATAGCCCACGGAATTCGACCTGGTTTTGTCGGTTCTAATCTGATGAGTTTTATAGCTTATTTGCATGCTACATCCCGACAAACTTCGAGTTGTTTCTATCATTTTTTAGGGGATTTACCATATTATAGCCCACTGAAGTTTGCGTGTTTTTGTCAGTTCTGAGGTGATGAATTCTGAAGTTGATTTGCCATACTACATCCCACAGAACTTTCCATACTATTTTCAACGAAATTGGACTTTCGCTTGTGGATTTTGACGTGGTTTGGTCGGTTCTGAGCTAATTAGTTTTGAAGCATATTTTTTGCATGCTACATCCCATGGAATTTTTTCCCTCAATTTTTAGTTGAGTACTGTTGGTGTGGATTTACCATGCTATAGCGCACGAAAATTGACATAGGATTTGCCATGTTATATCCCACAGAATTTGACTTGTTTCACTTAGTTCTGAGCTAATTAGTTTTGAAGCATATTTGCCATGCTACAGCCCACGGAAATTGACTTGTTTCAGTCAGTTATGAGCTAATGAGTTTTAGAGCGCAAGGAAGTTGGCTTTTCCAGTCATTTTGGAGAAGATTTGCCATATGATCTAAAAAGTGTATAGATGGGCCGGCCATAGGAAAACTATGCTGTTATATTGTTGTTAAAAAACTTTCATAGTATTATAATTATTTATGATAACATAGATATAAAAATTAATGGCTAAAGTCTCGCCTAAGAGAACATGAAAAGTCGATGACATTTTCATTTATACAAGAACGAAGTAGTCTTGGCCCATCAATAGAGATTTTAATTCTATTCTTTGGACAAAGACAGACCCTAATTTTGTTTAGAATAGTATCTCACGAGGAAATTGTCACCTAAAAAACATTGGTTCAAGTTGTGATACACTGTTATCATTATACCATATCCAGCGTTTCCTAAACATTTCAGTTTCCCAGCAGTTATGTAGTTGCCGGAGTTGGGTCATATGGCAGGAGTATGTTTGGTAGTTGCTAGAGTTGGATCATTGGAAGGGCTTATTCTGCTCTAACAAGGGCTTAAAGTTCAGTACCCATTTCTTTAAGGAGGGGTAAGTGCACTTCGCTGATAGTGAAGTCACTATTTTATTATATGTTACCTCACATAGGTATCCCGCGGATCGACTTGTTTACCAGAGCGAAACTTGAGTCCATAGGTATTTGTGCAGCAGCCTTTGTACCGAACACTGCGTTGGCTCCTTCTCTTGGTCTGACACCGAGTCCTGAGGCTGACAAACAAGCAGAGAAATTGCTGATGCAGTCCCTGAGAAGGATTGAATCGATGTGGCAAAGTTCTTACTGGGTAGCCCCCAGCCATCAATTGCACATCTCAGCCTTGTTTGCGAGATAGTGAAATTGGAGGTACGTGCATGTTCTGTCTAAATAATTTGTAGGCGTACGTTTTTGTCATCAGTTGAAGTTTGTTGCCCTTGCAGTAGCACTGTGCCTGCCTGTATCTGCTATATCTTTTTGGAATCAGCCAAAATATGGGTTTCAATCTTACGCGGAGTAGCAATGAGAAGAGCAGAGCGCGCTCAAAATGAGATATGGTGGATATTTGTGACTAGTCTAAAATTGTAACTTAGCTTGCAGCACCTACCTTGGGGATGATATATACACACGACACGACAGAGAACCTCGAGCCACAAGCCCTCATTTCGAGCTCCTTTCCAAAGTGAAGGCACGAATGCAAAGCAAGTACGCAGCAGCAGCAGCAGCGAGCCAGCGAAAGAGTTGAAAACAGCATCAAAACTGTGATTGATAAGAGCTAAAAGGAAAGGAGCGAGGGTTCTTCTCACAGCAGCAGTGCAGCACGCAAAGGAGAACAGCAATAAAGTAATGATACGAGGAAAGGATGCTCAACGAAGGAATGATGTTTGAAGCATTTATTCGAGAAGAGTGATCACATCTGCATTTTCTGAGCTCTGTCTGACTATGATGATGCGCTACCTTCCTCTTGGTCTTGCCTTAACTCACAACTAGTGTATACATTGATTTCATTACAATGCAAAGCAAACGCGCTTATTCCATGGAACCTGCTGTGCTAGTTCCAGTTCCAGTATTCTTTACAGCACACCCCCAAAAAGTAGCAAAATTTATTCCAAGGTATTACTAGGATTCTTCTTTCTCCAGCTTGACAGCAGCTATTACTCCACTATAAAACTGTTCAAACACAGAGCAGGTGGGGGTGGGGGAGGTGCAAGCAGCTAGTCTGTCTTGAATCTGTGCGCAAACTTCTCCAAGCCCTCTTTGCAGTCTTCCACTAGCCTCTTCGACTTATCCCCAATGGTCAAACCAAATGCCCACACATTACCCTGCGCTTCTGATGACAGCTTCTTTGCCTTTGAGGCTGCATCAGTTCCAAAATCTGTACATCGTTGCCTTGCTTCCGCTGCTTGCTGCTTTAGGCTTGAGATGAAAGACCTCACATGTTGCATTACTCTCTCCAGGGAACGGCAAGATCGGACTTTCATCTCAGCTGACATGGACTTCAGCTTCTCCAGCAAAGACTCCGCCCGGTTGATTGCCTCGTCAACTGGGTGTCCTTTGCCAGCATTAGCCCATGTCATTCCTGCCGATGCATCATCTTCAAGCCCTCCTTCAACGACAACTTTGATTCCTTGCCGCTCCCATTGGTTCCGGGCCTCCTCAAGGGCCCGTGCATGCTCCCTGGCCTTTTTTGCTTCCTCCTCTGCCCAAGCCCTGGTTGAAGATGTGTGAATTGATAGGTGGTGACAGTCATGCTATCAGATAAGCGCTCTGAGAGGAGCCTATTAGCTAAGTCATACACAGCCAGCATTAATGCAGATCATGGTACAGGTAGCAGTCCTCAAGTTAAAAGGGTTATATTGACTGACGTAGTGGCTTAAACAGTGCACTAACTAGTTTTTGCATTACCTAAAACTTAGCTTGAAGTTTTGGGAGTTCAAGAACAGAAATGTCTATGGATATTGCAATTGCCAGTGAATTTACTATTTTCAGTGCACATAAGCAGTAAAGCGTTGTGCAGAATACATGAATAGCTAGGACCCCAGGAGGACCATCGTACTTCTACACTCTCCAACATTATCACTACCATTGCAAGTTCCCAAAAGAAAGTAACAAGAAAAAGGGCATCTCCTCAAAAGATAAGAAACTAACATGTGTAAATATAATATGTGATTAAAGATGGGTTCAGGGTATTGCCAAACAAATTTAATAGAGGAAAATATAATATGTGATTAAAGATGGGTTCTGGGTATTGCCAAACAAATTTAATGCAGAGGAAATCTCAGGTATCATGAATTCTTACCTGGCCATAGACAAAGCCTTCCTCTCAACTTCAAGCTCATATTGAAGTTGCACAACAGCCTGGTTTTCATTCTCTATTTCCTTTTGGAGATTCTCAATCCTATTCTTCTCGAAGGAGATCTCAACCTTCTTGCTCAGCATGCTCTGCAGCTGTTCCTCTACGTCACACCTCAACTTTGAGAGAACTTCCATTTCAGACTCAACAGCAGCTCTGCCCCTAATCAGAGCATTCTTTTCTTCCTTTCTTTCTGCTCTCAGCTTATCCAATTCCACCCTAGCTTCTTCAGCCAGTTGTTCAAGGGTCTCTATTTTTTCTCTTTCCTTTGTAAGTTCCCTTTCAAAACTTTCATTAAGATCTTTCTCAACCTGGGCAACTAATGCACCATGTGCATTTACAGCTGCTTCAGCTATTTTCTCTGCTTCAATACGAGCAAGCTCCTCCATAACCACCTCAGCAGAATCACCAGTTGAAAGTGCTAGGGCAGCTTGTCCTTTAGTCACAGGTTTGTCCGGCTGGAAAAGTCTTGTAAAACCTTTAAGAAAAGAGTTTTAGTGATCATCCCAGAAGCAAGCAGGAGGGAAAATTGTAGAAAAGCCTACCAAATGAAAGAGCTGTAATGCTCTGGTCTCCAGCACCCAAGTCAGCCGCCAAAGCAGGCCAGGCAGCTGCATTTATTCTATCAATGTCTATATAGCCAGATGCTTTGTACAAAGACTGGTCACAGAGTACTAATATCAGTATAACCAGCTGGTTTCAAGACCAAATTATGGATGACAATTAATAAGAATGTTTTTATTTCTCACATTTTTGTCAACTTCAGGTAAGTGCCTTTTATCCAAAGCCATTTTCCAACTCACCAGGTCTTGACGTGACAGGGGACTGCAATGAGGACAACTGATTAGGAGTATGGACACGTGCGCACGTGCTCGTGCGTGCACACACACACAGAGACAGAGAGAGAGAGAGAGAGAGAGAGAGAGAGTGAGAGAGTAAAATTGATGCAATGGAAGAGACCACACCTCTCCGGGAAAAACAAGTTGTCGTTGTTCTGAACATCCTTAGGGATGTTCATATCGGATCTCGAAAGCTTGCTAGAAATTAACCCAGCTTCTGCCAAGCCTAAGGGCATATTGAAATAAATAAGAATAACGTAGCATTAATTCAGTACTGATGATTTACTCATGCTTACATAAACATAATAAAAAAAAACTCGACCTGCGGGGGGGAAGAATCCCCCCGGGCATTGCTTAAGAAGAAGGTATTCTCACGCAGACCGAGAAAACCCCCGAACCCCTGCTCCACCCTTACACAGCGGCACCATCGCCCGACCTTGTGAGACTACCAGCGGATCCTTTGGATCAACGCCTTGGCGGGGCCTAAGACCTGTGCTTTGGTGTGGTAGTAGGCGAGGGGATTTTTTTCCCCCAAGCCTGAAATTCGCTCTCACTGGGAGTCGAACTCAGGACCTGGGGGGTGCTACTGAGGCGCTCTAACCGCTAGGCTAGAGGCCCTTTCGCTTACATAAACATAATAAACTTTGGTAAAGATGTAGTTTTGTCCTGAGCACTATATCTCACCTTGTATAAACGGAAAATCAGGATCTTCAGGTGTGACATCATCAAACGCAAGTTCAGTCACATTCTCAATATACATTGCTGGATACACTTTTGAGAAAGTGTTCCTGCAGTTGGAAACCAGAATAACAAACTAGTTAATGGAAGCAATTGCTTAAGAGAGCCAAATCAAAACTACAGGGTAAAAATATGAAGCTCTGTTGTTAGCCTGGTTTATTTTTCTTGTATTTTATAACATGCACTATGCACGAAAAATCAAGAAAAGACAAGCCACAACAGCTAAATAGCAATAAGAAATAAGCCATGATGACACAGCATAACTCAAATAAATACACAAGAGTGGGAATCATTCTTTTAAAAAAAATCACAAATGGGATTTGCTCTTATGGAACAGAACAGAAATGGAGCTATACTGCATGTGTCCAGCTGCTACTTGGAAGGTGAACATACAGCAAGGAAAAATATGCACCTGGAAAGACAATTGCTTGCAACTACCAACCATCGAGCATATTCACGTCGAGTACATAAGTCACCAGCTCGAGCACCGGGTTCAATCACCTTCAAAGAGAATAAAACATTAAAACTTGAACAAAAGAATTCCATATAATTCAGCAAGTTGTCTGTGTAACAACCAGCTCCATACTACAGTTTTACGGCATGCAAATAAGATGGGATTCTCTAAAGAGAAGGTCTAGCAATTTGTGCAAGAGCAGCAAGGCATGATGCAACATATAATACGGTAATTACTTATCTACAGAGAAAATCGAAGTCAGTGTAAGACCCTAAACCTTGAGGAAGCAAATAATATAGGTTCAGGACAAAATGGAGCTTTTCTGTTTCTATAAAACGTTCTAGAATTATCAACATATTAAAGGAATAACTCAATGATGAAAACTGGTCTAACAAGAATCCTTATCCATTCAAAAGACAATGATTGCATGAAAAATACCTTTAGAACTTGCAGCGCAGCTAATGCATTTCCCTGGGTAGGGTCAACTGCTGCTGGAACCACAATCTGCCCAGCAGGCACCTGTAAAGCTGCAGAGAGCAGAGAGGGAGCAGGAATTCCAGCAGAAGAGAAAGATTTGTCAGGTGCTGTAGACTTGAATAAATCAATTTGGTTTTCTAATTCAATATCTCCTTCGTTTTGATCTGATGCCAAAGTTTCCTCCTCCTTTCCTAGCATACCATCCTCTGTGGGTAAATTATTTGAGCCAAATGGAAGCATCTGATCAGCGCTTCCATATTCTATATAATCAGGCAATCCAGATGGAGAAATTTCATCTTGGTTATAAAGTTCAGGATTCTGCTTGGTATCTTTGTCCTTTGGATGAGATGCAGCCTCAACTGCAGGGTCTGAGATTTCCTGCACAGACAAAACATCACGTGAATCTATCACCGTTATATCTGATGTTGAAGTTTCATCCATCTGCTGGTTTTCTGGCAAACTCACTTCAGAGTCCAATGTCTGTTCTAGATAAGGAGTTCCCTCAGAGGGGCCTGCACCACTAAGTTTGTGAGATGAACCATAAGCAGCAACGACGGATTCAACAGAGTTGGACATAGGACTTTCAGTGCCATCTGAAGTGATGAGATTGTCAGGTTGACTTGCGCCATCACTAGCAATGTATTTATCATGAGGAACTAGCTCGTTGCGCTGCAATGGATGCTCCATCTCCTGCTCCTGTTCAGCTTGTCCCCCCGATATCTCATTTGTGTCTAGAGGCAATGGGCATTTGTTCCTACCCGCTTCATTGTCGATGCTACCGTCACCCTTGCTATCACTTGGTAACAAAACTTGAGCATGTTTGACAGCATCCTCTTTACAAGTATTATCACTAGAGTAAGCTGCCACCTCGCTCTGCGTAGACAAGGTCTCCATTTGTGCCCTTGTTCCTGCGCAGAAATGAATCCACAATATTCACAAACTGAGGCCTGAGTGTTTTTATTTAAGATGATTTTGATGAGCATCATGGGTATGCCTATTTGTTCCTCGGAAATTGGAGCGCAGTATGCGTATGCTAGTTTCATCTGTACGCTAAACCAACCAGATACAGCTACTGTAAGATGGAAAGACATACCGTTTGCAGTGTTGCTTCTCATAGACATTGCTGCAAAGGTGGCACCAGCAACAAAGAAGACTCCAGCAAGGCCAGCTCCCAGAAGCCCTGAGAGTGAGCTACCAACCGAGTGAATTAAGTTGTTGCGTGAGGGTTGGAAGCTGAAGTAGATATTAACAAGTAGTCTCGAACTAATTAACAAGGGTTGTGCTAAAAGGAAGAGAGGGAACATATTTGTACTAGCGTGACGTGCTGTAAGATGGTGAATTTCCTTGCCCATTCTAATTCCTCGATGCTGTTTCTTGAAATAAAGACAAAAAGAAGAAAGGGGGAAAGAAAGGTCGATCACCTCCAAATGTCCCTGGAGCTGCAGCCTTGCCGTCGTCGTCGTCCCCGTCCGACCAGCCGGCGAAGGAGTCCAGCGAGGGGGAGGGCTGGGCTCGGATGCGGAGGAGGGGGCGGGGGCGGAGACGCGCCGGCGACAGGAGGGCGGGGCGGCGGACGAGGTGGAGCTGGAGGCAGCAGGCCGGGGAGGCGGCGAGGCTGGTGGGCGTCATGTGTGCCTCTGCCAAGAAACCACCAAATAATTGGATGGGGTTGGGTTCGAATGAGTCGATTCGAGATTTCTTTCGAGTTGGTGAGGAGGAAGACGAGGACGACGAGAGGAGAGGAGAGGAGACACAAGATAGTGGCCCAAAGATGTAAAAAGACCATTATGATTGGCAACTAGGCTGTGATCGTTTTGACTTCAGTTTTTAGCTTTCGGTTTATTTTTCATTATTCATAAATTTTATCTTTTTCTGAACTTTTGGCTTTTTGTTGAGCTTTGTTGCCGGTTCTTTTTCCCGTATTTGTTTGTATTATACGTAACGGGCTAACATATTTTTAAATTTTTTTAAATTTAATTATGCTAAATAAGCCTCTATCAGTTACAGTATTTTTCAGTCATCTATAGTGCTTTTCAGCCATAAGCCACCAAAAAAACTCAAATGATCACCACCTATATTTGCTTTTTATTAATTATCTATTTATCTATACGGAAAAGCTATTGCGTGACTTGTAATTGATCATCTATTTATATGTATGGAAAAACTATTGCGTGACTAGACATGGATTATCTTGTCACGCATCTAGGTAGACAGCCGTCCGATTGTCTCAGCGTGTTGCAATCTTCGATCAACTGTGATTTTTGGCGATGTGGGCAGGTGGGAAGACATCATCTCGCGTGTGGTAACGCCTTAGCGCTGATGACAGATGGGTCATAAAAAAAGTTGGGCCGACCATATCATACCAATACTAAACATGGGGGGGGTTCCGGCGCTCGCACCCCCTCCACGTCGCCCCCCCACGCGCGGCCGGCCGGCGCGTGGCGAGGGAATCCGCGTACGGCCGGCCGAGGTGATTTCCTCAGCTTTTTTGAAAATTACGTAAAGGTCCTTTTTCCTCGCGAATAGGTCCCTGCAAGTTTTTTCCCATTAAAAAATTTTTTGATGGCGCCCCGCGGGTTTCCAAAATTACGTATAGGTCCTTATTTACTTACGTACAGGCCCTTACAAGTCCTCACTTTTTTACAAAAAACCCTTTTATTTTCCCGAAATTACGCATTTGTCCCTGGTTTTTTTTACGAAGCTCCCTGCGAATTACCGTCTCTTTTACTTTGGTCTACACGGTAGCTAGCGCGGCGTGCGCCGCGCTTATGCGGCTAGTAGATATCGACTGGAGGCCAGTTTTGTTTGCTGCGTTTAATTTTTTTAGGAACTGGATTTTGTCCTTTAGCATTTGAAGGAGCATCATCCGTGCAAAACTTATGTACTTAGTCCAAAAGTAGTATTCACGTGGTTATTTAATGGACCAGAGAGCTAGAGGTGATTACTTGAACTTTTTTTACCTATTTTACACAGTTTAGTGAAACGATGTTAAACTGTGAATTTTTGTACTTTTTTAAAATTTTGCATATGGTAACTTTGGGTGTAACTGGCAATAATTTTTTTAACTTTTGAATTTCCCAAAAACCGATGGTAATTTTAGACCTTAGGCTGGTAATTTGTCCAAAAAGTATAGATGATAATTTGCGGTGCAACAGATGGTGATTTTTTTAACTTTCTTTTAAATAAAAAAACTAATGACAATTTTGAACTTAAGATGGTAGTTTATTAAAACTATAGATGATTTCATTTTTTTTGCTTCTTAAAAACAATCTGTCACAACTCAACAGCGGAGAAACAGTTTTCAAGTTGATAATTTGTTAAAAATGTACATGGTAACTTAGGATGTAACTGATTGTAATTTTTAAAATTTCTTTAAAATTAGAAAGCAATGATAGTTTTTGAACTTAAGATGGTAACTCGCTAAAACTGCAGCTGATAACTTAGGATCAGATCGTTGGTAAGTTTTAAAGGTTCGGGTTTATTTTAGGTTAAAAATGATGACACCACAAAATGATGGTAAATTTAGAAATTTGGGTCGAAATTTATTAAAAATATATATGATAACTTAGACCATAACGGATGGTAACTTTAGTGTAACTGATGGTAAATTTTAAAATATTTCAAACTTATATAAATAATTATAATTTTGAACTTAGAGTGGTAATTTCTTAAAACTATAATGATAACTTTGGGTTCGAATGATAGTAATTCCTAAACTTTTACCAAATTAGTAAATTAATGGTAATTTAAACCTATATTAGTGATTTGTAAAACTATCGATGATAACTTAAGGTCTAACGGATGGTAATTTATGTTAATTTTGTTTGGTAATTTTTTAAAATCCATATGATAACATTTTATTTTTGGTTATATTTTTGAATTTTTTGAGTCAGATGATATAATACAATGGTAAATGTCATGAATAGAAAACCAACTATTTCTACGATTATTCTATAAAAGAAATTAAGTGCTCTATAAGACTAAAGAGCATCTAGGTGCTCTAAAGCTGACTTTTTTTTTGTAAATAATCCATATTTTATTAGAAATAACAGAAATATAGATGTGCTAATATTTTTTTACAAAAATGACTTCTAGTCGCCGAACCGTTGGGCGACTGGGATCTATCGCTCAACGGATGCGCGACACGCAAGCAATCCGTGGGCCATTGGGCTACATAATTGCAATCGCCAAACCATCAAGCGACTTCTTCTAGTCGTCCAGCCGAGCCCCTGAAGCACCAACGCCGCACGGTGAATAGAAACCAGAGGGGAAAGAAAGAAGAGAAGAGGAGAGAAACGAAAAGGGAGAGGAGAGGAGAGGGAGAGGGAGGAGGAGGAGGAGAGGAAGAAGGAGAAGTTTCGTTATTTCTGTTAGGTAAATTTTGATTCCTTTGCATTTCGTAGGCACCTACTTCGGAACAGGGATTCCCTTTTCCAAGCTCCTCCCATCTAGTACTGTCTAGTAGTGTTCCCACCAAGCAAACACCTCTCATTTCGGTATAACAGATATTACCATTTCTAATCCCCTATTCTCTTCCATTATGTACTCCACAAGCCAAGCATTCCAGCATTTGCACAATACTGAGTATGGAGTTTTGGTTGTATATTGAGATTAAGATTAGAATTGGATTCTTAACAAAGCCTTGTCTGTCGTTCGTTCAAATATATATATATATATATATATATATATATATATATATATATATATATATATATATATATATATATATATATATATATAGGGAACGTATCCAGTGCTAACAGGCTATTCGGTGCTAACATGTGAACTCCGGATTTGGACCGTTCGATGTACCTCAAACGGCCTGGATCTTTGAAGGTGGAAACACCCAATCCACTTAAACGTTTTTGCCAAAACCCCCTACCGGTTCGGTTTCTTTTTTTCCGGCCCCCGCCTCCGATCCCCACCCCCACCCCCGCGCCGTTCCGCCTGCCTCTCCTTCTCGCTCCCTCCCCGACGGCGCCGCTCCCTCTCCTTCTCGCCTCCCTCCCGCGACGGCGCCGCTCCCTCTCCCTCTCCCTGTCGCCTCCCTCCCCGGCGGCGCCGCTCCCTCTCCCTCTCGCCTCTCTCCCCGGCGGCGCCGCTCCCTCTCCCTGTCCACCTTCTCGCCCCCGCACCGCCTCTCCGGCCCCCGGCGCCGCTCCAGCGCCTCTGCCCCCCTCCTCCCCCGGCTCCCTCCCCGGCCTCCCGGCGCCGCCCCCCGGCTCTCTCCCCGGCCCCCTCGGCGACGCCCACCGGCCTCCCGTGGCTCCCTCCCCGACCCATCGCGCCCCCCGGTCCTCGGCGACGCTGCCTCCCTCGCTGCACCGCCGCCCCGCTCGCCAGCCTCACCGGTTGCTCTGCGCCTCCCCCACTCATGTCGCCATCCGCCGCCTCCCTCGGACCCGACAGATCTTTGTGAGGAATCAGAAGGTAAAGAGCTTTGTCTGGGGTTTGTGCCAGTAGTCTAAGATTCAGGAAGAATAGGACAATTAATAATTAATTTACTTTGCTTCATTTTGTCTCAAATTGCAGTGATACTCTCAATTATGCTCGCTAACGTTTCATGTGGTCAATTTATGCTGCAGACTGCCTAGATGAATTGGACAAGTATTGGATGAAGTTTTAGATGAAGTAGTCAATTGTGCTTCAGATCACTACTTTGTTCACGGTTGAATTTGGCCTACTCTGCACACCTGGATCATGCATGCAAGGATGTAGATGAACTGAACATTGATGTATTAGTGTTGTGAAACTGAACCAAGTGTTTCAGATTGTACTGAATGTTTTACCTGAATATTGATGCTTCAATTGTATATTTCAAATGTGAATGAATTATTATTTATGAAGCAGTCTTCCACTACTAGCCTATTCTTTTGTGAAACCAAGCTGGGGATGCTGCGCAATGGATGCGTCAATGTTGTATCTGTTTAGTGCTAATGGCATGCAAATGTTTACTACACCTCAATACTTCATTGTAGTACTGTAAAAGAATGCAACCGATTTGTGATTATGGTTCAGGAAACTGGTGTGCCACTACCAGCCTAGAGCCATCAACAATCTGTCGTTGTGTCTTTGAATCTGTAATGTGCCAAGAAATACGAAGACAAAACAATGACAGATTGTTGATCTCTTCTTTTTACACTTGATAAATTGACACATCCATTGTCGTTGTGTCCCATTCAGGCTGTCAGACAAACAAAGGCATCTTCTACCAGAATTAGCTCCTGAGCTCTCTTTGGGTGTAAGGGCTCTGCTGTATGCCCAATTGTGCTCTTCCTTTCTCTCTTAAGTCTTAATGAGAGAATTACCCCAACTTAACAATTGTGTCTAAGCTATTCCAGAACATAGTACTAGAGCAGAGGCATACAATTGCCTTCTGATAAACCCTGTGCACTCTTTCATCAGTTCTACAATTACTAAGTGCTTCTACCTGTTGAGTTGAATAATCATCAGTTATTTTTGCATCTCAGGTCTTACATCGGGTAAAATAGCAAGCTAAATTAAAAAAAATGATTTTGTGTTATATGAATATCTTGAAACTTCTATAGATCAGCCTAGTTCAAAACTTGTGCAGAAAATGAAGCTTGAATGGGCAAACAGAGTCATGCTTTTTGATATGAATAGCAGAAAATGAAGCTAAACATCCATCATTTGTGCAGTTCACTGTCCTAAATTTGCATTGACTTCTGTGCTCAGCTAACTTATCTGGTGTGTGAAATCTCTCAGGGCAATGGAATATGCATTTCATGTCTATGTTCTTAAGAATAGCCTCTGCAGTTGCCTTCCTTCCATCCAGTGCCCAGAAGTTCTCCATCTCCATCTTTTGCATGAAGTCTTCGATTTTTTTCAGGCGGCTTTCACTAGACAAAAACTCAGACACATGGCTCAGCAAGTTCCTTTTTGAGGTTACAAAGTCATCGATCAAGTCATGATTGTTTGTCTCAGGCTTCATCAATAAATTCATTCAGAATAATCAGGTTTCATCACAAGACAAACAATAATCAGGTTTCATCAACAAACAATTTCACAATTGCAAATTCATTCAGAATCTCAGTACACATCCCTCTCACAAACAATTTCAAAATTGCAATTTCACAATTGCTCGGGGAGGAGGCCGCCTCGGACGGCGTCGGCGCTCGGGGAGCAGACCAGGTCGGAGGGCGGCGGCAGGGCTCGGGGAGGCCGGCTCGGACGGCGTCGGCGCTAGGGGAGGAGGCCGGGTCGGAGGGCGGCGGCACGCGGGGAAGGAGCTCGGGGAGGAGGCCGGGTCGGACGGCGTCGGCGCTCGGAGAGGAGGCCGGGTCGGACGGCGTCGGCGCTCGGGGAGGAGGCCGGCTCGGAGGGCGGCGGCGCGCGGGGAAGGAACTCGGGGAGGAGGCCGGGTCAGAGGGCGTCAACGCGCGGGGAAGGAGCTCGGGGAGGAGGCCGGGTCGGAGCTCGGGGAGGTGGTGGTGCTGCGGACGGAGGGAGGCCGGCTGCCCCTTTCGCCTAACCCTAACCCTAGCGACGGGTGCGCCGCCGGGGAGGGAGGCGACAGGGAGAGGGAGAGGGAGTGGCGCCGTCGCGGGAGGGAGGCGGGGAGGTTGGCGAGAAGGAGAGGGAGCGGCGCCGTCGGGGAGGGAGGCGAGAAGGAGAGGCAGGCGGAACGGCGCGGGGGTGGGGGTGGGGATCGGAGGCGGGGGCCGGAAAAAAAAGAAACCGAACAGGTAGGGGGGTTTTTGGCAAAAACGTTTAAGTGGATTAGGTGCTTCCACCTTCAAAGTTCCAGGCCGTTTGAGGTACATCGGACGGTCCAAATCCGGAGTTCACATGTTAGCACCGAATAACCTGTTAGCACTGGATACGTTCCCATATATATATATATATATATATATATATATATATATATATATATATATATATATATATATATATATATATATATATATATATATATATATATATATATATATATATATGGGAACGTATCTAGTGCTAACAGGGTATTCAGTGCTAACATGCTAAAACCTCTCTAGGATCGTTAGATCTGCTCCCAACGACCCAGATTCTTAAAGGTGGATGTCCCAACTCACTTATGCGATTTTGCCAAAACCCCCTACCGGTTTCCCTCTTTGTTTTTCCTCCCCACGCCGTCTGAATTTCTCCTCCGCGCAAAATCCCCTATCGGCAAAACCCTCGCGATCATTCGGCGCCGTCGTCCTGCGACGTCGTCCCGCGACATCTCCTCGCTTGCGCCGTCGCCCGTGACTTCTCCCCGCGTGCGCGCCGTCGCTCGCGACTTCTCCCCGCGCGCGCCGTGGCCCGCGACTTCTCCCTGCAGGCGCGCTGTCGCCCGGACTTCTCTTCGTGTGTGGGCCATCACCCCGTCTCCGGCGCGTGCAAGGAGATCCGAGTGATTTAGGTAATGGCGATAACATGTTCCTGAGCAATCAGCCTCAAGAGTTCAATACTTATGAGACAGATTTGGAATTCTGGATACGAGCCAGGAAAAAGTTTTATGACATGTCAGTTTCATCTTGTAGGAGTATCTCATAGATATCAGTGCGAATGTGCAATTCCTTGTCACGCATTACTTCCTGGAGATCTGATAACTCTTTCAGCTTTTTAGCTCTATCTCAGACATCTCAAACAACCATGACATAGTGGATATGTGGATTATGAGCTATCGTTTGGGATTTTTTGTAAATCAAGAACTTCATTCTGCAGGATTGCATCAAATTCGTACTTCATTAAAAATAATGTTATATTACTGACTTAAGTTTTACAAAATACCCATTTGATTGACACAGTCCAATCCCGTTCTTCAGGCAAAAACAGTCAGGAATAATTATTCGAGGTGATGAACTTCAATAGCACTGCAATTCTATTTTTTCCTTTGTTTTTGTAGTTAACATTTGCTCATTGTGGAACTAACTACATCAAAATAAAATGCAAGTACACACCACATATCATCTGGACAACCTTTTTAAGAAAAAACTGCAAATTGGGTATAAACTGCAAATTGTAAGTTGTGCTCTGTGAAAACCTCTAGTTTTTTTAGTTATCTATTTGTGAACTGTATTGTTTACAACTTAGCCTACCCTAACTTGTTTTAGACAAAAGGCTTTGTTGTTGTTTGTTTGTATTGTTTACAACTTACAATATGTGCTCAAATGTTGTTGCGCAGGACCATGAGAGATATAAATTGGGAGATCCCGCGTCATTTCACTATCTCAATCAGCCTAACTGCATTAAGCTTGATGGAATGGATGACTCTTCAGAATATATTGCAACTAGGAGAGCAATGGATATTGTGGGCTATTTGCAGATGCTGGCCTGATCTGGTTCAGAAAAGTCTGTTTCTGTAGGTGTAATTTTCTTCTTATTATTTGCAATGCTTACTGAGGAAATCAACTTCTAATTGTGAGGTTAGCCCAAATCAATGCTGCTTTGACAAATGCTGGTTTTGACAAATGCTACTTTGAGAAGTCCTCGTTGTTGTATTGTATATGTGTGCACTGTTCGGCTGATACATCATCATACATAGGCAAGTGATGCTGCGGATGGATGTCCTTGTGATTGTTTCTTATGATCCTTCTTTGTCACTGAAATGCTTTGGATGGCATTATACAGCTGGGTTGTTTTCTGCCAATAATTGAGACCACACTATACACAATTATACATATCAGGTGGAATGAGATTTTCCCCCAATGCAATGCATGGACAAAAAACCTGGTTTTCAGATTCTATCCAATAGATGGTAGTTTCTCTGTTTTCATGTTGTCAGGTTTTGAACACATCCATATCTGTCTCAGGCTTTCACACACACAGAAAGCCCCTCTCGCCGGTCACCTCCTTGGCATGGCTGCTGAAGCGGACCAGTAGCGACGGCCACCCCGGCCTCTGCTTCAGTCCCGGCAGCCCGTTCGGCTCCGACCAGGTCATGGAGATGCTAGTTTGTTGTTTACTAGAACACCAGCGTATGGAATAAATGAAACAGATGTGCTGGTTTTTGAATAATGGAATAGCTTCTACCACCAGGTCATATTTTGTCTGGGTTAAGTACAGCATGAAACCAGGTAACCAACAACAAAATCTGGGCATCATTAGAAACATAAGCTTTGAGCCACTCCACTGTTCTTGTAACAGTACTGGTCACATATTACAGCATAAACAGTTGAACTACCAAAGCTATGCTAAAACTCCATCAGAACTCAATCCCAATGCCACGCTCTCATCGGCCATATATTCCATGCCTCCTGCAAGAAAAATGCTGCTTTACATAATGTAGGAAATAACAGAACCACCAATTTCCAGTAGAGTTGGCTTCACCCAATTGCTCATATCCATGCTTACATTGCCCCAATAAACAATGACATATTCTTAAGTCTTAACATTTCTAAAGGAATTAACAATGCCATGCAGATGCCTTCCATCAATTAGAGAAGCCTAAACCTTGATTTTGATTTCTGACAACACACGCGTGGGCGGAAGATAAATCATTGAGGACTCAGATCATTCCATCAATCAGATAAATCAGTGACAACACACGCCTTCCATCAACACATGCCATCTGGAGTTTTGACTATACATGTCATGAACTCAGATCATTCAATTGACCAACCAGCCAAAAGGAAAAAAAAGAAACAAGAATTTGAAGCCAGGCATTGGTGAGAAAGGCCATTACCTAAATCTCGCTGAAAGAGTTATCAGATCTCCAGGAAGTAATGCATGACAAGGAATTGCACATTCGCACTGATATCTATAAGATACTCCTACAAGATGAAACTGACATGTCATAAAACTTTTTCCTGGCTCGTATCCAGAATTCCAAATCTGTCTCATAAGTATTGAACTCTTGAGGCTGATTGCTCAGGAACATGTTATCGTCATTACCTAAATCAGTCGGATCTCCTTGCACGCGCCGGAGACGGGGTGACGGCCCACACACGAAGAGAATTCCGGGCGACGGCGCGCCTGCGGGGAGAAGTCGCGGGCCACGGCGCGCGCGGGGAAAAGTCGCGGGCAACGGCGCGCGCGCGGGGAGAAGTCACGGGCGACGGCGCAAGCGAGGAGATGTCGCGGGACGACGGCGCCGGATGATCGCGGGGGTTTTGCCGATAGGGGGTTTTGCGCGGAGGAGAAGTTCAGACGGCGTGGGGAGGAATAACAAAGAGGGAAACCGGTAGGGGGGTTTTGGCAAAATCGCATAAGTGAGTTGGGACATCCCACCTTTAAGAATCTGGGTCGTTGGGAGTAGATCTGACGATCCTAGAGAGGTTTTAGCATGTTAGCACTGAATACCCTTTTAGCACTGGATACGTTCCCATATATATATATATATATATATATATATATATATATATATATATATATATATATATATATATATATATAAAAGCAAGCCTTGTCACCTTCACACTGAGGCAAGTGTTAAAGATACCCGTAGCCCAAAAATATGAACTGAAGAAAAATTAAGCTTAACACCCATAAATTATCATACTGGTAAGTAAAAGCATCATTCTGACCTTGTAATGAAAAATTAATTATTATATTTCTAAACTAACAAGCTTTCAAGCGTTTGTTTGTGTTTTGGGTCTTGAATGCAACATATGGCATGCCCCCCGGGGGGGTTAGGTCATCCTTCTAGGCACTATATGAAGGTTAATACATTTGATTCCCAAGTAGTCACTCCACTTGCATTGTCCGTGAAAAGGAATTTCTTCTTGTGCTAATGCTATTCCAGATGGATCTGTGTAGACTTTTTCATGCTGCGCTTCAGCTCATCTGTTCTACATTTTTACTGTGTTCTTCACAAAGACAACATGCGCTTATTTTGTAAATACCTTTCTCTCTCTCTCTTTTACCTCGACTCGTGAAACATTTTTGCACTCGTTTTCCAGGAAGAAGTGGGCTCTTCATTGAATAAATGAAGCATGAAAAGGCAAACACCTGCTTGAGTTAAATGGATCCGTTGTCAGCCAAATTAACTAATCTAGCAGTACTATCTCGCCTTTAAGGTTATACGATGTAGGTGCTTCTCACATCTACAAGAAGCGAAATGTTAGCATCACCACATGTCATCACTTAGAACTCACAAAAATGCCAAGTTAAGAAACATTTTAACCCCATGAAGCATTTAATGTCGTTTTCTCAAAGCATTGGTAATACCTACTTCATGCAGAACAGTTGCTGTGCTGGTAGTTTAAGCAAATCCAAGTCACTTCCGGATTCTAATCTCAGAGCACCTCTAAGAAGAAAGGCGCAATCTTCATCCATTAGAAATAGAAGGCGGTGGCCATCAACTCCAGAAGCAATGTAGAACAATGTTAGTACATCAATCTCCCTTGAGGGAAGCATCTCATCGATTCCAAGTACAATCATTGGGGATTCTAAGATGTCAGATGGAAACGGGAAAGATTCTTCATTCGTCAACCACGGCCTGGTTTCATTTCAATTTTCTGAGTTGCATTAGCATTGTTCAGTTCAATACTTGGTCCTAAAGTTATATGATTACCCTGTACATTATATCCATAATGATAATTAAGTTGAGAAAGAAACATAAAAGTTCTGTTTAATTTAAGCTACTCCAGTCTCCAAGATATCTAGGATTCAAGCACATTCTGCAACAGGGTAGGCGAAGCAATGTGTATCTGATAAAATTTTCTTTACAGTCTTCCTTGACATGGAATGGAGGGTAATACTGGAGAAGCTAATGCAGCTGGTAGTTAATTCATTTATTGGTAGTAAGAGATATATCTGTGTCTGAACTTAGTGTGTAGTGTTTAGATAGTAGCCTAGTACAATATTTCTCCTTCCTCGTTTGATGAATCAAGCTCTTTATGATTAATCATGAATTCTTACTGCAGCTACTATAGCATGGGCTGAGATGCGAGGGCAATGGGTTGGAGATGGGTCAAAAGTTTCCCGTAAGGAGTCGATAGTAAGGTTCTGAATACCCTTCCATTTGCATTGCCAGCATTTCTTTTTGTGAGCCAATTCAGACAAGTAGTTCCTTGCAACTAGCTGAGGAGGCATAGCAGTTGGTGCAGCACAACATACGGCCGGTGATCTACTGTCTGTAAGACATCTTCAGCTAATGTTTCCCCCCACAGTGCTTTCGCAGTAATTTTGATTAGCAAGTAGATTCTGGTTTCGGAATCTAAACAGGAGATGGTTGATTTCTTGGTTGACACCAGAGACTGCTCCTGTCGTACTCTTATTATTATTATTATTATTATTATTATTGAAGAAGAAGTTGGGTTATTTGTCGCATTGAAAAGGGGGAAAACTGAAAAGGTATGCCAAATCGAAAGCTGTAAAAGGTTTTCTGCTAACTGTAAAACTTTAGTTCCATTTTGAAGAGCTGTACCGTTTGTCACTCACATGGTTCTCATATATAGTTCACGCGTTGCGTACCTTGGCTTGGATGCGGCGCAAAGCTTAACACACGAAGTAAGTATATAGCATGACTAAAAATCACTAATTAAACAGCACTCTGTGCAACGTCGACACAATTTCGGACAAGGATGCACCTTGTTCATGTCCCGAAATCCAAACAGGTCTGAAAATTTTGAGACCGATTATGGAATTTTGTTTGCAGTAAGGATGAGCAGATTATGGAATTTCAGACGGTTTCCATGAGGCGATACAAATCAGTCTCGACAAGCCCGAGAGGAAGAGAATGCTCCAAGCCAACATGAACCAAACAGGTCTCCTCCATCCATCTGAAACTATTAATCATGAAATTTCAAGCCTGATCTAACCGGCTGATCCTAACTGTCCTCTTTTCCATGGAGCTCCGGATTTGTCGCTCTTGCCTTCGCCTCGTAGCTGCTAGTATTTCCCCTCTCGTTTTCGTTTCCTTTTCGCCTCCTCAACGCAAGAAGCTGCCTAGAATCGATGGCAAAACCGGATGAAGAGAAACGCATGTTTGGATTTGGATCAAACAACACGCAGCACATTTAATTTGCATCCTGTAAGGGCCGGGAACTCCATCCATCCATCCAGGCAGGTAACTGACTATGGATTTGTTGTTCCTTCATCCGCTCTTGTTTGCGTTTCATTCCATACAAATCAACCTCCGTACGTGTTTGTTTCTCAACAAATCTGCAAATATAACTGTGTGCATGCAAATCAATCAGCCGACATTCGATCGTTGATGCATGTATTAATATATCCCTTCATCCTAAGGTTGTTGGAGATCGACTATGGATTAGATATGATGCAAGTATTGCTTGCCGTGCTATTGACGATATGATGCAGAGCTGGATTGGCGGGAATGAAGCGCACTGAAGAATTCTTGCGGCGCCATCCTTTGCTCCTCTGCTTTCTCTTCTTCCTTGCCCTACTCTGCACCTTCTCCTTCCGCTTCTTGGCATTCCTCGTGGCGTCGTCTCCTGTCCTGCTCCTCACCGCCTTCCTCCTCGGCGTCGTCCTCGTATACAGCGAGCCCAACGTGCCGGGGGACGACGACCACCATGTCTACAAGAAGATCCAGCGAGTGCACTGCCACCAGAAGAAGAGCAGCAGCAGGTGCTGCTCTGCTGACTCATCCGACGCCTCCAACTCCAAGGAGATGCTCATCACCATGTCCACCTCACTGACATCCTTTCCAGACGACGACGACGCCGAGGAGGAGGAGGAGGAGGAGCCCTCCTCCTCCTTAGAGTCGGAGCCGGAGCATCCAGAGGAAGAAAAGGAGGAGGTGAAGGTGGTGGCGTGGACGGCGGAGGACGAGAAGAGCATCCAGAACATCGGCTCGCTGGAGCTGGAGAGGAACGCCACGGTGGAGAAGCTCATGTCCAGGCGCCGCGCCAGCAGGCACCACCACCGCCACCGCTACTACCAGGAGGCGGCGGAGCGGAACCTCATCGACCTCGACGACGTCTCCAAGCTGAGCGTCCACATCCCCGCCGGGAAGAAGAACCCCTTCGACCTCGACCTGCCCTACCACGAGGACGAGTACCCCGGCTCCGCTCCCTCCATGACGCGCAACCCCTTCTTCTTCTCCTTTGACAGTAACAACAATGATGCGCCGTCATCGTCGACGTATGTGCAACCGCAGACAGCCGCATCATCATCATCAGCAGGAAAGGAGTCGAGCGCCACCGGTGGTGGCCCGGTCTCGTCCCCGCCGCGGAGGAACGTGATGACGTTCAGACGGCACGAGAGCTTCACGGTGGGCGCGCCTTTCGTCAGCGACTTCCGGCCGTCCCGCTTCAGGCCCTACTTCGTCGCCGAGAAGATGCACAGCCAGCCGATTCCCATTCTCGAGGGAGACGCGGACGGAGAGGCCAGCGACAAGAGCAGCTCCTCCTCCTCGTCTTCCTCCTCCTCCTCCTCCTCCTCTGCCGGCGATCATCATCAACCGGGTCGAGGTCACCACAAAGGAGGAGGAGCAGAAGCAGCAGCAGCAGCAGCAGCAATGTTGGAGGACACGACTCTGAGTCAAAGGCAGACTCCCACGGTGGCGGTGGACGTGGAGCTCATCAGTGACTCCTCCGACGATGACATATCGTTGCCTGGCGGCGAGGAAGACGGAGGAGCAAGCGGCGACGATCACGGTCCCCGTCAAGAGCAGCAAATGGAGCAGGTGACAAGCAGCAGCAGCAGCAGCAGCAACTTGTCAGACGACGATGGGGAGTCGTTTGAAGTGGAGAGCATCATAAAACAAGTAGCAGCAGGTAAGTAGGATAGGAGGCAGTGAAAGATATTTATCTATAGGGTCTCTCTCTCTCTCTCTCTCTCTCTCTCTCTCCAATGAAATGAAATGCAATGTGGATGGCTTAATTTGCAGCAGGCAAGCAGCAGCAAGTGGATGATGATGGTGCGGAGGCAGCAGTCCCGCCGTCAGGGAAGCACTGGGTGGCGCCAAGTAAGCTGGCATCGGTGGAGGAGAACGAGACCAGGGAGAGGGAGGTCTCCGAGATCAGGGAGCACGACATCTTCGCCGCCATGCCTCCCGAGGTCACCGCCCCTCCTCCTCCTTCTCCTCCTCATGCTGCTGCTGATGCCAAGTCCAAAGTTCCAGCAGCAGCAGTGAAGTCCAGCAAGTTCAAGGCGCCCTCCAAGAAGGCAGTCTTCGGCTTCTTCCGAAAATGAAACGACCAACTTCGTCTTCAGTTCAGTTCAGTCCTCCTCCTCGTCCTCTTGGTCTTGGATCTCTCTCTCTCTCTCTCTCTCTCTCTCTCTCTCTCTAGTGTATAGGCTAACCCATTCTTCTTCTTCTTCTTCTTCTTCTTCTTCTTCTTTTCTTGACATGTCTGTATAGAGATTAAAACGGAAATACACCGAATGCTTGTCGCCGCTTTGCCTGCTAAACATCTCAACATCAGATTTCTCCCAAAGCAATACCTTACAGATTAATTGCTTATACACTACATGATTCTTATCCCACCTGTTTATATAATAATAATGATATTCTTGCAAGTGAAGAACAATGCACACAACCTAATGTAATTCCTTCTCTCCCCAAAAGAAGAGAAGAAAAAAACAACATTAAATCGATTCCTTACTTCATATAGTAGACAATAGCAAAATTGATGATTCCCTGCCAATCGTGCCATGCTTTAGTTCTTTAACCACCAGGCGATCAAACACGTTCCAGCAACTATATACGTCTGTCTATATATCACGTACGTACCATGTGAGGAGAAATGCGAGATTGGGATTCGAAATGCTCGGATTCTTAGCAAACAAAAATGCCCAGCCACTCTACATCACAACTCATTTTTTTTGTTCACATCATCAAACAGCCAACACCATGTGTTGGATTAATTGGGATTGGCCCATTTTAATTTAGCAATTAATCAAATGGAATTCCTAGGCCCACAACTAATGCTAGGTGGAAAATTGTTTAGTCCCATATGGAGAATTCAATGGGAGTTATACCACTTTGAAAGGTGGAACGAGGTAACCCCCTTGTGAAATTGAAGAGAGCCAACACGCGCGCGCGCTCGCTCGCTCGCCACGCCACGCCACGCCACGCCACGCCACGCCGTGCCGTGCCGTGCCGTGCCGTGCGTGCGCGCAGGCGTGTCGGGTGCGGGCGCGTTTTTCTTTATCTATTCGAAAATCGAAACGCACTGACTCGCTGGCAGTAACGATGCAGTTACTAGTGGATTATGGCTGCGGTTACTTTCGAGTAATGGGTGCGCAGTTACTAGTGACTAATGGCGGCAGTTTCTGGTCTCTTCATTTTTGCTGTTACAAGAGAACAGCATAAGAAGGCTCTCCTCTCCATACGAAATAACAGTTTTTCTCTCCCTCTGTTTTTGTGCTGCTCTCTGCAATCTCCGGTCCAGAACCTTGCGCGCACAAGTTTCTGGGCGAGTAGGCCTCCGGAACTTCGTCCGTTTGTGTACCTGCACGAGTAGGCGGGCGATCAAGTTTTTGGGGAGCGCATCGGCGCGACTACTCAATCTGCGACGTCTCCTTCCTGGTGGTGAACCATTCGCGGGACTGCACTGCGAACATCTTCCTGCATCAAGCTTCGTCCTGCATCGCGTCTTGATCGACTACATCGAATAGGCCATCATGTCGACTGATGGTAACGGCGCCTCCGGTGTCTCCGACACTGGCCCCGCCCGAGGGTATAAATCTAAAACTTTTCTGGTGTATTTGTTTCTGTGCGCTACGAATATGTTAATAGATGTTTCTGTTAGCTTGTTCGTTAGCAAATATGAATACATCGTTAATAGATCACTCATGCATGTTTATGTCATGTTTTATATGCTGAATTTCTGGATTAAAATATGCCGAAAATTGACTAGATTTCCAACAATCCAAAAACTTGATAGGTCTTTTTCGGTAGTTGGCTTTGCTGCGTCACTTAAACCGCACCCTCCGTTTGATGGTTCCAATTTTAAGAGATGGCGTGCACGTGCGATCCTATGGTTTACTGCCATGGAATGTTTTCATGTTGTACAAGGCAAGCCCGCTGAGCCTCTATCTGCTGAGGACGAACGTAAGTTCAATATAGCGGATAACTTGTTTCGAGGTGCACTTGTCAACATACTGGCAGATAACATTGTGGATGTGTACATGCATTTGCCTACGGGCAAAGAGATGTGGAATGCACTTGAGGCCAAGTTCGGAGTTTCCGATGCTGGCAGTGAGCTGTATGTCATGGAGCAGTTCTATGACTACAAGATGGTCGATGACCGTTCTGTAGTAGAACAAGCTCATGAGATTCAGGCGCTGGCAAAGGAGCTTGAGAACAATAAGTGCGAGTTACCGGACAAGTTTGTGGCTGGCGGTATTATCGCCAAGTTACCACCTTCTTGGTCGGATTTTGCTACTTCTCTAAAACACAAGAGGCAGGAGTTCAGTGTTACTGATCTCATTGGCACTCTTAGTGTTGAAGAGAAGGCGAGGGCAAAAGATACTCGTGGCAAGAAAGTTGCTGCTGAGGGAGGTTCTAGTGCCAATTTGGTGCAGAAGAAGAACCCTCAGGCTTCCCACAATAAGAAGAAAAATAAGCCTTTTGTCAAGCCCAAGGCTACTACTGAGTTTAAGAAGAAAGGCAAAGGAAAGGGCGGCTGCTTTGTGTGCGGTGATTCTGGCCATTGGGCTAAGGATTGTCCAGACCGCAAGGATAAGCAGAAGAAGTCTGCCAACATGGTTATTAGTGATGCTGGAGGAACATCGGGGTACGGTAATTATTTACCTACAGTTCTTTCTGTTTGTCAATCACCTGAGTGGTGGGTTGACACTGGTGCTAATATTCATGTGTGTGCTGATATTTCCTTATTTTCATCTTATCAGGTCTGTCGAGGTTCCTCCTTGTTGATGGGAAACGGATCGCATGCAGCTGTTCATGGTGTTGGTACGGTCGATCTGAAGTTTACTTCGGGAAAGACCGTGCAGCTGAAGAACGTGCAGCATGTCCCCTCCATAAAGAAAAATCTCGTCAGCGGATCTCTACTGTGTAGAGATAGTTTTAGGCTTGCATTTGAGTCCAATAAATGTGTCGTGTCTAAGTATGGAACATTTGTTGGTAAAGGCTATGAGAGCGGAGGCTTGTTCCGCTTTTCTTTGATGGATTCTTATAATAAATTTGTGAACCATGTGTGTAACGATGATGATGAATCTAATGTTTGGCATTCACGACTTTGTCATGTTAATTTTGGGTGTATGACGCGCTTAGCTAATATGAGTTTAATCCCGAAATTCACTTTGGTCAAAAGTTCTAAGTGCCATGCGTGTGTTCAATCGAAACAACCTCGCAAGCCTCACAAGGTAGCAAAAGAGGCGAGGAATTTGGCACCGTTAGAACTCATTCATTCTGATTTATGCGAAATGAATGGCGTGTTGACTAAAGGTGGAAAGAAATATTTCATGACGCTTATAGATGATTGCACTAGATTTTGCTACGTGTACTTATTAAAAACAAAAGATGAAGCGTTGGATTATTTTAAGATCTATAAAGCTGAGGTAGAAAACCAACTTGAGAGGAAAATCAAGCGGGTAAGGTCTGATCGTGGGGGAGAGTATTTTTCAAATGAGTTTACTTTATTCTGCGAGGAACATGGAATTATTCATGAGAGGACGCCTCCCTATTCTCCCGAGTCAAACGGGGTTGCCGAAAGAAAGAATCGCACTCTAACTGATTTGGTTAACGCCATGTTAGACACTGCGGGACTTTCTAAGGAATGGTGGGGTGAGGCTATATTGACCGCGTGTCATGTCCTGAATAGAGTTCCTACAAAGAATAAAGAAGTAACACCATTCGAGGAATGGGAAAAGAAGAAGTTGACTCTCTCATACTTGCGCACCTGGGGATGTTTGGCCAAAGTTAACGTGCCAATTGTCAAGAAGCGCAAACTTGGACCAAAAACCGTAGATTGTGTATTTCTTGGTTATGCTATGCACAGCGTGGGTTATAGGTTCTTAATTATAAAAACTGGAGTACCTGACATGCGTGTTGGTACAATCATAGAGTCCAGAGACGCTACATTTTTTGAGAATGAATTTCCTATGAAATGTGATGTACCTAGCTCATCTAGTCAAGAACCTATAATTTCCCTTGATTCTTTTGTGCCGATAGAACATGTTGAGGAAACGCCTATGGAAAATCCTGAGGAGGATAACGATGAAGTTACTCGAAAGAGTAAGAGACAGAGGATTGCAAAATCTTTTGGTGATGATTTCATTGTATACCTCGTGGATGACACTCCTAGAACCATTGAAGAGGCATATTCTTCTCCTGACGCTGACTATTGGAAGGAAGCAGTACGGAGTGAGATGGATTCTATTATGTCTAATGGAACTTGGGAGGTCGTTGACCGTCCTTATGGGTGTAAACCTGTAGGATGTAAATGGGTTTTCAAGAAAAAGCTTAGGCCTGATGGTACAATTGAAAAGTACAAGCCAAGGCTTGTGGCCAAGGGTTATACCCAGAAAGAAGGCGAGGACTTCTTTGATACTTATTCACCTGTTGCCCGATTGACCACAATTCGAGTACTACTTGCCCTGGCTGCCTCTCATGGTCTGCTCGTTCATCAAATGGACGTTAAGACAGCTTTCTAAATGGAGAGTTGGAGGAGGAGATTTATATGGATCAGCCAGACGGGTTTGTGGTAGAAGGTCAAGAAGGAAAGGTGTGCAAGTTGTTGAAGTCTTTGTATGGCTTAAAGCAAGCACCTAAGCAATGGCATGAGAAGTTCGACAGAACTTTGACATCTGCTGGCTTTGTTGTGAATGAAGCCGACAGATGTGTGTACTATCGCTATGGTGGGGGAGAAGGAGTGATCTTGTGCTTGTATGTTGATGACATACTGATTTTTGGGACCAACCTCAATGTGATTGAGGAGGTCAAGGACTTTCTGTCCAAGAGTTTTGAGATGAAAGATTTGGGAGTGGCTGATGTGATTCTTAACATTAAGCTACTGAGAGGAGGTGATAGTGGGATTACACTTGTGCAATCTCACTATGTAGAGAAGGTCTTGAGTCGCTTTGGTTATAGTGACTGCAAGCCT
This sequence comes from Dendrocalamus latiflorus, assembly GCA_017311315.1. Taxonomy (NCBI): domain Eukaryota; kingdom Viridiplantae; phylum Streptophyta; class Magnoliopsida; order Poales; family Poaceae; genus Dendrocalamus; species Dendrocalamus latiflorus. The sequence goes on along the minus strand of CM029632.1, from coordinate 35,537,306 downwards.
GCTCCTACTCCTTATGATCCTAGTGTGTTATTGAGGAAAAACCGAAGAATAACAAGGGATCAATTGAGATACTCCCAGATTATTGGCTCATTGATGTATTTAGCTAGTGCTACGAGGCCTGACATCTCGTTTGCTGTGAGCAAGCTAAGCCGGTTTGTTTCAAATCCGGGAGATGATCATTGGCGTGCTCTTGAGAGAGTAATGCGCTATCTAAAGGCAACCGTGAGCTATGGAATTCACTATGCTGGGTACCCAAAGGTACTGGAGGGCTACAGTGATTCAAACTGGATCTCTGATGCTGATGAGATAAAAGCCACGAGTGGATATGTGTTCACACTTGGAGGTGGTGCTGTTTCCTGGAAGTCTTGCAAGCAGACCATCTTAACGAGGTCAACAATGGAAGCAGAACTCACAGCATTAGATACCGCTACTGTTGAGGCTGAGTGGCTTCGTGAACTCCTTATGGATTTGCCGGTGGTTGAAAAACCAATACCAGCTATCCTGATGAACTGTGATAATCAGACTGTAATTATCAAAGTGAACAGTTCTAAGGACAACATGAAGTCATCTAGGCATGTTAAGAGGCGGTTGAAGTCTGTCAGAAAGCTGAAAAACTCCGGAGTGATAGCGCTGGACTATGTCCAGACAGCTAATAATCTGGCCGACCAATTTACAAAGGGTTTATCACGTAATGTGATAGATAGTGCATCGAGTGAGATGGGCCTGAGACCCACATGAGTCATACCACAGTGGTAACCTGTTCTACGTGATCGGAGATCCCGTGAAGTAGGATGGTGAAACAAGCTGTTGATTGACTGGGAGGAGAGATCTTTACAGGGCTCATTTCTTCAATGATGCACTTCTCTCCTATTCTGTATGGCAGGTTGGTTTTTACCTTAATGTGATCCGAGTGGCTTATTTAGAGCAGAGATGTCGGCCTACAGGACATCTTAGAAGGAACACACCTATATTAGTTCGACTGCTGGTCACAGTCTATGAGATTTGGGTGATCTCTAGATACTCATGAATAGGCATTGAGTATGACTTATACGCTCCAACCAGAGGGGATGCTTTAGGCAGCCTAGTACTAGTAAAGGAATTGGGTAAAGCTTGTTCGCACAAAACTGTCAATTCAAGGCATAGTCCATTGTTCAGTTGTGGATGAGTGTAACTCCTTTCCTAGGTGGATGTTCAACTTAACAGTCTCCATCGAAACACTGGTATATCAAACATCAGCAGAACTGAGAGCATTTCTCGTGTGCCTTGAAATTTGGTGGGGATTGTTGGATTAATTGGGATTGGCCCATTTTAATTTAGCAATTAATCAAATGGAATTCCTAGGCCCACAACTAATGCTAGGTGGAAAATTGTTTAGTCCCATATGGAGAATTCAATGGGAGTTATACCACTTTAAAAGGTGGAACGAGGTAACCCCCTTGTGAAATTGAAGAGAGCCAACACGCGCGCGCGCGCTCGCTCGCTCGCCTCGCCTCGCCACGCCGAGCCGTGCCGTGCCGTGCCGTGCCGTGCCGTGCCGTGCGTGTGCGTGTGCGTGTGCGTGTGCGTGTGCGTGTGCGTGTGCGTGCGTACGTACGCGCGCAGGCGTGTCGGGTGCGGGCGCGTTTTTCTTTATCTATTCGAAAATCGAAACGCACTGACTCGCTGGCAGTAACGATGCAGTTACTAGTGGATTATGGCTGCGGTTACTTTCGAGTAATGGGTGCGCAGTTACTAGTGACTAATGGCGGCAGTTTCTGGTCTCTTCATTTTTGCTGTTACAAGAGAACAGCATAAGAAGGCTCTCCTCTCCATACGAAATAACAGTTTTTCTCTCCAGTTTTTCTCTCCCTCTGTTTTTGTGCTGCTCTCTGCAATCTCCGGTCCAGAACCTTGCGCGCACAAGTTTCTGGGCGAGTAGGCCTCCGGAACTTCGTCCGTTTGTGTACCTGCACGGGTAGGCGGGCGATCAAGTTTTTGGGGAGCGCATCGGCGCGACTACTCAATCTGCGACGTCTCCTTCCTGGTGGTGAACCATTCGCGGGACTGCACTGCGAACATCTTCCTGCATCAAGCTTCGTCCTGCATCGCGTCTTGATCTACTACATCGAATAGGCCATCATGTCGACTGATGGTAACGGCGCCTCCGGTGTCTCCGACACTGGCCCCGCCCGAGGGTATAAATCTAAAACTTTTCTGGTGTATTTGTTTCTGTGCGCTACGAATATGTTAATAGATGTTTCTGTTAGCTTGTTCGTTAGCAAATATGAATACATCGTTAATAGATCACTCATGCATGTTTATGTCATGTTTTATATGCTGAATTTCTGGATTAAAATATGCCGAAAATTGACTAGATTTCCAACACCATGTATGTGTTAGAAGTAATCTTGTTTTGGTCCGTATGAGTCCATTGTACACATATACGAGTAGACATTGGGTCGGTTATACAAGTCCATATCGTAAACTAGTAGTATCCGAGTTGATTTGCTATATACGTGTATGTATCCAAGTCCGTTTGCATGTCGTTTCCGTGTCTAAGTAGATGTAACGAGTATATATATATAAGCATGGGCGCCATTAATTATAACGGAAGAGCAATGCAATGCAATGCAATGCAAGAAGAAAAGCAGCAGAGAAATAAAGAAAAGAGGGAGCAGAGAGTGCTCTAGAGAAAGTAATATTATTCGCGTGAGCGAGAGTCTGTTCGTTTTTTCTTTCTTTGGCTGTTTCGTCATCAAGAAGGCAGAAATCGCGTTGAGAGGAAGGCGACCAGACGGGCCTACAAAATACTCATCGCTAGAGGAGACGGCGGAGTGGCGAAACGATCCAACAGAGGAAGAATTTCAACACCATGAATTCTGCCTTGACAACTATTTCCCTCCAACGTACAATGCGTACGTGCCTCCCCGACAACAGGAGATAAGCGGCGGCAAGTGGGGATTTAACTCAGACAAGAAAACCACATTTTTTTCCCTTCCGAAAGCCTATACAAGCAACGACATGCACTAGGGCCAAATCAAGAACCCCTTTATAGCCGGGGGGATTCCGGCCCCCTCGCGAGGCCACGTCGACCCCGCCCGCTCCCTCGGCCGGCGCGTGTCGCCCGAGTTCGGCTCGTTCTAGACTCGGTTCGAACTTTAAACAAGCCGAACTCGAGCTTGATCTCGAGCTCGCGAGCTTCACCGAGCCGAGCTCGAATAGTTCGCGAGCCCCAATTCGAGCTCAAATAGTAATACATATTAATTCTTACTCGAGCCGAACTCGAGCTCGAGCTTTTCTTATTGTTGAAAATTAGTGTATATTTTAATTATTTTGACTGTTATCGAGTTTACTAGAGCCGAGCTCGAGCTTAAAATTTTCTTATTATTGAAAAATAGTGCATAATAAATTATTTTAATTGTTACCGAGCTTCAACGAGCCGAGCTCGAGCCTGCTCGAGCCCAGGTCCAAGCTCGGACCCCAACTGGAGCTCGGCTCGAGTTTCTACCGAGCTGGAGCCTGGAAGCCCAAGCTCGCTCGAGCTCGACTCGTTTACAGCCCTACCCTGACGGATCTGATTCTGGAGTTGTACTCCTCCCTCATTGCATCATCGAGGACACTTGATTTTATTATAAACCGCTGGACGCCAAGGTTTTACTTGCACTCCCTTTTCTCATCTGCTTCAACATCTCATGGTTCAGTCTCTCCATATCTGAGCATCAAGCTATTAAGACCAGGTTCCCGTACTCAGATTTCACTAAAAATAACTTCGCTGCATGTTACTCCTGTACATCGACAAATCCGGCTGGATGGGATGGACATGGCCTTAATGGTGCACACCGCCTCTGTAAGACAACCTGCTCGTCCTAACATATCCAGAAAGAGTGTGTAGTGGTTCCGTTTGTCGGAATGCACCAAACAGATTACTCGTAGAGTTTAAACGTTTGATGCCAACGTCAACTGAGGCTGAGAAAGTGATGCCATCAGGCTGAGCTCCAACCAATGTCGATGCCAAGGTTGCAGCAGCAGAAAGGAACCAAGCCAGACAAAAACCGAACCGTCGATATCATTAATGTAGAACTGATGATGGCAACAAAGGGCGGGATGAATGATATCTTAAAAATTTTCTCTTAAATATTCACTTATACTTTGTTTCGATAGTTACAAAACTATGAAGATTCAGATAGGAACCCTACTCAAAATCTAGAGAAACTCAGAGTTGTACCACTGTTGAAAAGCAACAGGTGCGATACTACTGCTGTTGGTACTACGATACTATCACAACTGGCATCCCCCACACGTGGCTTAACAATTTCAGTGTGTGCCCGCAGGTTGCAACGCCGAAGGTCGTCAGGACGCACCTCGTCGCGTTCCTTATCTAGCTCTTTGGTTGGAGCATGTTTCCAGCCACACACGGCGATATTTGCAATGCTGAATTCATTGGCCTCGCAGAGTCTTTGGTGGACGCAGAGTTCGGGGCGATGCCTCGGTATAGCTGGGGATCAGCAATTCTGTGCGCCACATATCGGGGGTTATGTGATGCTTACCAGCGCGCCACTGATGGTACCCTCAATATGGCCATCTGCTACGTGCTCCTGCAGCTGTAGAGTTAGGAGCACTTCTCTGTCAGACGTCCAACGATCGTGATGCCAATGCACCCATTCGGCGAGTTCGCCGACGACCTAATAGATGGGCCCATCATGGGCATGTGGTAGACTGCTGCCCGTCTGCGGTGGGTGAAGGGCAAACCGTCGAGGTGTTACTTACTGTGGCACAACGAGTTTGAGTCGTTGCACGACAGCGACGCCATATGGACTCCCTGGATGGTAGATTTCGTGCTTCGTGTATCGCCGCACAGGTTGTCCCTGCATTACCTAGAGGACAGGGAGCTATGGACGACGACACACCATCTGGTGTTCTCGTACATGGTGGAGGCTTACGCGTCACAGAGCATAATACGACAGTTGGGTTTGCATCAGGTCGTGCTCCCTCTGGATGGCATATTCCTACCGCATGCGTGCACCGGTGAGTTGAACTCCATCTAACTATTGTGTACACTTTCATATGTTATGCTATGTAACATCGATGATTCTGAAAATGCAGGCAATCGAGGGCTAGTTGCCATGGTACAGACTGACGACAATGCAGCAGTAGTGGACGACGGTGTAACATCCTGAAAAATGTAAATATTAAATGGTGGAGTTTTCAAATTATTTTAATTGTTTTTCATTTGGATTTGGAGTTTATGGGGTTTTCTGAAAAATTTGGTGAAGGTTCCAAAGGTTAAAAGGATCAAGGAGAAGGAAATATATTTAATTAATAAAGAATCAAGATTTAAAATGCGAATCTGAAAAGATGATCCAGTATAAGAAGAGAGAAACCTGAGTTAAAAATATAAAAAGTTTCATTTTGAAAATACTAATATAAAAGGGCAACAAAAATAAAAATATAAAATGAATATGCAAATAATATATATGCATATATAAAAATAATAAAAAAGGGGAAAATGTGTGTATGCATATGTACTTCAAAAATAGGTATAAAGAAATATATATATATATATATATATATATATATGTCATAAAATATGTAGATATGAAATAAAAAAAAATTTGGAAAACGCTGGAGCCAGGCCGGCCATTACCCCGGCCCAGCTCCTGCGTGCGCCGCCCGACCCAGCCCCCTCTCTCTCCCCGTTCCTGCGCGACTCAACCGCAGCCGGCGTCGTCTTCTCTCCTCCTTCCCCTATTCCCTCGCCCGCAGCCCGTCTTCTTCCTCCTTCCTTCCCTGTTCTTCTGGCCGCGCCCGACCGCAGCCGGTGCGCCTGCCTCCTCCTTGCTTCGTCTCCGCCTCCTTCCCTGTTCTTTCGGCGCGCTGCTTGCACCACCTCCCGCGCCGCGCTCTCTTCTCCCTCGGCTCCTCTCTTCTCCACGCGCCCGTCGCCGCTCTCTCCCTCGCGCAGCTCCCTCTCCAGCTGGCCGCAGCCAATCCTCTCCCTCTCGCTCATACACTCCCGAGCAAGATTCAACGCACCCCGTTCTCTCTCCCCACAAAATCTCGGAGAGGATTTGGTTCACCTCCCCCTTGCGCAGTCTCGATGCATTCCCCCTCTCCCTGCTCCGCCCACCGATTCTCCTCGCCGCCCCTGGTTTTCCCCGTGCTCGCTGCCTATAAGAAGCCGGCCGAGTCCCCCCTCCATGCTCCCCTTCCCCGTTGCCCTGCTCGTCCCGCCGCGGTTCGGCTACACGCCGCCGTCGCCGTTTCAGCGCCGCCGCCTCCTCGGTCGCCCCCTAACCGATTCCCCGCAGTGGGAGCACCCCCACGACGCCCTCAATCTTCTCCAACTGACGCCCGGCCTCCTCGACGCCCGAGCTGCCCCCTCCACGCGCGCCTCCTCGCGCCGCCACCCATGCCCGTCGCCGGACCGCCTCGGCGCCTCCCCGACCAAGCCACCGCCGCAGGTACTTTCTCTGGGGCACTCTCTTGCTCGTGTTTGCCTCCCCTCCTCCGTTTCATGGGCGGGCCGCCGCAGCCCCACGGCGTCCCCACGTTCGGCCGTCTTCCCCTGCTCTGCCCTCAGCTCAGCCGAGCAGCTCCTCCTCCCTCTGTGTATGCGTATGACAGGTGGGGCCAGCCGTTTAAGCATCTCCAGAAGCATTCACCTGCATATCTCAATCTTCTGGTGTATGGCTAATTTGAAAACTAAAATCATATAGATGATCAAAGGAGCAAATTTTGTAAAAATATGGGTTGTGATCAGAAATGGGAGCAACAATTTAATGGTGAGATTACACTGAAAGGGATATGAAATGAAATTAAAATTTTAAGCTTAAATAGTGGCATGTACAGACACATTATGCATGGGAATATAAATGAGGAATTACTTATAAATTTATAATGGGAAGTAAGAATAAGAAATTATTTATAAGTTCATAATGAAAAAGATGGAATTGGGTACATGTTCAAAGTTTAATAAAGAGTTTAACTAAAAGTACCCTCAAGATTAAGATTAAGGAAATAGATTAAATAATCGCTAAAGTGTAAACAAAATACTAATGGTACCATTAAATTAAATCATAATGTTAAACTTGATAAAAGGTTCATACCCATATGATCTTGTTCAAGACATGACTACTTTGGCTAAATATTCAAATTTAGTAAAGATGTCGTAATAATAATAATAATTGAAATATGTACTCCATATTTATCATGCCATCTTAAATAAACCTTAGACGTAGATTTTGTAAAAACAACGAATATTAAGATATAACCCTATATAGCCAGCATTGCCAGATATCTAAATTAGAAATAGAACTAAGCCCAATAGAAACTAAAAGCCTAGATAAAATAATAATGGTACTATTAATTAAGTCTTAATAGTGGGATTAATTAAATTAGGTCTCTTTATAGAATAAAACTATTCAGTGGGGCGTGACCATAAAAATTTAAGTTAGAAATCATATTAATATACAATTACTAAAATATAATAGTCCTAGGATGTCGTACATTAAAATGACCTAACCAAATGTGTACATACTCCCAAAGTAAACATTAAGTCATTAACACAAGTAATTAGGGTTACATAAAATGATACGTATCAAACCTTGTTCAGGTTGCTAAGTTTAAACTAAAATTTAAAATAAAGCATAATAATAGCTAAAGTATGAGCAACATAACTGTAGCGCCATCAATTAAATCTTACACTAGCTTTAGTACATATTTATATGGAGCATAATTATCTATGTACAGCAAGTCAGGACTCGTGTAAATAAACTATAGATTAATAATAAAATAAAAACCTATATCAGAGACTATTCTAAAAACTTAATTAAAATATCCAAGTGTTATAATACCTTCGACTAAAAGATTTATAGAATAAGTACAGATCTCATCCGTCAGTCCAGTTTGCCTTGCCATAACCGGAGTTGCAAGAAATGCATACCCTAGAGATAAAATTAGTGCACTAAACTCCTGCACCAGACTATAGGTCTAACCTGACTCATGGAATTTCCTTGATAAATACGAAAATGATAAAAGAAATTATTAATAAAAAGTTCAAGTCTCGCTCCTTCCCAATCGACCATGTATGGCCACCTTCCCTTCCCAAAAGCAGATAATTCCTGTAAGAGCATCTTCACTTCTGATCCCTCGTATTTCTAAAATTTTCCCTCACGGTAAAGCATTCAGACAACTCGTCCTCCTGCCCAAACCCAGCTACCGATGTGCTTACCACACACTAACCTGAATCGCCCTTCTATTCTCAAATCATAATAAATGCATAATTTAAACTAAGTCGGATATTTAAAGTGATTGGATTTATTTGGATCTGTTGAGTTATTTGCTTTTATTTGGATTCAGTCGTTGTCGCGTAATTAGAAACTGAAGTCCGAAGATTCCACGGATCAAGCGAGATCAAGAGTGAAGTGAAGAAAAGATCCGCAGTTCAAGAGAAAGCATTGTGTGAGCTCAAGACTGCGGTAAACCGTGCCAGGCGAGTCAATACTTTGATCATGTTGAACCCACATTTATGCAAATTACTTTGTGTTAAATTAACAAAATGCATGCTGTTATTTTTATGCAAATACATGCTAAACTTGATATTCTAGTTATATGCCAATGGTTACCTTGAATAGTATTACCCTCCTTTGGAATGATTGAATGTGTAAACCTTGTCGCCCTAGCAAAAGTATACTACTAATATTTCAAAAATAAGTCCCTAATGATATGTTATGCTTAGTGTTGCATTAATACTCAGGGGGCGCTGAAATGCCCCATACATCATGATCGCTTTTAATAATGAGAAAATGGTTTGGGCAGTCATGGTGGGAATGACTGGTATATTTGACATGACTATTTTATACCCTCAAAAATCTCAACATGCTTAAATATCTGGGCGGACTAGTTCGAGTGTGTGTATGTGTAGTGCAGTGGAAGCACAAAAGTGAGATAGTGATGTATAAAAAGTGCAGTGGAAGCACAACAGCGAGTTAGTGATGAATAAAAAGTGGGTTAGTGGTAGCCCGCCCAGATACCACTAAGGACCGAATCTTGTCATGAACTCCCTTGTAAAACAGTGCAACCACAAGTCCGTAAATTACGACTTGGCTAAGTAAATTTATCGAAGTTTCGGACTCATCTCACTGGCAGGAGGTTGAAGGAATTTAGCTATGGCAAGGGGGCCTGAAGGGACACCAGTGGAGGGTGAAGTTTCCCAGCTGTCCTACGTTGCGGAGAGGAAGAAGCCGGCTGCGTAGTGGCTGGGGGAAACATCCCGCGCACAGATGGGACCCACCGCAAGTGGGCAGTCTCCCATAAATGTGAGATGAGAAAAGAATCTAGATACTTTGAAAAGTCACTGTGATGGTCTGCTCAACCACATGACTAAGGAATCGTGTGGGGCAATGAGTTGATTGTCTCTTGTGGTGAAAGTGTACAAACTCTGCAGAGTCAAAACTATTCGAATAGCCGTGCCCACGGTCAAGGGCAGACATGGGAACTTAACCAGATATAGTTCTATTTCAAAATGCTTTATGATGGGTTGGAAAAGTGAAAGGGCAGTATAAGGCCCTAGTTTGGAATTGTCCTGGGTGTCGTCCCAGTGGTAAGTTAAGCGGCTATAACGCTGAAGAATTGCTATATGGTGCAGATGCCATGTAACGGTGGATGGAATCTGAATCACTATTATTACTGCATTCAACATATACGTGTGTTCAAAATGCTAGGTCTTAGGAATTTTTATATAATTGTATTCAAAAGCACTCTTCGCAAAAATAAAATAAACCTGAGCCATCCTTTGATTAGCCATACATGTTATATACTGCATTCTGTGTGTTGGCTCGCTGAGCACGGGGTCGGAGTGCTCATGCTCGCTTTTGCGACAAATTCAGGAGCAGGAATCAGATCACTGCGCTTCAACGATACTTCTGGATCATGATGGCAAAGAAGATGAAGATGTCAAGAATTAGGTCGCGAACCTCCAGTTGGCTGCCTGTGGGCATGTCCTGAAGGTCCCATCTGTGTGCTTCGTTCTTCCGCTGCTGCAATTTAATGATTTCGGCCTCATCGGCCCATGTGTAAGTTTGCTATTTTAATTACGTTTCCGCATGATATGTACTTTGATATTCAGAACTGTAACTGTGTGCACTATCTACTGATCCGGGGAATAGTGCAGTTAAACACAGTAGATTCCGGATTGCAAAATCTGGGTCTGACAGACGGCATGGGCGGAAAGGGCACACGTCGATGTCATCATGGAGCAACGTTCGTACGACATCCAGACGTACGATAAGTACCTGGCATGGTACGTACCACGGTCACGTAGCAGACTAATCATTCCTCCACCAGATCGCCCGAGCACATTACGCACGAGGAACGTCTGGACCGCTCCATTGATCCCCACAGCGCTTCGTGGCGGCATGACAGCGTAAGACAGTACAAACATCTTATCGTTCCATTCAATAAATTTGTGCTGCTTATGACTGAACTTGTTTTATATGTCACTTCAGTTGGAGCGGGCACAGCGCATCGCAAGCGTGTCGGAGGCCGCCATCAGTAGTCTGGAGACGCCACCGACCCTGCAGAAGACTATGAAGTTCATCCTAAAGGGCCAAAAAAATAGTGCACAACCTTACCTACGGCCGTTCTTCGGATCACAATGCGCACACGAGCCACCTAGTGGGGGCACCATGCCCACTCACCAGGTCATCGCGATCTAGCCAGTCTGGCCGGCCATCATAATGTACTAAGTCTGCATGGCGTCGTAGTACTAGCCGCCGATCATCCATACGCCGTACCGATGAGGAAGTAACTTACGTATGAACCTACATGTTTTTCCATATGACGCTTGTGTTCCACTGACATCATGGCGTTCTCCTACCGTAGGTCCATCGTCGAGATGCATCCCTTTTGCTGTCCATACCACCTACACAGACTACCGTTCCCCGTCGTTCATCTTTGCTGCACATTCGAAAGGTATGAGATTCGCATTGTATATCCGGAATATTTATTGTGAATAATATCGTTTCGTCTTGCAGCCTCTAATTCAACATGGGGGTGACGACGAGTCCACTGATGACAACACGGGCCTCCTAGATGCTTCTAGAGAGCAGTACACGGCGCCAGAGTTTGCAGCGTATGCAGGGCAAGGCTCAGCGTTCTCGGCATACCCAGGGTTTGGACACTTCAATGGGCAGAGCTCCTCCGACAAACACTAAACAAAAAAAATTGGCATGTAATTAGGCCGGCTAATAAGCCGGCCTAATTATCTGCCGCCTGCTCCTTGGGCGACAGGCTGTCTGCTATCCACCCACCAGGCGGCAGGCGCCTGCCGTTGGCGGCAGTGCCACGCGTCGCCTTGAGGGCACTGTCGCCTAGCCCGTGGACGGCAAAAATAACATTTTTTGTAAAAATGGTTGTCATACTGCTATTTTTGTAAATACGGTGCAAAACAGTGTTAAAAGTGACTTTGATTCGACGGAGGGCAAGGAGCGGTAGACAAGAGAGGGAATGGAGAGAATGGTGAGATTCCGGTAATGCCCCTGGGCTGGACTTGGGGAGTAGGCAAGTGAGCCCACTCCTTGCTTTGCATCCAATCCAATCAAATCCAATCCATGGTTGCATGGTTGGTCCGTCGTCTCGTCCCCCCCTCCTCCGTCCAATGAATCCTCGATCGAACCCCAAAAGGAAAGGAAAGGACAGCAAAGGAAAGGAAAGGAAATCCCCAACCCAATCTTCTTCCCCGACTCCGGCTCCCCTCCCTCGAACCCTCCAGAGAAGGAATTCTCCTCTCGCAGGCGCCCTCCCCCTCCGCTCTGGGCTTGCTTGGATCGATTTCTTCTTTCGTCGGTAAGGAAGCCGTAGCCCTAGCCCCTTGCTTGCTTGGATTCCGGGGTTGCTGCGACTGTGAGCAATCCATGCGGTTTGCTCGCTCGCGACATACATGCTTGTGCTGCTGCTGCTGTTTGACACGGTAGCTTTCTTAGTTGTAGCTGAATTGAGTGTTGTTGTTATTGCTGCTCAGTGTCAGGTAGGTCAGATGAGATATTAGGAGTAGAATACATGACCTGCAGAATGGCAGCCGGCCAGCAGAAGAAGCGCCTCACAAATTCAAGCCTACCGGACCAACACAGATCGAAGAAGAAACCAAAGTTTGACTCACCTGACTCTCTACTGGTGAATCTCAAGTCTCACATTCATCTCGAATGGGATGAGCACTCCAAGAGAGTCATTCCCAGCAAGGAACAAATTGGAATTTCGTGGTCTCACCTGGCCCCGTTCATAGACTCACCCTCACCCTCGAACAAACGTCCTCTGGGCCTGCCTCATGTCACACGTGTTCCCAGGGACATTTTTGCTTTGGAAAACTTAACTGGAGTGCTATCCTACGAGGTACCCACCGCTCTCATTCTCTCCGCTACTCAACTTATATATCTAACTTCCCTTCTTCTTTATTGCTATGCTATGCTATGCTCTGTTGCTTCAACTAACATGATGTTGCTATGCCATTAGGTCTGGGCTACGTGCCTTACAGAGGCTGAGAGAAAGTTTCTTACTCAATTTCTTCCAGCCGGGACAAATGCAGAGGAAATACTGCGTTTGTTGCTTACTGGAAAAAATCACCACTTTGGGAATCCTTTTATAAGCTGGCAAGTACTACTCCTACATGACACCAATGACTTAGTGTGTTCCTGATTTGTATGTGCACGTAAATATGTCCAAGTGTGCCCCCCCCCCCCCACCCACACACACACACCTGTCTTTCGTGCATGTCCTGTTACTTATGCTATCTTCAGCTATGTGTTTATACATAAATTACCTATTACTGTTACCAACTAAGAATTGCTAGCTTTCATGTTTCCTGTCTTATTTACCAGAAATACTACAAACTCAATGCCCACGTGAAAACTGAAAACCTCAATGCCCACGTGAAAACTGAAAACCAGTGTTTTTTTTAAAAAATGTTCTCTCTCCTCACACTCTTAATTAGGTCACATGTGATTACACTATTTTTTCCTCCATTTGATAGGTTAATTCTGTATCATTCCATATTGTAACCAAGTTAATATCTATATTTTTTACATCCACTCTCAGTGTCACACACCCATCCCCCCCCCCCCCCATTGGTTAGCTGTCCTGCATGTTTTCTCTAGTTAAGGTTGCGCCTAAAATGATGCAACCCTTGCACATATGGTAATGTGAAAACACACAATAAATGGTACTTGCATAGTGACATCTTTTTATGCATCAATGCAATTGTGTCACCAAAAAAAATGCCTTACTGCATTTCACCATTTTCTTCTGTGCTGCTCTTCATACAGAACTTCAATCTGGTGCTTGACAATTCTGTCCTCACCTAGTCCGTAATATCTGTTAGATATGAGCACTGATTTAGGTATTATCGAACTCCAGGTTCTCTTCTCTTTGCTATGGTGATCTTCATCCGGATGCCATACTTAACAAGGAGCAGCAAATTAGAGACGACGAGAAGACATATCGCGCAGAGTTAAACAATTACCACTCCAAGTATGTCAAACTCGAAATAATCTTACAAATTTACCAAATTGTGGTCATATTGCAATTATTCGTGCAGATCCTAATAACACCTAACTGTGCAGCATGATTGGCATCTTGAAGAAGTGGAGGGAGAAATGGTTAACTTGCGACAATCCAGAAACCTTGTTCAGGTTATTTGCCCTCCCCGACCTTATATTTCTTGACTGATTCTGCATCTACTAATAAGTTGATACTTAATCCCATTCTCATTCATCCCCAAATTTACTGAACCTTTTTTTTTGAAACACACACTAATTGTTGCACTCCTGAGAACAATCGAATGTTTTTTGGGGTCCCTCAACTTTGGAGGTGGGTTCTTTTTAAGCCTCCAACTTTCCAAAGCTCCTTTGTAATCCTTCAACTTTCAGTTTTGGTCCCTTTTTGTCCACTCACCTTTTAGGTGTTATCACTAGCTATTGGATAGAAACGTCCTTTTATGTTATCATGTGAAACTATACATCTTACGTTCTTACTATTTTGAATATCCTGATGATACTCTGCTATGCTACTGTTAGTTGCTACTGCTAGTTCAATTACTTGCCACTGGCTCTTCAGTGCACTTCCCTAGAAAAGGAAAAGCTCATGCAGTGTGTTTTGGATTATTCTAACTATAAGCTTATGCTTATACAGGGATAACCCTGCTAAACAGAAACAAGCAGATCTGCAATCACCTGGAGAAAAGATCATATTTTCAAAAGCTCCTAAGAAAGAAATGCCCATGAAGGTTCTACGAAATGGTGATGTCTCAAAGTTTATGTCATATATTAAGGTAAACTTTTTTATTCTCAGAATATTTTTCCTTTCCTCGTTGAAGGAGTGCTTATATATATATATATATAGGAAAAATACCTTTTACACCTGGGTGTAATTACTCCCACCCTAATATACCACCTAAACAAACTTAAAATACTCCTTTATCACTTTAGGTATACTCGTATACTAATTATAAGATACTCCAATGTGAACCATACGAAAAAAATACAAGGGAGAAAATAGTTTTTAGCATATTTTGTAAATACTTTTATATATACACATAAAAAGGAGTATGTCTAAAAAAATGTACATACCACCTATGAACAATTGTTCATACCACCTAAATGGTCTTAAATACTCGTATACTACACGTACATACCCTCCGTTACGCGGGATACTCCCTACGTTGTGAGATATGACATATGGTGTAATTACACCCGGGTGTAGAAAAGAGGCTTCATATATATATATATATATATATATATATATATATATATATATATATATATATATATATATATATATATATATATATATGACGTTGAAATGGGGCACCATGGTTGTCTGGGCACCAAGTCTCTCTGCCTTTGGATTGCTTTTAGGTACGTGCAAGTGCAACGGTATATAATATATCAGGCAAACTCATTAACATTTATTAATTCGAAAAGACATCGATTTAGAAAGGAAGTTATTGATTTAGCATACTAAATCAATAATGGATGGAAAGTTTTAATCATTGATGGAAAGTCTCAATCATGGAGCCATGTAGTCCTTAGCTTAACATTGTTAAGGAGATAGAGTTGTATTAGGAGATAGAGTTGTATTCTATCCATATATGCCTTATCTCTATATGGCATATCCTCTTGTACTCTCCTATATATATGGCCCTTTGGGTCTCATATCAATATACACAATATTCATAACATGGTATCAGAGCTTAGGTTGAAACCCTAACCTCGATCTACTTCCAATCTACTTCCGCTGCTGCTGCCCCTGGGAGAATCGTTCTCCTCTCCCGGGGGGCGGCCATCTCGTTGGGCGGCACTTTCCCAGCCGTCGTGCATGCGCCCGGGTCATCTCTGCCAGATCCGGGCCTTTCCGATCTGCAGTGTCGCCCGGGGTCGTCTCTGCCAGATCCGGCGCCTTCCGATCCTTCTGCCGCCGCGCCTGACCCGTCGTCGCCTGCGTCACTACTGGGCTGCCGCTCGGCTGCCAGCTGCCTCCACCGAGCGCCGCCCGAGGCCGCCGCGCCGTCGCCCGAGGCCGTCGAGTCGTCACCCGCAGTCTCTGGTGGTCGCGCCCGCCTCTGCTCCACTCCGCCCGGCTACGCCAACCGCCGACCGCCGCCACAGATCCGGCCACCTCTGCGCCGGATCCGCCCGCCTCCAACCAGATCTGGCCGCCGCCGGGCTCTCCTTGGGCTCTGCCGCCGCCCGACCGCCGTACTCGTGGTCGACCGCGCCAGATCCGGTCGAGCTTGCCCGAAGCCGCCGTTGCTCCATCGTCGCCGGTCCGCCTCCTTCGCGCCGCAGCTGGCCCGCGCCAGATCCGCGCCGATCCGGGCCGGATCTGTTGTCTTTGTCGCCGCCGAGTTCGGATCTGGCCGCCTCCGGGCCAGATCCGACTGTCTTCCGCGCCGCCGGCCCACGCTCGCGTCGGTGCTCCACTCCGTGCCCACCACCCGTCGGATCTGGGCGGATCTGGCTGCGCCGTCGCCCAAGCCGCCGCCTCCCGGCCTCCGCGCTCGTGCCGCCGCCTTCGGACGCCGCCGCCATCGGACGACGGGCCGCGCCACCTCCTCCTCCCGGCATCTGCGCCGCCTCCGCTCACGACGCTCCGTCGTCGCCTGGCCCCGGGGAGCCTGCTGCTCCTCTTCCCTCCGAGTGAGGGGGAGACGCGGGCGGGTGGGAGTGAAGAAGAGCGGGCGGGCGGTGGGGTCCTGCAGTTCCTGGAGCTTGGGTGCTGCTGCAGCTCCTGGAGCTTGGGTGCTGCGCTCTGCTGCGCTTCATGCGGCCCGACGGCGCCCTGCCCTGCTTTTATTTTCTACTGCTGAATATTTTTATTCAGTCTTTAGTTATTTTTCACGAGTCTTTCGTTGTGTCCATCTAGTCCGTAGTTTTAATTTTTTTAGTTCGTCTAAGCCGTGCGAGTCCACAAATTTATTGTCAGTCATAGAAGTATAGGAATTTTTCTTTTGCATGGCAGCAGCCGCCGCTCTACTCTCTGAGTCGCGTGCAGATCGTAGAAATCGTCATGATGCCGCCGCTTCTCTAGCCGCCGCCCCGAGCTTTAAGGCCGCCACGCGTCCTCTGTGCACTGCGCCGCCGCCTCTTGGGCTTCGATCTGCGCCGTCATGCATCTATCTATTCCTCTTCGGCTTGATTTGATAGTTTATTCAAAGGCTGCACGCAACGACGACATCATCAAGACTCGGACTTCGGATTTTTCTTGTTTAAGTGTTCACTCTTTTTCAAATGCAACGCTATTGCATACGCCTTGCATTTGAGGGGGGGTGTTAAGGAGATAGAGTTGTATTCTATTCCATATATGCCTTATCTCTATATAGCATATACTCTTGTACTCTCCTATATATATGGCCCTTTGGGTCTCATATCAATATACACAATATTCATAACAAACATAAGCGATGAGCTTTGAATTGCATATCCATTTATGTTGCTAACGCGGTATTAAGTCACTTTGGCTTGTTTCACATACAATAACAGTAGTATATCATTCTTTTAGGACGAAAATTACTGTTATATATCACATACCAATCCATTCTTAATGAAATCCTTTGCTTGAGGATTCCATCTTGAATTCTTTATTGATGTATCAACCAGCCATTGCCAATGTATCACTTATATATCCTGGTGCCCTTTGCTTGAGGGTGTCGTATTGTTGGACGCATCAGCCAGCAATTGCCAATGTACTGCTTATGCAGCATGTTGTTAAGTGCAAATTAAGTGTAACATACTTTTAAGGGTTATGCAATACCTGTATGATCTTTAATCCCATATTCACTTCGTTGTACGCATTTTTCAGATCAGTAGGTCACAACATGATCTTGTTAAGAGAATGAAACAATCTGGTGATGGCATTCAGATGAAACATCTTACTCCTGTTATTGGTGACATTGATAACTTCCATGTGAAACCATATGAAACATTGGTGGAGGATGAGAAGAAGAGACTGCACAATCATTGGTCAGTATTATCTTAATTTAGTATCTATGACTTTTGATGGGTGAAGTTCTTACATGGAATTATACCCATGCTAGGGCCATTCTATCATGCAAAGATCTCCCTGCTGCTGTTGAGACCCGCAGGGACAGGAAGTTGATGATTGAGAATTTAAGGACGTCACTGTGCCTTGAACTTGCAGAAAAGAATACATCTGCGGTGGAAAAGGTTTGCTGTGCTTTATCCCCCCATTTTTGTTTTGTGGTCTTTTTTACTTTTATATGAATAACATGGTATGGCCGTTACTTTTATATGAAGAGCATGCTGTATAGTTTGACACGTTAGTGCCATTTCAGCCAGCAAAACAACCCAGGCACCCAGTGACCTCACTTGAGCTACTTACACAAGTTTGATGACTAAGACACCTAGTTTCCGCATTCAATGGCCTATGTGAACCATCAGGACAAGTTTGATGACCCACAGTGCAATTTAATCCATTTTTAGTCTCCAATTGTCCAAGAATTCTTTTCATAAAGCTGTGCAACACATTTTTTCTTTTTTCTTTTTGAACACATTTAACAATTATTATTTTGTTTCTAACAATCTGCCTTGTTTATTTTTTTTATGAGAAGGCAGAACAGGTAGCTGACAGAACAGCAGATGTTGGACAAGATGGTGCTTATCAAAATGGTGACCTCCCAGATGGACAGGAAGAATTGGTAGAGCACTCTCCTCAGGGTATGCTGCAAGCCGGGAATGATGGCAGCGCAGTTCTTGAAGATGAAGATGTCAAGGATACAAGTGATACAGATACATCATTTCGCTCTCATGACAGCCCAAACATGAAAGATCAAGATCTCATGGACATGAATAACACAAATATAACTACCCAGAGCCAGAATAGCTCAGATGAACAAGATCAAGATCTTAAGCATATCAGCTGCACAAATACAAGCACTGACAGTGGCAACAGCTCAAGCAAGAAAGACGAAGATCTTGAGGATATAAGCTATAGGAATGGAATCTCCCAGAGCAGTCGTAGCCCAGGTGTGGAAGATGAAGATATGAAAGACACCAGCTACAAAGATACAACTCTTCAAGATCATAACATCCCTGATACGCAATCTCAGAAGCCCACCGCCATCAGCTACGCGACCACACCTATCCAAGGCCTTAACAGCCCATATATGCTAGTTCAAGATCTCAAGAACAATAGCTACACAGGTCTGTCTATTGATGGTCATGCCGTTTCGGATGAGCAAAATGATGATTTAGAAAACATCAGCTACCTGAGGGCCTCAACTGGCCATGATATGAATGACATCCCTTCATCAAACAGTAATCAAGGAATGGATCATATGGTTGTTGACCAAAAAGAGGCTGAGAGTATTGCAATGATACCCTCTGATAGTACCTTGCTGTTCTTGAAGCCTTCAAGCCAGGAAAAAAATGTGGAAGAAGGTCCGGAACTACAAGAGCCAGCCGCAAAATGTCAGAAAGAATTGTGGCAGTCAGCAAGCCCTGTGGAATCCTTTTACCGCCCTCCAGAGAATAGCCTGTGCACACAATCAGGTGACCTGCAGCTTAAGCATCATCTCTCTGGCAGACAAGCAACTTCTATGATTGACTTGGGGAGAGATGCCAGAAGTCGACAGCAAGCTGAAGTCACTATTGCCGCTGCATTACCAATGGGCAGTGCGGCATCTCTGTTGCAACCGTGCACAAACCAGCAGAACAATCAGCAGCTCCAAATTAGAGCGGGGGGCATCGGAATGGCCCCCTCTTATTCCCTTGGACACGTGAATGGAATAAAACAATCTATTGATTTACATTCCATGGCAAACGACCGTTTAGATCAATCAGCTCTGGTTTGCAGCCCCTTGCAGGTCCAGATGCAGTTGCTTGATCAGAGCAACAATGGACTTTACTTGCAACAACTTCCGAAGAATCTGTATTCTGGTGCAGGGTTTTGTACTCAAGAGACCTTTCCTATAGTCGAGCAGCAAAATTTTTCTGGTCACGCAGCTGTGGATCGAAGTTGTAACTGGTTCCCTGATGAGCTCCCTCCACATAATAATTGGCCTGGAATGGAATCAGATGGCATTGCAGCTCAGGACTTGCCTGAGGGAAGCAGTGCAGATGGAAGCCTTCTCAGTGTGCTGTCCCAGTACAGACAGGCATCTTCACGTGTGCAATTGGGTGCATCAAGGACCGATCAGTCCCTTGAAACGAGGAATCTAGTTCCTCATGCTGCTCAAGATGTACTTGTCTCTAGGGCTGAAAATATAGTTCCCCCAGGCCCAAATATGTATGGGTACACCACCCAGAATATGGCAAGTAATCCTCCCAGCAGTGATGTAGATGCTTCAGCGAACAATCTGCAATGGGCAAACCTGGCACAGGAGAGTCATGGAATACCCGATCATTGTTTCAGGCAGTTTGGAGGGCCCTGGTCAAGATAGCAGCACTTGGCTGAAAATATAGTTGAGATATTGTACAGGTTGACTTAGTGATTATTCTGGAGTTGGGGGCGGCATCTGGACGACTGGATTTCCAGGACGGTTTTCTTAGATTTGCTGACATAAAAGGTATCTTCAGGGTTTGTGTTCGTGTATACTTGGTTTTGTTTTTTGTTTTTAATCAGCGCCAGTGGTGCAGATATGTGAGTTGCAGGGATTTGCAATCGCAGAGAATGAATAAGGGCAGAATAGAATGTAATGTTTTTGACAGAATAAGGGGATGTTTGGTAGTGGGAAGTAGCAATGTCAAATGTGTCTAGAGTAGAGCCACAGACAGGTCCATGCTGAAAGATTTGTTACATTTGATTTGCTGCTAAATTGCTATTGTATTATTCTATAATAATAATAATAATAAAGTGGTAGTAATTTTTGTCTGCTGTCAACTAAAGTGTGTGCTCTACTCCAGTCCATTGCAGTGACAAAGAAAAGAATTTTGGATAATTCTTTACCAGTAGTAGTGGTAGTTTTTTTTTAAAAAAAATACTAGTAGTGGTTTTAGGTAACAGATGCAAAGCAATATCCCTAGCAGAAATTAGGGAGAATAGTGTGCAACTCTGAGCCGAGACAGAAGCCGGAGCGGATCAAACCCAATCCTCGTCTCATCCTCCAAGGCTGACAGAGACAGAAGCTGCCGCCGCCTGCTAGGGTTTGCTTCGACATGGACGCACAGCGAGCTCTCTTGGACGAGCTCATGGGCACATCCTGTGACCTGACGGAGGAGGAGGAGAAGAAGGCGCACCGCGAGGTCCGCTGGGACGACCCCGACGTATGCGGCCCCTTCATGGCGCGCTTCTGCCCACACGACCTCTTCCTCAACACCAAGAGCAGCCTAGGTTTGTTTGTCCTCTTCCTTCCTTGGCTTCCCTTCTCTTCCAACTTCCCTTGCCTCTAATCCACCCATAGATTTCATTCATTGTTACCTGCAGGCCCCTGCCCCAAGATCCACGACCTCAAGCTCAAGGACAGGTAACCGTCGTCCACAAGCTCTAGTCAATTAATTCTCTCTTCCAATTCAAGTTGCGCTATACCATACAGCAATTATGTTATGCTAGATTAGATTGTAATTGTTGTTTGGGACTTTGGGTTGTTCAGAATTAAAAGAAAAAGTTTTGTTAGGATATACGAATTTGTCTAGTACCGTTTAATTATTCTATCTATTCATTCTCATCTTCGTACATAATATTTACAATGGAATGTATGCCTTTTCCCTGCTCAAACACAGCTCTGAGAACTCCCCCAGGCATGATACTTGTCTCCGAAGGTTCGAGACAGAACTTGCACAACACTGCGAGAAACTAGTCAGTTTCTCATCTGCTTAGATAAACCAACTACTGTGTTTTGCTTGATAATCAGATCCAACATATCACCTCTTTTATTGCAGGTGTTGGGTTTGGATAGGAAAATAAGGTGTGGCGAGACAGGTTGGCTCAAGATGCCACCTCCCATCCCTGCTGACAAATCCAAGCAGCTCCCAGTACTAGAAGAAAATATCAAGAAGCTACTGGAGCAAATCGAGCAACTTGGCGACTGGGAAAGTTGATGAAGCCGAGGCACTTATGAGGATGGTAATGCACCTAGAGATCCCCTCCTTATTTGTTCACTACCTTTTTCTCAACGCTCTTATTTGTTTACTACTTTTCCTCAACGCTAGTAGTTGCTTCAACCAAGCAAATTCTCCTTTTTGTTTCTGGGTTGCAGGTCGACCTTTTAAATGCTGAGAAGACAGCTTTAACTAACCAAGCAGATAACAAGGCTGCCATGCTTCTACAAGAGAAGAAGATGGAGCTCTGTGAGACATGTGGTTCATTTTTAGTAGCCAACGATGTTCTTGAGAGGACACGGTCCCGTGTTACTGGGAAACAACACATTGGTCATGGTATGGTGAGGGATTTTCTGGTGGAATACAAGGTGAGGAATTGTTGTGCCAAAAGAGAGTAGCTTTTGCTTTAGCACGTCAAGTTCTGATAGTTGCTTGATTGCTTTTCAGACTGCAAGAGAAGAAGAGAGGCTTGCAGAGAAGGAAGCTGAGGAACGTTGGAAGCAGTGGGAGAAAGAATGTGATAATAGAGGCCAACATGATGACACGAGGGAGAGGGTCTAGGGAGCATGATCGTGATTGGTACCATGCGCGAAGCCGTGACAGAGAGGTCCTATGAGCAGAGAGGTAGAGGGTCAGACTGTAGAAGCAGTTCCTATAAGAATGGGAGGCATTCTGAAAGGGTGAGGCTCAGAGATAGGAATGGTGATACAAGAAGAGACCAAGGGAGAATGGGGAGCAGGTCACGTTCTCCGAGCAGGCATGGTTATTAATAATCATGAAGAAGTCCAGGCCATTAGCTGAAAATGATAGTTTTTCAAGTTATGGGACTCATGGGGTAGACCATTATGCCCCTTTTCCTATTTATTCTGTACCAATGGGTTCAAGTCAAGTGTTGTGATCATGAAACCTCCGCTCTGCTCTAGCAGCTTTGTTGAAACCCTACGGTCTTCCTCTTAGAGGAAAAGTCAGAGGTAGGTATCATTTGTCCTTACCTTTTTGTTTGGTGCTGTTTATATCTTATGTGCATGCTCAGATTGTGTTTTGAGTCTAGGACTCGAAAATTCCTTGTGTGATAGAGCTGAAAGTGGTATGATGATACTATCATGCGCAGGTAACCCGTAAAGTCTTACACGTGTTAAATTGATATACATAGTTGTGTAGGTTCTAGTTGCTAGTTTTGGGTATGCAACTTCGCAGTTGTGTAGGACCTGGAAAACATTAAGCAGAAGTAATTTTTGGCAGAACAGGTAAAATTTATGGGATATTGTTTTTGGATACCTAGCTTTGTACATGCAATTTGCATTGCTGGTATAGATCTTGTGTGTATTACGTTAAGCATTTTTATTTTTTATTTTTCAAGAGATGACCGTGGGCTATCTTCAAATATGGTGGCCTTCTGTATCTACAGTAGGTAATTCGTGCAATCAACTGGCGTCATGATGTGGTGAAGCTTGGATCTCTTCCATGTTATGGGCATTGATTTGAGGCTGTTTTTGAACGGAAGATTTTAAAGTATTTTGGCTGGTGCATACATTAACACAGAATTTAGCTTAGCCATGCTAGATTTGAATTAGTCATTTTTCTTGTGTAGAATTTATTGTGCCCAATCACACATTGGGGACGGTGATGTCTGTAGAATTTGAGCATGGAGACGTGAGTGGACCCCCACTATTCCGTGATGCTTTGCAAGTACTTCATGTATAACAACTTATTTGTTTCAGCGCTTATGCACACACGTCTGCCTGGGCTTTGTATGGACTACAAATATTTCGATTTCTTGTGCTATTCATAAGGAAATGGATTGTTCCCCATGCATGCACTGCTTAATTGATGGTTTTGCAAGGTTGATGTTGGCCCTGTATAAAAATTGCAAGGAAGATGAGTGAAATAAAGAGTGAGTATGCACAAGCGATTGTTGACTGCTGATGCTGCCCGTTGACAGACAAAATATACTAGTACTAGTGCGTTTGTTTTTAGAACTGGTACTAGTGTGTGCGTTATCAGAGAAAGATGCTGCAGCTATCGTCCGTTGCAAAGCGAATACTTTGCACAATCGTAATCTCATTCCATTTAGCTCGCTGAGGAACAAGTCAAGTTTCTTCCTCGGACCTTTACAATTTTTTTTTGTTGAGCTGTTAATAATTCTTTTTGACCAAACAAGTCATGTCAAATTTCACGCAAAAACTTACTAATCCAACGGTCCAAAATGTGGATGATTGTTAGGAAGAAAACATCCGGGTGATACCTATACACACCCAAAACTTATTACCACAAAATTGACTAAACCAAGTCAACCTAGTGGGTTATGGTATGTCTTCAACAGAGCTCACACTCGTCCAAAAACGGTCCAAACGGATATGAAAAATTCTGAAAAAATTTGCATACACATGGTACAATATAATCTTTCATGAGTCAATTTGATAGATTATATTGTACCTTATCTATGCAATTTTTTTTGGAATTTTCCATAACCATTGGACCGTTTTCCGATGAGTGAGCGTCGGTAGCATGAAATATGTTGGAAGCACTGTATATGTTCTCCATGAATCTGGCTCAATGTATTCTAAACTTGCAAGGTACCCAGTTGCTTTCATGTCCTATATATAGGCCCCACATGTTTTGCTAGTTTCTTTCACTTAATCAATTTTTGGGGTGAGCATTAATGCTAGTCCATAGGTTTGAAAAAAGTCCAGGCGATTCTTCCAAGGTTTATTTGTAGTTCTACTGCACACCAATTTGAGTTTCTTTTTTTGTTTTGGTCCATCGAGTGTTTGAACCTATTTGCCATGCTATAGCCCATAGAGTTTCATTTTTACCGGCCTATCTTGAGCAAACAGGTTTTGGACTGAATTTGACATGATATATCTCATAGAATTTGACTTATTTGAGTCACTAGTAAACTAAAAGGCTTTGGTGTAGATTTACCATGCTATAACCTACGTAATTTCACTTGTTTCAGTCGATTATAAGCTGGCAAATCAGGAGATGTGCAATACTGTAGGTCTGTAGCTAATTAATTTGACTTATTTTTGTTAGTTTCGAGCTAGCAAGTTTCAAATGGAACTTCAACTTGTTTGGTTCAATCATTAACTAGCAAGTTTGGAGCATATTTGACATGCTATAACTCAACGAATTTTGCTTGTTTTGGCCGATTCTAAACTAACCAGTTTTCAAGTGGATTTGCTATGCTATTGCTCAAGGAGCTTTACTTGCTTTAGTCAGTTCCAAGCAGACAATCTCTGGAGTAGATTTGCTATGCTATAAACCACGTTATTTATCTTTTGCTTCGTCCGGAGCTAATGACTTTAAAGAGGATTCACAGTGCCATAACATGAAATCTGACTTTCTTGGCCAATTTCGAGATAATGAATTTTCGAGCAGATTTCGCGTGTACTCATGTTATAATCCACATAATTCGACTTGTTTCAGTAAATTTTGAGGGTAATGATTTCTCGAGCAGATTTGCCATTCTATATCCCATAGAATTTGACAAGAGTTTTGTAGTGATTTGGCATACTGCAACCAACGAAATTCAATTTTATTGGCCAATTTTTAGCTCACGAGCTTATAAGCAGATTTGCCACGCTGTCCTTCATGAAATTTGACTTGTTTCAGTCAATTTGGAGTTTGGGAATTTAGAATTTGACGTGCCATGTTATCACGCACAAAATTTGAATCAATTCTACAGATCTGCACTAAAGTTTTGCAGTGATTTGTCATGCTAATATGCCATAGCCCGTGGACATTGACATGTTTCGGTCAACTTTGAATGAGGAGTTTTGGAGTGAATCTACCATTCTGTTACAAATGGAATGAAAGCTTACGACTCAATTTTGAGGAAACGAGTTTTCAAGCAGATTTACCATGCTACAGCCTACAGAAATTGATTTGTTTCCAACATTTATGAGTTAACAAGATTTACAACAGTTTTGCCATGCTATAGCTCAGAACTTGCCTTATTTCGGTCATTTTTAAGTTAACAAATTTTGAAGCCGATTTACCATGTTACAAGTTATAACCCATGGAATTTGACTTGCTTCGGTTAATTCCAGCTTAAGTAGGTTACAAGTAAATCTTCCATACTGTAGCTCACATAATTTGACATGATTTGGTGGATTCTAAGCTAACCAACCTTTAGAGCTGGTTTTTTTGCCATGATATAGTGCACAACTTTTGGAGTGACCTGCCATGCTATATCCCATGGAAATTGACAAGTTTGAAGCAGATGTGTGTTACAACCCATGGAATTTGACTTGCTTCGTTTAATTCTAGCTTAAGTAGGCTACAAGCAAATCTACCACTTGACTCGGTGGATTCTAAGCTACCAACCTTTTGAATATGTTTTTGCCATGCGATAGTGCATGGAATTTGAATTATTTCATTAAATTTTGAGCTATGAAGTTCCAGAGCGGATTTGTCAAACCGTAATAGGCAAAATTTGACTTCCTTGGACAGTTCTGTTAACGAGCCTTGAAGCAAATATGCCATGCTATAGCCCATAGAATTTGGCTAGCTTCAGTCATTTATGAGCTAGCAAGTTTAGACAAGGATGACCATACAAACGCTCAAAGAATTTAACTTGTCTCACTTGAATCTGAGCTCAAAAGTTTTGGAGTGGAATTGCCACGCTATAATCTAAAGAATTTGATTCTTTTCATTCAATGTTTAGCTAACAAGTTCTAAAGCGAATTTGCCATGTTATAGCTCACAAAATTTGGCTTGCTTTAGTTCTTAGGTAACGAAGTTTTGGAGCAAATTTACCTTGCAAACCATGGAAGTTGGCCTATTTCCATCGAGCAGGAAACTGTGCCACAGAAAAATCTGGACAACGCAAAAAACAATGAAGAGGCGAGGCCTACGAGCAGCCACATACCACCATCAATTATTTTGTACATCATTCCTGATTTTGGTACATAAAACAGCAACGATTCGACATACAAGTAGCAATACAGATGCTTCGCATGTAACATGATGCTATATGTAGTCCACGCTAACAACGGCAGAGCCTGGCTGCAATGCAAACCTTGATCGGTCAAACAGTACAATGGAAGCAATCCCAACAGCATATGAATGAATCTAGATGGAAGTGTGCATTGATGGATGTTACCCTTTCTTACCTGCCCCTCTGCGGCCGAAAGAATCACTTGTTGCGTCAAACTATGTTAGTCAATTAGCAAAAGAAGTGTATCCATCCAAAAACTAAACAACATAATCGGTTATCCATTGAAAAACTAAAGTAACAACATAAGCAGTTAATCACTAGCATGAATAGCGGTAGGACACCAGTAACAACATAATCAGTTAAATCATCAGCATGAATAGCGGTAGGACAACAGCTCCTGTATACACCCTCTGTCAGTAAGCACAGGAAGCTACAAAATCATGAGAGGTGATATCACCCATCCTGCCAACTCATTCACGTAGGGCAGGTAAACCGGAAAATTCTCAAAATTTCCGGAAAATTCTCAAAATTTTCAAACGAATTCCATCAAGATTTCAGTCCCCGTAAACCCCAATCTCTCGCCCACTTCCATATGCCAAATATTACCGCATGCACAAAATCCAACTCCCCAACATATTGAATATAACATGTTTTCGACCAGAACCATTAAAGAATCAAACATATAACTGACAATGAGAATAGTAACACCAAAACAACTTCATCCATGCTACATCCGAACAAAGGCATGTCCTAAAAAAGCACCACCTAAAAGTGGCCAGTTTTGGACTAACTACTAAATTGTAATGGATTAACCTGTCTACTAATGAACCTCGAGACAAGTCTAACCACCAAATCCAATACTTGCAAGACGATAAACTGCAGGATCATGCAGCCAGCCTCATATGAATGCAAGTTAGCATAATCCACTAAATAGTCAAGATATTTACAGACACCTCCAAGAAGAGCATCGAATATCATATCAAGAACAGTCTCAAATCAATTTAATATCCCACAACACATCATCAATAATCTCTCAGGTAAATTTCAACAGAACCACACGAATTGTCCGAAGTTAATTTTCAACATCCACAGTCCACGAAATCATCTAGTCAAATACAGAGGCAGATCCGTGCCATGCTTCTAACAGATGACATAATCAGGGCATCCAGCAATATCCTCGTAGGAGATTAATGGCCCTAAACATGTTGTTTTACGAGGACAATTATTGTTTTGAGAAGGTCTGTGACAAAGGTAATCAAGACAACTAACAGCTAGTTACGAAATAACTGATTTGAGTAGCTAACAAGCAGGGGCATGATGGTGTTGACTATCAACCAAGCACTAGTGTCCTGCAGTAACACCTGCAGTCTGCAGATATAAAGGGGTGCTACTGCTGCATGGTGCAATATCAAATGAGACCAGCAACGGAAAATCACACCAGATAACACTAGAAAGGGACATACAATGTCACCACCTACTAATAATACCCGCCTCCGGAATGACCACCTCTATAATGAGGTGGGAATGTGCCGCTACCATATTGCTGCATAACATCAGAGACAAAAGTACAACACGGAAAATTAGACAAATAGACAGGATATCCAAAAGAAACATGGCAAGTACTTACATCCGGAGCAGGGCCAGGGCCATAGTAATCACGTGAATACGCATTCCCCATCCCAAAAGAGTCTACAATGGCAATGAATACCATGAGTAACTTGCAGAAATAAGTATCAAAGGAAAATAATGTAACTTGCAGAAATAAGTATCAAAGGGAAAAATTATGTATGTGTTGGAAATAAGTATCAAAGGGAAAAATTATGTATGTGTTGCATCCAAGGTAGGATTACAACCTCTGTAGCGGTTCCCCCCAGAAAATGGCTGGTCGTAATGGTCAAAGCGAGGGCGCACACAAGGAGGACCAGGTTCAAAGTACCGAGGACCAGGCTCCTACCAAACAAAACACAAGTTCAGGGCAGGTAATAACAAACAAGTTAATTAACATTTAGCAAGTGGTAAAATACTGTAACAAACCATCACAGAGTATGGCCTCTTTCCACTAGGTCCAACATCTGCGTAGAAATATGGATTTTCACCAAAGGGTCCACCAAAATCACCCTCAGGATCAAATACCGGCCTTCTAGATGGAGGATATCCTCTCCCATGCCCTCTATCAAAGGAACCATGCCTTCCTGATGGTTGCCATCTACCCCCTGCTAATGACACCCAGCAGTATAAAAATGTGCTCAAAATGTTGAAACAATAAATAATGTTTCAAATTGCACTAGGCAGTCCACCTCGAAACCCAAATGCCTGCCTGCCTGGGGGTTCAGAGGGTGAAGCTTCAAAACTGTTGCTATTTGCTGCAAAATTGAATCTCCCACCACGACTGTGTGCATGATTATTGAAACCTCTACCACCATGGAAACCTGCCCGGCGAGGGAAAGATCTTCCCCTACCGAAACCTCTACCTGTGCAACCATAAAAATTAACAAATAAATCCACATATAGCAAAAGCAGTAGCAAAATTAGAGAAGGGGGATGGTGCACAGTTACTTACCAGACCTATTAAAACCAGATCCAGAATATCCAATTCGAAACCCACCACTCATCCCGCCTTTCACAGCCTGACTTTTAGGAAGAGGGTTTGAAAGTCTAACCCTTACTTTTACCTGAGGTAAGAACACCATCAGTTCTATTAGTTTAGAAATTGATCCAGCATAAAAGTACAAATTTGGTTAGTCCCTCAACTTCCACAAAAAGTTGAATTTGGACCCAAATTCTATTACTTGATCCTATCCCTTCAACCTCCCAACTTTCTTGATTTTGGTCCCTCAACTTAGTGGTTCAATAGTTCTGTTGATTTTCATCTTTGCCGTAACTCATTTGACAGATTTTCATTAATTATAAGATGGTGTGTGCAACTTGGTGCTCCTTGCAGTTTTGACCATTGACGATGATTCTGCTACCAATAAGTACACAAGGAAAGTGCAGCTTTGAGCAAACAATCAGGTTTCCATCTAACTGATTTTTGCTACCAAACCATAATCAGTAGACATGAGTTGAAGTCAGTGAAGGGGGTGTGGGAAGGACTCCCAACAGCAGTAATGGAGCTTGCAGCTAACAGAAAAGGTTGACGGTAGCCGGTAAGAGCCAGACAGCATTGAGGACAACTAGGGCAGCAACATAGGTCATTGGCTTTGGTGGTCAACACCGGCGTTGGGAGAGCGTAGCACACCAGCGGTTGGAGAGGGTTCCAGGGTGGTGAGTGCGACAAGGCAGTGGCGATCATTGGCGGTCGCCGGTCGCTAGCGGCGACTGGTGGCCAATGACAAGCCTGGGTTCAGCTTGGATGGAGAAATCCAGAGAGAGGTAGGAGGCAAAGAGAGAAGGCTTGGCTGCTTGGGTCCTTGGGACAAGGGCAAACTGGTATTTTTCCTGTTGTCTTTGTGAGCAAAATAGGGTGCTTTCCAACTAGACAGCGACATCACTGCATATCTCATCTGTCAAAACAAATCACCACATGCCCTCGTTCCATCAATTTCTCAAAGCTGAGGGATTAAAGTAAGCCCCCTGCAAAAGTTGAGGGATAAAAGTGGAATGCAAGGACCAAGTACAACTTTTTGTTGGAAGCCCCAGAACTAGTACCAAAATTTCACCTAGCCTTTTAATGATGTGAGATTTAAGCATAAACAAGACTACTAAAGGGCCTGTGATTTTGCATTGAAGACTGGTTTGATCCATTGATATATTGTTTTTTTATACCAGCAAACAAATGAATTTATCTAACTACAGCCACATGCTTGTGTTTCCACAGCCTTTTCTTAACTTCGAATTATGAGATAATTACTTTGGCTATGTTTACCACAGTGCACCCAAAGGCTTAGACCTAAAAAGACCCTTAAAAGACAATAGAACAAAATCAACCAATATTACTGAAGGCCGACCAATAATTTGCATTAATAGAGAAATCTTATGGTATTATTTATTTGGTGTTGCTACATGTTACCATTCAAATATTCTCTCAACTTGCTGTAGCATTTTGATGTTTTTTCAAAGAATAACTTATTCCGTTTGTTGCTGACACTTGTCACCTGTTGGTGTGATAATAACTTGCCGGTAGGACACTTACTACTTATCAGCAATGGACAAAAAATGGACTTGATTACAAAATTGTCAAAGAACTAGGACCTGGCTAAAAATGATAGAATTAGGACCTGCAACCTATATGAAAGATTGCAAGCCAAAGAGGTACTAGTGACAAAATTACTAGACTTTGCATTTGAATCAATGCAATAATCTTTAAATTGAGATTGACTCATCTACTGCATTTTTCTAACCCCAAAATCATCATTAAGCATTACAAAGGACATACGAGCTAAGGAGGTATATATGCAAACAAACCACTAACATGGAGAATCATGAAAACAACAACAAATACAGCGCTATTCCAAATCAGGAAATACCTTGGATTTTCCATCATCACCCAATTCAGTGTTGTTGGTGGCTTCAATACAAACAAGAGCTGCCTCATGGGTTGTGAAGTTTACAAATCCAAAATCATTTCTTTTGGCACTTGACATATTGCGAGCAAGAACAACCCGCTCTATCTCGCCATAAGCTTTGAATCGATCCTTAACACGATCTTCATCCCAATATGGAGGAAGCCCATCAATGAAAACTGACTTAACCTGCAACATCCAAAAGTATTCCATGATATGCCAAATCTTAAGACATACACAATGGATGGATACGAAGAACAAAAGACTGAGAATAATCCGAATGTGAAAATAGAAGAATGAAGAAGATTATTTGTTATTTAATGCCACAATACAAGAATGCAACGGACTACGGGGATAAGAGAAAAAACAGGATGTAATCATAGGGTCAATAGACATCTACAATCAAGGAGGTACAAATGGAATATATGCACCACAGAAGATTAAATATGCTGTCCGGAGTCCTGATCTCAGTCTGATCAAAAATTTAAATTCTAAATAGATGAATGATGCCAAATAATCTAAATTTCAAGACATACACACCTTAAGATGCTAGTTTATCATGCACTTAAAGTATAATCATATCAAAGGTGTCACCGGTATTTCAAGTCATGCATACTATTATAGTTCGCCTGAAAGTACGGCATATTTCAAAAACATAGAAATTAAAACCATTATCACATCGCTGGAACATCTCAAGAAAATGCACAAACTTGCACTATATTGCATGCCATCCATGGCCAGCATTTCCAAGAATGCAGTTTTGGTGAACTGTTGCTCTTTGATAGACTACAAATCTGCTAACTGCTAAGTATCAAATAGTATTGCAGTAGTGACTAGACCATTAGAGAAGGTATAATGAAATTATGAGGCAACTCTCAATCAAGAGAGGACGATTGGTAAAAACAGTTGAAGCACCTGGGCCATAACTTCTGGATCTGGTTCTCTTATTGGTTCTGCAAAAGCAACTTTTGCAGTCCTCTCAGGATGGCCAAACATAACATCCGGTTTCTGCAGCCTTTTGAATGCAAGCATCGCATCCACGTGGCAAGAAAAATCAAGAAATGCAAAACCCCGACTCTTTCCCTCATTTTGAGTATCAGGAACAAGAGTTAAGTTTTCAACTCCTTCTATCCCGTAGTCATGCAGCCTTCTCTTAATCTGAAAAACACAAGGTACAAACTTATCAAATTGCCTTATTTATGGGATCACGAGTTCATATATGAGGAAAACATACAGCTTCCTTTGTCCACGTATTGCAAATGTTGCCCAAGAATAGTGTATCGTTATCCTCACTGGCAGCAATGCCACAGCGCTTGCCATGTATCTGCAGTAAAAGAAAATATGCACACATTTCAGATCATGCAAACAATGATGTGGCATTAAAAAAACACACTGCATTCTAACATTTTTCTCAAGTTAGTATGTCAGGAGAGCTGAGGCATTACCATAGGATTTTTCATCTCAGCAAGAGCCCGAGCCACCTGCTCTTTGCTCGCGAACTTCACAAAAGCAAACCCCTTATTCTTGTTCGTCGAGAAATCCTTGTGGAGACGGACCTCCACAACCTCCCCAACCTGTGTAAACGCATTCCTGATATCCTCCTCGACGGCGTCACGGTCCAGGCCTCCCACAAAGATCTCCAGCTCCTTTTTCAACTTCCTCTTCTTCGCCATGTCTGAGATAACCATCCGCTCGTCCTCCTCCACCCTAGCACCATCCTGTTCTCCTTGGTCCTCGTCTGTGGCCTGCCCTTCACCCACAGGCTCCTCGAAAACCACCTCTTGCGGATCCTCCTCTTCTTGCTCAGCATTCATTTCTCCTTCGTTGAGTGGGTCACATTCCTTGTCTTGCATATCCGCTACCTTTTCATCTGCACTCTGTGCAGCAACATCATCTTTTACCGCTATATCCGCAGCTTTTCCACCCTGCACCTCCTGCTCCTTCACCTCTGCTGATCCATTCTGTGCCTCTTCCTCGCTCACGTTGGCCACTGCTGCATGCTGCGCTGGTTGTGCATCCTTGACGGCCATATCCTCAGCTTCTCCACCCACCACCACCACCTGTTGCACTTGTTTATCAAGCACAGGCCCCATGTCAACCTCCCTTGGATGTCCCGATTCCTCCCCAGCTTTCTTGTCGGCTGTTGAGCCTGGCACGGAATTTCATCAAATGGCTAAAACGACAACTAAATCACCCACCACAAGCAACATAATACCTGCAACAGGTTCACCTTGAGACGCCGCCTTATTCGTAGCTGGCGCATCCGCGGCGGCATCTGGCCAAGGAGCATAGCAACACCCAACAGAACAGTTAGGGTTTCGAAAATTGGAGGGGTAGTGGAAAAGAGAAGGCTAGCTAGGCCAGGCTACCTTGGTTGTGCACGGCGTCGCCGGGAGCCTCCTCTTGGGCGGGCGGCGCGGCGGAGGGAGAGTTCTTGGGCGGGCGGCCGCGGCCACGGCCTCGTCCTCGTCCTCGGCCGCGGCCGCGACCGGCTGCCGGCGAGGAGGTGCGGCCTGTCATGGGAGTGGTGGTGGGATTTTGCCTGCTGGTTAGGGTTTGGGGGAGGAGGACGGGGGGACGGACGGATTCGGATCGAATGTCTTCGCTTGTTGGATGCCAGCCAAATTGCTTTCCTCAGCCAAATTGCCACAAGGCTACATGCTGACGCGGCGAGATCAGCTTTTATTGTTTATAATCCCCTTTTAAATTGAGAAAATCTAGAAAATGGTTTGTTGCGATGCGATGTATAGCCCCGTCTCGAGCTCTGGTAAGGGGGCTGCCGCCGCCTTTGTCGGATGGGTTCACCGCGGCCCCCGGACATAGAGGGAGGGGGTGGCCCGACAGTGAGCGTCCGGTGACGGTGAAGGGCAGTGGGCGACGTTAATCGACTACAAGGGTGAATGGTCATTTCTAAATATTTCAATTAAATTACATTTAAACTATTTGGCTAAAACCAAGTATATAATGCAGAAGTTTAAATCAATTCGGTTTATTACAAATAAATCATAAATCAACAAGATTCATCTAAGTGCACCAACAACTTAAGTCTATATCAAAAGTTTACAATACTAGAAAGGCAAGCAATTAATTTAATTCTTTGAATACAAACTGCATGAATGTAAATTGAGCACAAGAAAACAAACCATAATTAACACAGTTTCTTTTTATTATGGTGATCGGAGACTTACCGGTCTCCCCTAGTCCACGTTGAGGTTAACCCAAACAAATTAAACTAGCTCCACGAATTAAGCCGAAACACCTCAATCCATTAGTGGTAGCTCTTTCCGCTCCGAGTAGTTGAGCTCTAACCTTCACAACTTGGCTGAGTCTTTTCACAACCTTCTTTGAGAAGATCACCACGCACGAAAACTAGCTGTTGGACCCAAATCCCCGAAAATCAGGATTATCGAAAGTACCAGCGGTAAAACTACAATACTTTTGCTCCCCTTGCAACGGTCAAAAAATTAGCCGTTAGAAGCAAAGGACCAGTCGAATCCGATAGTTCCACTGTACAATTTTCGGTAGTTCCAATCATCGAAAGTACCGCTCCCACATGTGGAACTACCGCTCTCGCAGGAAGGAGAAGACCGCCACACATGTGCCTCTCTGGAAAAAACGTACCGCTACACAAGCCGGACGTTTCACAAATCAGAAAATACCGCTCACACAAAGCCGGTAGTTCCGCTCGCTGAACAAACCGCTCACACAAAGCTGGTCGGATGTTCCAATCGTAGACTATACTGGTCTCTGACCACGTTGTTCGGATCGACCACATAGGTCTCTAACTTCGCTGGTATATGACCACACTGGTCTCCGACCACATTGTCCAGATCAACCACATAGGTCTCCGACTTTGTTGGTCTACGACCACGCTGGTCTCCGATTACATTGTCTGGATCAACCACATAGCCACCTCTGACCACACTGGTCTCCGACCACATTGGCTTCGACCACGTCAACCATCTCGACATTCGACCACATTGGTCTCTGATCACACAGATCTCTGGCCACTACTTCGATCTTTGACCACATTGTCTTAATCACGTCAGTTCGTCCATGTTGGTTTCGATCACACAGGTCTCGACCACGTTGATTTCGATCACATAGATCTCAACCACGTCGACTCGACCACGCTGGTTTCGATCACAAAAATCTTAACCACGTCGGTTTGACCACGCTGGTTTCGATCACACAGATTTCAACCACATCGGTTCGACCATGCTGGTTTTGATCACACAGATCTTCGATCATGTTGGTTCAACCACACTAGTTTCGATCACACAGATCTTTGATCATGTTGATTCGGACCACACTAGTTTCGATCGCACATATCAAGACCACGTTGATTCCAACCATGCTGGCTCGATCACGTTGGTTTCAATCACACAGATCTTCAACCACACAGGTTTTCGACCATCAACGCACACGGTAGTTTCATGATTACAACGTCGGCAATTCTGGTCAGCAGTAGTACCACATACTACACTGCGGTAGTTCTGACTTCCCTGATAAGTGCAGATAATTCAACAGATTTTGCAAAACACATTTGCAAACAACAATATCTTGCACACAAGGATTAAACATAATTCTCAATAAGTTGCAAAATACATTTGTACACTTTTAAAATCATAACACAAGGATTATATATGAGTTTCAAATATTTGCAAAACAAATTCTCAAATATAAACCTTATGCCAAATAGAGCTAAAGCAAGTGAGATTGAGCTATCAACACATGATGAGACTCAAATTACTAGACATGATCTCTCTTAATAGTACGACAACCTATCCTACCAATCCGGCCTTCCAACCAAACACCAAAATCGGTAAAAGACTAGGAATATATTTTTTGCATTGTTCGTGATGAGATAATATGTTTTTTATTTTTAAATTTAATTATGCTGAAAAATGTACCATCAAATATAGTGAAAAAAGCCTCAAACAATGAAAAAAGTCAAAAGTTATAAAAAACCCAAATGAGTGCATCTATACAAATCTTAATACAAATGTTAGACAAATCAAATTCTCCTCTCTCTTTTTTTAAAAAAAGACAAATCAAATAACCTATTTTTAAAAAATAAAAAATAGGTTATTTTAACACAGATAATATAAAAAATATAAGAAAAAAGAAAAAATCTAGACAAAGATTAAAGTAAAAAAATTAAAAACTAGAAGTAAAAAAAAATCAAAAAAAGCTAGATCAAACTGGGCTATTTGTTGGAAGATGGAGGGCCGGATCTGGGTGACTTTGGTTCGTTACGTCAGAGAATCCCGCGCGGGGAAGAGAATATACAACAACGCAATGTGGATGTGAAGAGGATATTATAATATAGAAAGGAAGGAAAGCCACCAGGTGCAGCCACCCCACCCGTGGCCATGGCCGCCGCTGCCGCCGTCCACCACCCCCACCTCCTCCGCCTACTCTCCCCACCGCCTCCTCGCCAACCCCAACTCTTCTTCTCCCCGCCCCCTCGTCCTACCCGCCTCCGTTCCTCTCTCTGCGCCCCCGCCTGCCGCCTCGGCGCTGCAGAGTCAGAGTGGGAGGGCAAGGACGACGACGACGAGGGCACCGAGTTCGTCGTCGTCACCTTCTACAAGTTCGTGCCCGTCGAGGACCCCCGCGCCGAGGTGGCCAGGCACCTCCAATTCCTCCAGGTTCTTCCTATATTTAATACCACTCTCGCTCCATGTCGATTGTTGCCGTGCATTTCTTCCTATAGTATCTATCGCCTAGCTTCTACAAGACTTATTACATCGATTCTTCATATGTCATGTAATGCATCAGGGAAGCGACATACATGGTCGAATTTACATGAATGAGCAGGGAATCAATGCTCAGGTAAGACACGCTTCTGCCTCTCTTTTTTTTCTTGGATATTCTTCTGGTGCGTGCGTTGAGCAGCAGAGTATTTTTCTTCTTTCCCAATTACGTATATTCTGCAAATATCTGCAAAATGTAGCATTAATTTAGCTAAAATTTAGTATGACTGACTTTTACGTTGTGTTGATCAATGACAACATGACTAAGATCCACTCCTAACGTGTGTAGGTAAATTAATAAGCATGAATATGTTGGTAAATGTTAGTTAACAGCGCACAAAATGTACAAGTATATTTTTTGGGTGCAAGTTTGAGAGAGTTACATTGCCCGTGATTCCATAACACAGACACTCACGCTGAACAATAACATGTGAATGTACTAGGTCCCATGTTTACATGATTGTTCTTATAAATTTCTATTCTAATTACTTCTACTCTTGTCACAGTACAGTGGTCCACGTAAAGATGCAATGGCATATGCAGACTGGCTTAGAAAAGACCATCGCTTTTGTGATCTGCTTGTCCAAACTTCGCCGTCTTCAAGTGGGCATGCTTTCCCTCGGTTGAAATTGCGCTACAAACCATCGCTTGTTCAGGTAAGCAATGCCTGCTTTCTATTGCACAGGGAAAACAAAATCCAGTAGCTTACCTGGATACTTTGATCTAGCTTCACTCATTGAGGCTGGTGATATTTACAATGTCTAAATGATAAACTGAAGATTGTGCTTCAGAGAATAATAAATACTACTCATCTCCTTACCTGCTAAACATCTAACTGACTACACTGTAGAAGAAAATAGTGGAATAAATAATGAACTTAGGAGCAAATGTGTGACTGTCTGAGATTCAACAAGACACTATACATGGTGGCAACCTTCTGCTTTCCAGTTCCCTTTTCTGTTCCTTACATTTTCAATGATGAAATTAACTTGGTTATCTTACTGATTTCTATTGAAACTAGTGGGAG
This sequence comes from Dendrocalamus latiflorus, assembly GCA_017311315.1. Lineage (NCBI taxonomy): Eukaryota > Viridiplantae > Streptophyta > Magnoliopsida > Poales > Poaceae > Dendrocalamus > Dendrocalamus latiflorus. The sequence goes on along the minus strand of CM029632.1, from coordinate 35,499,552 downwards.
TCGTTTCTTTTGCTGATGTGCCCTTAATTTGGCTTGTAATAATGCTGGGCCAAGGCCTTTGGTCTAAAAAATTGAAACTACTGGGGATGAATAAGTTTAACCAAGACCTGCGCTGTAAATTTGGTTAACAGAGTGTCCAAGTTCAGACAGGAAATTTAGGGCTTTTACAAGTTTACATCCTAGCACATACCAGATAACAATCGCTTTTGCTCTGTTCAAGAGGTTGAAAGTGCAATATTATACACCAACAACATGCTTTTCAACAAATGTTTTCAAGTATTATTTTTGTGACTTGTCCAACTCCAGTCATGAAGTCATTTCATCATCAAAGCTCTGCAATTTGTTTTATGTCGGTTTATTTGGTAGATGTTGTGGACGCTTTTGTGGGCAAATTCTATAAACGCCGTAATAAGCAATCTGCACCGGCGTCCACAACAGAGTCCAGCTGCAAAGCTACGTGAGTTAGTTACCAAGGTTGTTAAGATTGGATTAGAGTCCCAGTTTGAGAAGGAGGAGAGTTCTTTTAGGAAATAGTGGCCTAAGGGCCTATATATATCTGTAAGCCCTGATGTATGAGGGCAACAAGAAAATTAATAGATCTGAAAGAGATTGCTCAGAGCCTCCTTACGGAGGGAGAGTACCTCAATACCCTTGCTTCTAATCTACCACAACAGTAGACGTGCAAAGATCTGGATACTTTACTATTTTTGAACTTCATAGCTTGCCAGAAACAAATCCGAATTACAGACATCTTATTCCAAACGAAAACTCTCAGTTGGAAGGAGGTAGTTCACATCTTCCTTTGGTGGACCCTAGCATGCGTGCTATGCCATTGGCTCCATCAGAATGGAGGGAAAGGCTTGAAGCTAGGAAATGCCTTGATGTGTCATCAAACGAAGCAGCTGGAAGGAAGCTTTTGCTCCTGGATGTTAGGAATGGTAAAGTATCTTTCATATTCAGTTCAAGTTCAATTTTTATTTATTGTTCACAAGTATGCTATAGTTTAGTAGTTGTTATGATCATTCTACATAATTTTAGATCAACAATACACACACACTCTCTCTCTTTTCTACTCCCGGGTGTAATTACACCATATGTCGTATCTCACAACGTAGAAAGTATTTCGCGCAATAGAGGGTGTGTACGTGTAGTATACAAGTATTTAATACCATCTAGGTGGTATAAACAATTTTTCAGAGGTGGTATGTATATTTTTTTCAACATACTTCTTTTTATGTGCATACATGAAAGTATTTACAAAATATGTTAAAAACTATGGACTCTCTTATAATTTTTCATGTGGTTCACATTAGAGTAACTTATAATTAGTATACGAGTATACCTAAAGTGATAGAGGAGTATTTCAAGTTTGTTTAGGTGATATATTAGATATTAGAAGTGGCTGTAATTACACTTGGGAGTAAAAGGTATATATATATATATATATATATATATATATATATATATATATATGAAAATGATTCCATACTACTGGGAGTACATACTCCCACTTCTTATATACCGTTTAAATAATGTTGTTATACATCTTTATCCTTTTGAGTATGCTTCAAAGTGAGTTCCATGAAAAATTTCATCAAATTCCACTTTTTATAGCATAATTTGTGTATATACTCCTTTTATACATGAAAAATGGTATATAGCAAAAAAAAGGACTTCGATGAAAACTTTTTAACTAAATTGCATTAGAGTATCTTAGAATTAAAAGGCAAGGACAGCAGTAAATAATCAAGCTCATCATCATTTTGCATATATCGCCAGCTACATTTAGACATCACATTGCGAGCCATATCTTTTTTTTTTGTCTCTTTCACCTACTATTTGACGACATTATCTATTTGATTTTGGTCACTCAATTTGATTTTGAACTATTAATTATCTATTCCTGCCCTTTCTTCTTTTGGGTCAGACTATGAATGGGATATTGGGCATTTTGAAGGAGCTCAGAGGCCTAATGTGGACTGCTTCAGAAGCACTTCCTTCGGGCTCTCAGAGCAGGAGGTAAAATTAAGCTACTGCCTCTATGATGTATGCCACATACTTTGCTTGATAGTTTCTAAGGTGGTTTGTAAAATTTTATGCTTTGCTTGGATTTATCAGAGACTATATATGAGATGCAATTTAGCAAGAATTCTTCTTCTTCTTCTTGAAGGAGGCACAATCAATCCTAATACAAGTTGTTTTTGTTTCTAAGCAATCAATACTGTATTAATTGCTTCCGTCATTGTTGCTCTGCTTCCATTAATTCGTGATATAATAATATTGAAGGGGATAAATAACTGTTTTCGCGTACGTGTGAACAGTACTATGGTACTGTAGCATCCGTATATGACATAATTAGATAAATTAAGATAGAGATAAGAACTATAAGTTTCCTTATTAAATATGTTTACTACTTTATAGATATATTTCATTTATTAGAGATAGGTTTTCTTAGAGATAGATTATTTTTTGGAGCTCAAGTTGAGCTATCTCAATAAAAGGGCTGATATGTATCTATTATGAATCAAGCAATGAAGTAATAAAGATGAATTAATCTAGTTTCTTCCAAGGTTATTAAGGCGGTAAGGCGAGGTAAGGCGACCCACCCCCCTCACACCTTTTAAGCGGTAAGGCGTGAGGCGAGGCGACGCCTTACACATATCATAAGGCGAAGAAAACAGAGTTTTGAAGGACTAAATCAGAAGAAATCTAAAGAGACAAAGGATCTAATTGTAATTTCGTAAACTCCTGAGGACTCAAGTGTAAAATATCCTAACCCTAACACCCTCACCCCAGTCGCCGCCTCCTCACTCTTCCCTCATTGCAAGCCGCCGCACACAGCAGCACAGTCCGTCGCCTCTCTCTGTCTCGCTCGCAGCTCGCTCATCTCTCTCGCTCTCTCCCCCACTCAACCGCCTCGGCGCCTCCGCTTGCTCTCATCTCTCTCGCTCGGCGCTCGCTCGCTCCTCGCCTCGGCGAATCCGCCTCCCTCGGTCCCTCCCTTCTCCCCGTGCGCCTCCGCCTCGCTAGCCACCATGGGGAGGCGGGGAGAAGGGAGGAACCGAGGTGAAGGTCGGCAGGGAGGGGGAGCCGGGGAGGTAGGGGGAGGAGGAGGCCGCAGCAGATGACCGTCGGCGCGCCGCTTCGACGATGGTGGCGCCTCGGGGTGACGGGGATGCAGGCGCTAGGGTTCGACTTCGCCCAGGCTTATGCGACAGGTTCCCCACTGGCCCCCTTGATTTTTTTGGGTTCTTGGGGCGTCCGCCTTTGCCGTCTCCTCGCTTTTCTTTGCCTCACGGACGCCACAGCGACGCCTTGGGGGTTGAGGCGGACGCCATACTCCCTCCTGGCAAGGCGACACCGACGCCTTACACTGCAGCACCGCCTTACCGCCTAAGCGTCGCTTAAGCGACGCTTAGGCGACGCCTTAATAAGCATGGTTTCTTCTCTAAGTTCTATCATTCCGGTCTATAATCAAATCTCTTATCCTACCAAGCTGATGCTGCCTATCCTTCCTCCCGATGGTGTGTACCCCAATAAACTAAGGTTCATCATACTTGTTATCAGAGTAGTTGACCACGACTTCTGCTACCATGATTTCTGTTGCTGAGTCGTTGGTTATGAGAAAGACTAACGCCAACAAGATGGCCCAACATCAATAAGAAGATGGTGGACATCTTTCTCAACATGTATACCACCTGGGAGAAGATCGTGAATTAGAAGAAGGCGCAACAACAGGTGGCAGTGGCGCTATTCCCAGCAGCTGGCATGGCGTCGCCCTGTGATAGCTGCGGTTCTGTCGACGCCTGTCGCAACCATGCCACGCTTTGCCGCGGCGGCCGTATTGCTACCGAAGCCTCCCGCGGCAACCATGTTGCTGCCGCGACCTGCTGTGGTACTACCGACGCCCGCCACGACTGTGCCATGTCCTATCAAGGTGTTGCCGAAGGCTGTCGTGACCCTGCAGAAGCCTGTCGTTGCAACCGCATTATGGAAGCCTACTATAATGCTGCCGTTGTTGCCACCGCGTTTGTCGCAGCGATTGTAGATGTCATCAATATTGTTATACTGTATGTGGGGACCACGGTATTCAAAGTCACCAGTAAACGTCACAGTATTTCGTCAACTTGGGGTCTTCTACGGCAGCAGCTATGATTGCCACCACAGCTCGAGAACGTGCTATCACCGAGGCCGAGGGGGGGGGGGAGAAGGGGCTGAAATCACCATTGAGCATACTGTTCATATGCGTGAACAGTACCATGGTACTGTAGCGTCCGTATATGGTATGATTAGATAAATTAAGATAGAGATTAGAACTATTAGTTTTCTTATTAGATGGATTTACTACTTTATAAGTATATTCCACTTATTAGAGATAGGTTTTCTTAGAGATAGAGATTATTTTTTGAAAGTCAAGTCGAGCTATCTTTATAAAAGGGTTAGCATGTATCTATTATAAATCAAGTAATAAAGATGAATTAAAGTTCTATCATTCTAGTCTATAGTTAAATCTCTCATTCCACCAAGCTAGCGCTGTTTGGCCTTCCTTTTGGTGGTGTTTATCCTAATGAAGTAGGGTTCATCAGACAGATATGGATTTTGAGATTTTAACTTGAAATTGGTCTATATATATGCAGATGATGGATTCTTCGGATCCTCTAAATGGTATAGACAAGGAGAATACGGATATATTAATGTACTGCACCGGTGGCATAAGATGCGATGTATATTCAACAATTCTTAGGTAAAGAAGGAATAATATTGCCAATTGTGTGGGTTTTGCTAGCTAGTACTTATCTGATCTCTGCCGTATGTTTCATGCATATGATGATGTGCCTGTTGCAGAGAGAAGGGCTTTGGAAATCTCTACACTCTGAAGGGGGGAGTGTCCAATTATCTGACGACGGAAGGCTCTGCGGGATGGGTGGGGAATCTGTTCGTGTTCGATGGACGGCTCTCCCTGCCGCCTGCGACGTACAGACCATCATCTAGAGGTGATGGGAGGACTAGCAGTAGCAGGTGGCGGCGGCGGCAGCAGCAGCAGCAGGGAAAGATGCTGGGGAGATGCTATGTGTGTGGATCACATCTGGAGGTGGTCGAGGAGCTGAGGCACCGCAACTGCGCAAACATCGACTGCAACCGCCTTTACCTGTATGTAATGTACCATCTGGAACATACACCTACTTATTAGTTGGTTGTCAGTTTCTGAATAATAAAAAGAAAATGAACTAGCTGCAACTGATCAGGGGATTAAACTAGCTACTCACTGAAATAACTGCATGCAGTTGCTGCGGGTGTTGCGTGGAGGAGCTGCGAGGTTGCTGCTCTTCAGACTGCAGAAGCGCGCCTCGGCTGCGCCCGCTGCTGCCAGGCCACCAGAGGTACCAGAAATGGCATCTCTACCGCGATCAAATCAAGTTCCAACGGTGATGCCTGCATGGTAATACTACTACCACTATGTATGTAGACCACAAAGGCCTTCTTCTTCTTCACCATTATGCAAGGAATCAATTAAAACTTTACTAGTAGTATCACTAGCTCCAGCCTCTCTTCTCTTTTCTACTCGTACAGCTAGTACTAGAAATCTAGAATTGAAGAAGTTGATAATCAGCTAGCTAGCTCAAGAAATTAAGCTCGATCTGTCCTGCTGCATGCATCTCCTGGTCAATCTCTTACCAGCTAGGCTAGGCTAGCTGCTTCCACTAAAAACTGGAGTACTAACTATTGTAAATATGAGTAATATTTTAATTTCAAATTTTACTAGGAGGTAAATACAGTAAAAAACTAATAATGCAATAAACGAATCTAATATCATGCTACTCATTACACTTCAAAAAATACACAAACAATAACAGTGGGGATAGTGGGGTTGATGAATAACAGGAAGTAGCGCAGACTCGATGCAGTGCAGAACATAGATGGAGCCTTATTGCCACCAGGTATAGGTGTTCTCTGCGGCAACGGCTCGGAGATACCGCTCACCCTCCTTTCCAGTGCACATCGAGGAGGAAGGCCGTCGTGATTCAGCTGCTGCAGCAACACAATATAGCTATCTAGTGAGGAGGAAGAAGAATGGAGAAGAAATTCGGTTTTTCCTTAGGCCTGGACGTCTCCAAGTCCTTATAAAGACACACGATAATACACGATAATTACTCACCAGTAACTGACGGCATTAACTCAATTTAAATCGATTAACCCATTAGTAATTGTTGTTTAAATTGCATTTAAACAAAATAAATGGGAGAGATAATGCATGATTCGACAAAATAAAAGGTGGATTCAATGTGCCAGGAGACGCCTTACAATACGGCGTGATCGCTTGTCTTAAGTCACACAAGATTTCACGTGAAAATGCGCTAATACATGCATGTGTGCGCATGTGTGTGCTTAGCTAAAATCCTCATGCTATGTATCACATATTTCAGGAATGTTAATGACTTCACCTTATAAATTGTCTTCCCTTCACTTACATAGGCAATATGGTATTAAACCATACATACTTTGTAATTTCTAAAAGAGATGAGCCTTAATTCATAGGCCAATTTTCAACAATTCCCTACCAATTTAAAAGCAAAAGGTAGAAAAGATGACAAAGATAATTGTATTAAAGTGTTGTTAATATATCAATCTTTTGGTGTAAGTCCCATACAGGTTGAACTTACATCTAGATTAGAATTTCATCTTCTCGTAAGTGATGAATTGACTATACCTTGAATTCACTGCTTTTCGTTATCAGACTTCACTTGGAATCTCAACTGATACTAGGTTGTCAATGAACCACGTCTAAACAGAGCATTATATGGTTATACTCCCTTATCTACTTATGAGCTTTCTCGAGAATGCCTTGTTCTCGTGAACTGCAGCACCACAATTAAGTTTAAGTAAATATATTCATTTTAGGTATTCTATAGGCCAATACATTTTCCCCTCATTTGAACACTAAAATACATTAAGATTTTAAGCCAACCTTTCATATAGTTAATAGTATTTTATTCATTAGAATATATGTACAATTGATATATACTCTCTTGTTACAATATCAACTTGTTTTTTCTATTGCCTTAGTCACGGGGTCTTTGATCAAAAAAAATATGGGTTACCATTGTGATGTAACTCAAATAGGCCTTATTTACATATCCATATATGCAAGCCAGATTATTTTTAGTGCAAATATAATTAACAACAATAACTTTGAAGTTTTTTTAATTTTCTAACAAATTTAAGCCTATGCTTCTTATGTCTGAAAGATTTCATATTATCTTTAGTACTTGTAACTTTAGTCAACATCGTTTTATTATTGCAGTACATTAGGATTGCTGGTATTAGTTTCTCAACCAATGGCAAGTCTAATAAAAGCTCACTCAGTCATTCAGTCTCACAGTGGCTGCTACAAGTTCTGCTTACATGGTTGTCCTTGTCAATATGATCTGTTTGTAAGATCTCTATGAAACTGCAGCACTAGTTAAAGTAAACGCATTGCCACGTGTAGCTTTGATCTCATCCACATCAGAGATTCAATTGGAAGCATTGTATCATTCTAACACAGATGGGTATCTAGTATAATGAATTTCAAAAGATGGTATTCCTCTCATGTAACGTAACACTCTCTCAAGTGTCTCCCAATGATCATCTTCTGATTAGATGTAAATCGACTCAATTTGCTCACAACAAATGAGATATTAGGTCTTCTGGCATTAACTAAATACATAAGTGACCTAATAATTTGTACTTCTTTGTAGCAGTCTTTTTCCCTATGAAATTTGCATTGTTTTAACCAGAAGTGTTGAGTGCATCTTTTGCTCTTGTCTTTTCTTCCATATCGTGGGTAGCAATGAGATCCTCAACAGAAATCTCTTCCCTCCTGTGTTTCAAACTAGTGGCAAAATCCGTCAAGAAGCAGGAGGTTTATCAATAATACCCATAGCCACACACTTAGGAGGCAACATACACCTCAGGTGCGCAACTTACCAACCAGTAGCTGAAGGTCATGAGCTTGTCCAACTATAGACTTAGCCATATACATACTAAAGTCAAAGAATTGCTCACACATGTAGAGCTAACGACTTGCCTCTGTCTCTACATATTTATGCTCTGATGCATTCCACAACTCTGCAGCGGACTTATAGTCCATATACACATGTAAGAATTGATATGCTAGAATGGTTATAATGTAGCCAAGAGCGGTGTTCATATTTTTGAACTGCATGTACTGGTCAGTTGTAAATGAATAGGGTGGATAACCCACCACAACCCCAAAGACATGAGCTAAAATTTGGCTTTAGTCTGTCATCTACAAAAATTCTGATTAGAAAATCTATCGGGTTTCATTGCATCCGAAGCATCAACCATTGCTAAATTGCAATAAAGTTCACAATAAGGTTTTTTGAAATGTTGAAAATATGGGTAATATTTTAATTCCATACTTTAGTAGGAAGCAAATACAACAAAAGACTAATGATATAATAAACGAATCTAACAGCAAACTACTCATTTTACTTCAGAAAATACACAAGAAAAATAATATAAAAAAGTCGATCGATCGTGCGAACAATTTTTAGTGGAGTTGATGAATAACAGGAAGCAATGTAAGCTTGACGCAGTACAAAATGTAGATGAAGCAGCGAAGCGAGTGATCGCGCAGATGTATGCTGCCCAGAAACCTTATTGCTGCCTCGTGCAGATGCTCTCTGTGGCAACGGCTCAGAGATACTGCTCACTTCTTTTTCGGTGCATGCTGAGGACGAAGTCCGACATGGAGGGTTGTTCAATACTACAGCACAACTCTGTAGAGAAAAGGAAGAAGAATGGAGAAGAAATTCGGTTTTCCTCAGATTTGAACGTCTCTAGGTCCTTATAAGGATACGCGACAATTACTCATTAGTAACTGGCGGTATTAACTCAATTTAAATTGATTAATTCATTAGTAACCGACGTTTAAATTGCATTTAAAAAGAATAAACGATAGAGATAAGCATGACAATTACTTACTAGTAACACGTTGCAAGTCACGCAAATTTTCACGTAAAAATATGCGTTTTTATGTTCTTAAATCGGCCATGTGTCATATGTTTCAAGGAGTGACAACAACTCAATCTTATAAATTATTTTTCTTTTACTTAACTAGATAATATGTTATATACTTTAGAGTTTCTAAAGGTAATAGGCCTCAATTGAATGGCCAATTTCCAACACTAACAAGGAGTACTCGTGGCTACTAGCTAGCTGAAGAGTAACAATGCATGTACCGTGCGTGCGTTATAGATTTCGATGATCGACGTGGAGATGGAGGAGAATTGGAGATGAGTGTAGTAACTATTCTTGCCATCATTATATTTGCAGGTGCATGCATGTCAAGGACTAGCTAAGCTACTGACTGACTGAACTGTTCCTAATAAGCAGCTAGCTAGGATGATGCATGAGCAACATATGAGAGCAGAGTAAATCCAAGCCTAGCTGATTGAGTGAGGATTTCATTCCCTGACCTTTTTTTTTTCTGTTTTGTTCTCCTGGTTTGATGGTGATGGGCTAGTCTAGTGCAGCAGCGAAATCATACAGCAGGCAGGAGTGGGTGGAGTATTCACAAACACACATCTGGCGCGTACGTCATGCTATGCTACAGTCAATGCATCCGTCCGTTTAATCCGTTTCCTTTAGATGCTTATTAGCTGCAGCGCCAGCGTGGGCTGCCTGCCTACAAGTGCACTGAGTGTATTTGGAGTTTAGGGGAAGAACATCGATCAAATTTTTTTGTTTGTTCATGCGATCGGATTAAATAGATCCACTCTCACCTCCTCAACTTCAGGGGGACATCAATCGATATGATGGGACCCAATCTGATTATCGATCGCATCAGGCTTGTTAGGCCATCATATCGATCACCTGCACTGCACTGTACCAGCCGAATCTGATCAGACTACTGTCTGAACACGAACAAGTGCACTGTTCTTGACTGCATCATCTATGGATATGCGCTGGTGAGTTGGTCCGGCCCGTTTGGGCTTCAATATTTTGCTTCTAGTTTTTTTTTTAATTTTATCTTTTTCTGCTTTTTTTTCTTCATTTTTTAGGATTTTTTCTCGTATTCCTTTGCATTGTCCTTGATGAACTAATCTAATCTGTTTTTTTATTTTTAATCTTAAATTTAATTATACCAAATAAGCCACCAGCATGTACGGTATAAAATAAACCAGCTATAGTACTAAACAGTGAAAAATAAGCAGCACCTTAGATTGTTTTGAGTCCCTAATGTACCCCACTTTTCAAACAAGCTTCTAGTTAGTTGCCTTAATGTTTATTACTCCATTAACCACAGCACTGCCATGCATATACATTGGTAGATTCTAGGGGCAGAGCTAGGATTTGGATATAGAAAAGGCTAAATAGATGACAATTTTTTTGTTAAGAAAGTGGCAATCACATAAAAAATATAATATAACAATACAAAAGAAAATTATATTTCTATTAATTTAAATTTGGCTCTATGCCTACCAAGAAGATCATAGATGTCAATAATTTAATCAAAAGTGAATTTTACTTACTCATGAGAAAGGCTAAATGAATACTTTACAAGATAATTACTAAAATATTTAATAGCTACTTAAGGGAAACAGAAAATATCGGAAAGGGCCAGGCCCCTGCTCGCCACCTTGTCTCCGCCCCTGGACTAGATTCATATATTATATAAATAAAAGGATCCAAGATTTCAAGAGGGAATTATAATTCTAGCTCCAAGAGTTGAAGGATCCATGCATATGAAAAGGCCACTTTTCTGACTTGTTCCTTAATTTGTCCCTGAGCTATCTCAGAAGACATGCATGACATCTTCCTTTGTCCCTCCATGCATACATGCATGCTCTCTTCTCCTTTACAAAGTAGTACAAACTAATCACTCTCATTGTTAATTACTAGTCGGTGATCTTTATTCCCTAGCTAGCTTGTATCATGCATCTCCATTCCTCCCTAATCAAAGGACCCATCCCTGCATTTTTTTTTCTTCTTTCTGTTGTGTGTCAATGCATGAGCAAATCATGCAGGCGAGCACATGTCTCAAAGCTAAGCTACATCAATATGTTGCATTAAGTCGATGACATCAACTAATCATGCATGGAGAGGGCTACCAAATTTTTTTATTCCAATTGGGCCAAAAAAAAAAGAAATAAAAGAAAAATGCAACGAGATACTGCGGGCATCAACCAATCGGCAAGCTCTGGCCACTCCTCCCCGTATTGCCGCGACTAGGCCCGGCCAGCACCCACACGCAGTCGAGACCATGCCCGACTGGCCACGCCAAGATGCCCAAATCCATAAATATTTTAAAGACCATAGAATTAAAACCCTAAAATCTAAATCACAAAATTTAGTACATATTTTGGTCGACTGATTGTTACTTTGTCAGCTATGAAGATTATTAAACTTTGAAGTAAAGAGCCAGTTAGCCAGGACGAGATGACGAATGGTTAGTGGACGACCTTATCTATTGCTATGATTATCGGCCATACTGCATACATTGATACATACTGCATACAATGCCCACCTTTGTCGTTCGGGAATCACCAAGCCGACAAAGTCGAGGGAACGAGACGCCGCACAAGAGCAAGAGAAGCACCAGCCAAGTGCGTCTCTCCACAGAGCACCAGGGACTTCAAACCACCACCAAGGCTAGTAGTTGCCAGCGAAGAGGAGGTTCCAAAGACCAAAACAAAGCCAGATCAGAACAAGAAGAAAGAATGGAAGAGATAGTGCTCACGTTTTTCCCGATGCCTCTCTCGGATGAAGGTGGCCTCCTTATACAGCCGAGAGCAGAAGGGAAGGGGAGATCGGTGTGGTGGCATCCAACGACCGGAGCCGAGGCTCCCGGGCTGCCAGCATGGCCAACACCCCTTACCTTCTACCAAAGTTGCCATCGCCGCCCCTCTAGGGAGATCAAATCTAGCGAGAGAACCGCACAGGACACTGGATCTGGTGAGAGCCGACGCTCGGGAGGAGACGCAGTGTCCTCCCCTTATCTCTTCCATTCGGCCTACCGACAGGTGTGCCCTACATTCCTCTTTTTTCAATTGGAAAATTACTGAAATGCCCCTGGAATTACAACATAGACTACATTAGAGCTGCTATGCTATACGAATGAGTTCGAGTAAGATGTATGGAATCTCATCGAGTTTTTATTAGAACTTAGTCACACCGTTTAATTGTTACAACCAGGGGTAATATGGTCTATTTCTCTCAAATCCCCCTATTACGAATCTAGAGCCAATCTACTAGCTAAATGCTTTTAAGAGCCAACTCTAGATTCTCAGAGAATCTAAAATAGAAGCTGAAAAATAAGAATTTGGAGCTCTCCAAAATAGGCCCTAAATTGATGGTATCATTGTCTTGGCCGGCTTGTCATGGTGCTCGATTGTAGATTGTCTGTGATGGCATAATTTGGTTGGTATATATGACCCACGGATGTACTGCAATTGTATCTGATAACTCACCTGAATTTATCCGGTGTGTGTGTGAGAGAGAGAGATCTAGCTCATATTATATGGCCCTCCAAGAACAGGAGGGTAACCCAAAGTGCTGTCTGATTAAGGTGATGAGTCATCATGAAGTGGATTCTTAACACTTAAGCTGGAAGAAAAGAAAAGGCAGAACCCAACACACCCATGTGCACCCCCCCTCTGATCATGCATGCATGTCGATATCTTTTCTCAAATCATCTCCACCTTTTCTTCCTCCAGACTTTGAGCTAACTTTGAATACTGTGGAAAACGACAAGAAGAAAAGAGGTATCTGGAAAAGTTGTTGGCTTCGCTCTAGATTAATTTACACTTTATGCTATCCGATAAAACCAGATATTCAGATACCGACTGGGTTATGGTACGGTCATTATTTTTTAGGATGATATGGTAACATAGGGGTGAATAGTACATTCGAAATTTTTTCTAAGTATTTGTTAATTATTTACTTTAGTAGCTTCTAAGCTATGAAGAACAGAATTAGAGACCAAGACCAAAGTAAACAACTCAAAAAGTTAAAGCTGCACAAGACACTCTTACGACACTTACGACAAAGAGTGTAACGGAGGAGCTAGATCATGGCGGTAGTCGGCGTCGTCTGAGAACAAGCTAGTAGTGGATGAACTAGCTAGGAGCAGTCGGTATAACTCATGCATATCGGAATAAAAGGGAGAAGGGGAGTAATTAATAAGGAGCGAGAGACGGGAGGAACCGGTACCTACCATTCGATGCAGAGAGAATGGACGGGTGAGATCAGAATCCTAGAGGAGATGTCACGGATCAGTGTCGTGACATCATCATAGACGGTTTGTTATACAAGCCGTCTGTGATAATGCACATATCACAAACGGTTCTTATAAATAAACGTCTGTGAATTATCACAGACGGTTATTAATACGAATCATCTGTGATGTTTTGCATTATCATGGACGGTTTATACTAACCGTCTATAATATTTTCACAGATGGTTAGTAATAAGAACTATCTGTGATGTCTTACTTTATCACAGACGGTTCGTATAAATAACCGTCTATGAAAATATCACAGACGGTTGTTAGTATGGACCGTCTATGAAAATATCACAGACGGTTGTTAGTATGAACCGTCTGTGATGGTTGCAGCGCAGATGGTTCATAGGAACTGTGTATGATGTAGCCGTCTAGTATAGCCTCTTTTGTTGTAGTGTAGGTCGATCAGACTGTCTCCTCTGGTTGGTCAGACTTTCAGGTCTGCAAAAAAATCGGAAAAACTATAAATTTATAAAATCCAAATTTCAACTCATCTAATTTGATAATAATTCATCATAACAAAAAACTGAACTTCTCGCTCACTTTTCAACCAGTAACTGACCAACTCGAACAACATGAGATACTAGCTAGCATATCTGTATATCCCGTGATCCATCGCATCCCATCCCAGTAAATTGATCCAGCTATTTGTGTCGATAGTGGGTACTTAATTTACATCATGTTCTTTGTTTTTGGTTTGCTAGGACAGTTTACATTAAGTTTATAGTAACATATCATCAATTATCATGACAGCATTCTGCAGTATTACTTGAAAATAGGCAAAGCTGACAATGGTTTCGGCCGGTTTCTGAAGAAAATTAGAGGGTCACTAGGTTGTACGTTACAGACCCAGCTAGTACTCCCACAATTTTATAATTGTGAGCTAAATTATGATGATGATAAAGATCACAGATGCCACCGCTAGGTATTGGCCACTGGGTATTAAGAAAAAGATTTCTTAGGGCAGTCCCAGTGCAGAAACCACTTAAGTAGTTTCTATCTATACCATATCATATAGACACTACTTTAGACACTATTGTCTTCAATACACCATGTCTATTTATAACCCAAGCAATTAATTAAGCATCAAAATCTCTCTCTCCTCTTCACCAATCATAATTTTTCTCCATCTATCATGAAGATACCATCATCTCTCCAATGCAAAATTTGGTAGTGTCTATTGCATTGGTTTTCTCATAGAAACTAGGTCTTGCATGAGACCCAGTTTCTTCCTCTTTTTCTTCTCTCTCTTATTTAATATAGCGCCACGTCATCTAAAACTCCTACATGGCAATCTAATTAATGACATAGACACTATTCTACGTGGAGCACTGGGACTGCCCTTATAATCTAAGGGCATCTCCAATGGTCTGAGTCAGCTAGCTATATGCATGTACACATCAGCATATATCCTATGTGGAGGAAAGAGAGCATGCAAAAAAAACCGAGCCAGCTCTTCCTTAAGCACTAGTCTATAACGCCAAACGAGGCAGCCTCTATAAATTCTGTGTGTGCATGTAAGCATCAAATAGCTATCCTTAGGCCAGTCTCAGTGGGAGTTTCATCTGCATTTTATAGGCTGCCACATAGGCATTTTTGATGATATGGCAACATTTTTAAGAAGAGAGAGAAGAAGTGAGTTTCATCTAGATGAAACTCTTTTGGCACGATTACCAACTCTATATGAGTCATGAAATTAAATGTCTATGAAACAATAGAACGAAACTATGCATTGAGGATGGATGTTTCATCCATGTTTCATTTCATTTTACATGATGTGACAGTCTTGAAAACAACGCTATGAAACTCTCCATTGAAAATGGCCTTATAGATAGTTCTTTAGAATGCTAGCTTTAGTGTGTACTACATAAATGATGTGGAAGTCTTATAGTTAGTTGCTAGCTAGAACCATTGGAGATGCCCAATTGATTAATTAATGTAGGAGCTAGCTGTACGTTCGCATGCATGCTAGCTGCCGGAGGCTACGTTCTTTTAGACCGTAGCCATTGGTTTTTAATTATAGCTGAATGTTTTTAGCTGTAGTTGATAATTTTTATCTATATTTTTAAAGATGATAATTGATAACAGAGATATCAACGCGGACGGTATAAATGATTTTAGACTCAGAAAGTCGTTTAGAGAATCCGCTTCAAAAAACCATCCGATTTGTTTTGATTTTCAGAGAAATTAAAAGACCAAAGGTCAAAACAGAGCGAATTTTTGAAGCGGATTCTCCAGTGACTTTTCGAACTCGAAATCGTGTGTACCATGCATATTTATATCTTTATCGTTCGTTGTCGTCTTAAACAATACAGATAAAAACTATTTACGATGACCCAAAAGATAACTAAATGGGATGTGATGGCTCCCTTGCCTATAAAAGTGTGCCCCGCACCACACCTTTGCTCTCCCTCTACTCCACTAGCTGTAAGCAAGACTCCTTCCTTTGCCGGCTTGCGAGATCAGATAGATAGCTAGGGTCAGATCATCCAGAGAACGCAAACCAAGGTAAAAGAGAAGATGGAGTATCGACCAAGTGAGTATACTCTATCCAGTGGAGAACACTCTCTCTCTCTCTCTATGTAACTAAGCCTCTCTGCTTTTCAATTGCTTTTAGATACGTATAAGTATAATGATATATAATATATCAGGCAAATTCGTTAATATTCATTAATTCAAAAAGACATCAATTTAGAAAGAAAATCATTGATTTAATATAGAAAATCTCAATCATAGAGTCTGGATACTATAGTTCCCTTGCTATATATACACACAAACTTTTAAAAGTACATACTTCCACTTCTTTTATCTCATTGTAAACTAAATTTGCTTGGATCTAGCACCCATATGTGTAGAGAGAGAGAGAGAGGCTCACGAGCCTATTTCTTTTATTTATCTCTAGCTAGCGCACTGATTAATTGTTGCCTTGCCACAGGGATGAACATCGTCATCCCCTAGTTGGAACTTGGAACCTTTGTCTGTACATCTAGCTCTCGACGTTTCGGTGTTTGGATCCACTGCCCTGCCTGCCCTGCCCTGCTCTGCACCTATAAGATCCATCATTTCGAGCTCCTTCCTGATCGAGGCGCCTCGGATCCACCCTTTGCCAAGCTAGCTACGTGCCCCGGCCCTCTCCATCCATCGTCGTCTCTCAGCTCACTAGTCCCTCTTGGAGCTAGCCAACTCAGTTGGACCATGGGTGAGCAAGTCAATAAGGTGATTACATGCATATATATATATAGCAAATTATTTTAACTAGGTAGCAGATCGAATGCAATATGTAGTTGGACTGAAAGATTGTGCAGGGGTACTGTTAATTAATATGTAACATGGTTGCCCGGCCAATTAATGGATGGATCGATGCATGCAGGAGGAGGCCAAGGTGGAAGCAGCAGAGAAGAAGGAAGAAGAAGCGGCGGCACCAGCAGCAGCAGTAGCAGCAGCAGAGAAGACGGGGGAGGAGGAATCAGAGGAGAAGAAAGAAGAAGCAGCAGCAGCAGCAGCAGCGGGAGGAGGAGGCGAGGAGGAGGAGGAGGAGAAGAAAGGAGGAGGGGCAGCCAAGCCCCCGTCGCCTCCTCCCGCTGTCATTCTGGCGGTGGACCTGCACTGCACCGGTTGCGCCAAGAGGATCAAGAGATCCATCCTCAGATGCAAAGGTAACTCCGATCGAGCATCTAGCGTTTGATGCGTGTATATATGCATACTGCTCCATAATAGCAGCATGCATGTATGGAGTATGACGAACGTACTGTACGCAGGAGTGGAAGGCGTTGAGGTGGACCTGGGTGGCAACCAGGTGACGGTGAAGGGCGTCGTGGACCCGCAAGCCCTGTGCGCGCGCGTCCAGAAGAAGACCATGCGCAAGGCCACCGTCGTCTCCCCACTGCCGCCGCCACCCGTCAAGCCGCCACAGCTCGCTCATCCACAGGTGAGGACGGTGGAGCTCCTCGTAAACATGCACTGCGACGCCTGCGCGGCGCAGCTGCACAAAAAGATGCTCAAGATGACAGGTAATTAACTACTATATTAGTACTCCATATACTACTTGCTTTCTTGTCTCTTAATTACTAGCTAGTTATTAGAGTAAAATAATTTCTTGCTTTCTCCCTTAATTTGCGGTCCCTCAGCTCACTTAATTTGCTTAATAATGCATGAACAGGGGTTCAGGCAGCTGAGACTAACCTCGGCGCCGGCAAGCTCACGGTGACCGGGACCATGACCGACGACAAGATCGTCGAGTACATCCACCGCCGCGCCGGCAAGCTCGCCACCGTGGTGCCCCCTCCCCCACCTCCGGAGCCCCCAAAGGAGGAAGCAGCTGGCGAGAAGAAGCGGGACGACGAGGCCGACAAGAAAGAGGAGAAACCGGCGGAAGATGACGGCAACAAGAAATCAGAAGAGCAAGCCGACGAGGCCGCCGCCAGGGACGACAAGCACAAGGAGAAGGAGGAGCCGGCGAAGCACGAAGAAGAGGGCGTGGTGGTGGACAGGTTCCCGCCGGAGGAGATGATGAAGCGGATGGTGTACTGGCCGTACGGAGACGGCGGCGGCTACAAACAGTACCCGGCCGAGGAGGTGATGATGGCCATGAATACGATGCCGCACCCAGCCTACGCGATGATGCAATGGATGCCTCCGCCGGTGTACTACAGCAACTACATGGTGGAGAGGCCGGCGCCGGCGCCGCAGTTGTTCAGCGACGAGAACCCCAACGCGTGCGTCATCTCGTAGCTAGCAAGCATACATCCGATATACCCATTCCACGATGATCCATGGCCATATATGTCAGAGAATGAATACATATATACATATATAATACCGCTTGTAAGACATGGAGATCATATCGATCGGCATATATAAATCGATCGCTTGCGCCTATTTTTACTGGCGATAAATTAATACCTACATATATTTGTCATTGACATGTACATGCATGCCGTTGGAACTATTCTAACTGGGGAGGCAAGAAAACACAGAGAAGCTCTAACACTTTCATGTACTATCTCATTACATTATATGAAGCATTCTGCTTTACAAGTATGAGGTACATCTCCTCCTGTAGAAAAACTACAACCGACTCAAGACAACAAATATACAGCTTAATTAGTTTAGTACTTGACAACTACAGTCTAGTTGTTGCTAATGAACTCCAACTAATGTCCAACAGCTGCATATAAGCAGTCAATTCTAACTCATATTACACTAAGCATGATTTTACTCAGTTTATCTTTTAACTCTTCTTATCACTTTTACAACTAAATAAGCACTAATTTATTCTAATTAATAACTAGAAGCCTATTGTTTAGGCTGGAAGCTTCAAGTCAGCATACCGACTTACCATTATCGGCTCATGTTGCATGCTCTTAATTAGTCAAGTGCTAATTGACTTTCTCCACTTAAGTAAAAATGAATTAATGCAACAAGATTATAACAACACATGCATCACCTGCAGGCTAGGTCGGTATACATAAACTGGGACCGGATGGCATGCATGCATCCAAGATTTAGGTCCCGTTTTTTTGACTCTGGTTAGGTCACAATACATAAACTGGGACTTGATGGCATGCACGCATCCAAGATTTAGGCCCCGTTTCTTTTTTTGGCTTTGGCTGATAGTTTTTTGCCGCGTTTTTAAAGACACGGCGGACAGTGGAGAAGTAGACGGTGCATATGGTTTTAGACTCGAGAAGCCGTTTGGAGAATCCGCTTCATGAAACCATTCTATTTCGACGTTTGGCCTTTTATTTTCAAAGAAACCAAAAACAAAAGTAAAAAAGAACACCCCTTAGTTAATTTGCCAGCAGAGGGGTATACACACACACCATATTGTTTTAGTCTCTATACCTTTGGATTGTTTTTAGATGCGTGCAAGTGCAATGTTATATAATATATCAGGTACATCCGTTAACATTCATTAATTCGAAAAGGCATCGATTTAGAAAGAAATCATTGATTTAGTGTGCTGAATCAATCATGGATGAAAAATCTTAATTATGGATGGAAAGTCTCAACCTTTTCCGTTCCACATACCATATGTTTCCATATTACTTGTCACCTTTGCCATTGAGTATAATTGTTATATCACTCACGCTTGCCTAGAAATTATCATATCACTAAAGATTGCCTAGTAATTATCATATCACTAAATATTACCTGACTAATATCATATCACTAAAGATTACCTAGCTATTATCATATGACTAAAGATTACATGGCTACTATCATATCACCAAAGTTACCTAGCTATTATCATATTACTAAAGTCACTTGGTTATTATCATATCACTAAAGCCTACATGGTTGTTATCATATTACTAATGATTGCCTGATTACTATCATGTTAAGAATGCATGCTTGGTTATTATCATACTACTAATGTTTGCCTGGTTATAGACTTCTAATTCTGTATTTATGTCATGATGTTCTAGGTTATCTTAATTCACATGCCTTTAAATTTATTAGAATACTCAGTTAATAATGTTCTATAATTCATGCTTTTAATTAGTGTCTTAGAATTCATGCTTAAATCATTAATGGGGGTAGCACATGAATATGTTTCAAATTTAGGTTTAAACCACTAGCAATCTTTTAACATTATGACTGTTATGTTTATTTTTCTTGATATCATGATCCTTTATTTGTATGATTTCATATGTGAGTTATGAATGACATTTATACAATACCTGTTAATCTGACTAATAACCACTCACCACATAATAAAACTTGGATGGTTGCCAACCCTTGTGTGAGATATGTTATAATATATCCTTAGAATAATTCTTATATCACTATCATTATATTATCATTCCACATCGCCCTTATATTGGGATTTATGTCTCTCTATTTCTAATCTTAGCAAATCCGTTCACTTGTCATAACATTATCTTAGCCTTCTCTTAGTTCCCTTAAATTCATACTACATAATATGTTAGCAATATAACAGTTACCTGGCTTGGGGTTATCCACATATAGGGAATATTTCCACCCACCTGGTAATGTACAGGGGTCGTACACTCTTGTTACTCAGGATATTACACCCGTCTACGGTTATACAGTCGAGGACAGTATTGTGCCTGACTACTCTCGTATAATTGGGTATGTGGGAAGTAATCACTGGTGCCATGGCTATAACTTGCTATATACCAAATATCCTTATTTTCACGGTTCCTGTTACCTCGATCTCCGTTCGGTATCAGTGTTTCTAATAACCTAGTTCCATTGCAATTAACCTATGTCAATTACTTGTTCGTGTTAGTTGTTCTTTACTCACTATGTTACGACCGTTGTTGGGTACTTACTGAGATTTCTAAATCTCACGTTTGTTATTTCTATTCTCAGGTAAAAGGTCAGTGGAGTAATAGCATCATGCATAGTGGGAGCACTCGAGTTTTCAGCACCGTGGCTTACCACTATTTTGTTGTTTCATTTGTTTTTCATTTGGTTAGAAGTGAACCGGCCCCATGTTTCAAATATTTATTTCAGCTTTTGCTGGTTCTTTAATAAAGTACTTTTAAAGTTTTTAATTTCCTCACAATTTCTATTGTTGTCTTTATTATTTATTCTTTGCTTTGACGATGACGTTATATAGTAGTATCTCATATTGGTATGTGAGGTGCTACAATTTCGGTTGGAACATTATACCATTCATTGGAGTTGGACAGTCAATTATTCCGTTGTATCATTCCTAGGACCTTAAAACCAAACCAGCTAAAACCAGTATATTAGGGGGATTCCAGCAAATGTACCAGCGAACAGGTCCTCTTCCTCTTCCAGGGGGTTTCGTTAAAAATGGCCCACCCTCCTGAATCCTGGCCACTGCTTTCGGGTCCCACGGCTCATCTTTCAGGATAACAAAATAACACCCCACGGGAGGGGAAGAAAATTCTACCCCAAAAACTGGCACTCCATACTCCTTGGATTGTATCACCTACTACTAGCATCAATTTTGGATTATGTCATCTAGCACGAACATCAATCTTATTATTGTCTTAAGATTGGTGCTAATACTACGTAACACAATCCAAAAAGGAGCCTAAGCGCTAGATTTTTAGGTTCTCCTCCATAGAATTTTCTTCCTAGCACAAAATATGTTCTCAATGAGCTACCACACCGTATTCTTCTTCCTTAGGTAAAACTCTCACCTCCTCCACGACCTCCCACGGTCCCACCACCGAGCTTCACTTCCTTCTACGGTGACGGGCGGCGGCTGGCGACGAGGTTAGGGGAAGGGTTCACCGTGTCCCTCTGCTTATAGAGGGAGGGAGGGGACGGCCCAGCGGTGGTGGTGGCGATGGCCGTAGGTTTGAAGGGCAGGGGGCAATGGTGATAGGTGGCACGGCGACATGGTAGGGTAGTTAGATTGAGTGGAGCTTGGACGATAGTGGGTAGGGAGTGGAGGCGATGCGACAAGGTGTCACTAGCTACAGGAGGCAATGGCGGGGTTGGCGCAGCAAGCAAAGAAAGCATCGGAGAAGACACCGAAATCCCCAGGGGAGGTGGGCCGTCGAGGCTAGGGTGGCGATGGAAGGGAAAGCTGGAGAGAAGAACCAGGGTAAGGAAGGAAGATGGAGGCGGCACAGGCTGACCAGGCGGGAGGAAGACAAAGGGAGGGGCGGTGATAAGGGAGGGGCGGTGATAGCGTGGCGCAACTATCCATATTATATTATATTTCCATCGATGCATACATGGATCATACTAATACATTCATCCTGGTTCCGTTCATATATACTAGTAGCAGCTAGCAATAGCATGCATTCTGGTTTCTCTTTACTAGGTGCTGTGGCCTGTGGCCATGCGTACATGCATTTGCCCGAGGGCTATACAATCTCATATAGGTGCGTGCACAACACTTGTTCTCCACTAGCTATGGCTACTACATGATGCCCGCATGGGCGTGGCCGAGTCGGCTAGGTCTTCTGGCTGAAATCATGAATCACCTCAGGGCTATGCTTAAGGGCCTGTTTGAGAGAGCTCCATCAGCTCCAGATCCACGAAAAACAGCTCCACTCCACGAAATTTTACCCAAACACTCCATCTCCGCGAAATCTGGATCCACCAAAATCCTGGATCTGAGGGCCAGATCTATGGATTTCATGGAGCTCCTCAAGGGGTGCTCCACCGTGGAGTTGGGTGGTAATTACCCACCAATGCCACTGGTTACACACCCCATCCCACCAAAAGTGGCCATTCCCACCAAAACCTCAATTTCGTGGATCTGGAGCTGCTGTACAAGCCAAACACTCCATGGTGGGATCCTAGATCCACGGTGGAGCTGCTCCATGATGGAGCTATTAAACACAGCCAAATGGATCGGAGTAACAAACAATGCCACCAATTAATACAAGCTAACCTATAGTACCTGCTGCTGCTGCTGGTAATAAATCCCTGTATCGCTTGCCTTATTCTACAAATGTCCTGGTGGAGCGGCGGAGGCAATATTCCAAATCCAATTCCATAGTTCACAACTATATTTTTTTTAAAAAAAACATGGTTACGTCTTGATCTGTACTCCATGTTAATGCTTCCTCAAAGTGATTTACATAACTTTTAAACAGAACTAAATGATAAATAGTAATTACTTACTCCTTCGTGTACTTTGAGATTAATGTCATTCTTATTAAGATGAAAAGCATTAAAGCACTATTTGGAGTGTATATACATGGATAGGTTTGGAACACCGTACTAAGTTCAGCTATATCGACCAAAATAGCATACAACTGTTTCCCTCTACGTATTATCTCTCACGAACAACCAGAATTCAAAAGGCCATAAACCAAAAGCCTTAGTCACAACTAAAAAAAACACACGCTATGTACACCATCGTATAATTATTACAAACACAAGACTGGGTACAAATTACAGATCAAGAATGCCTAAATACAAACAATTAGTGTAGATAAACCAACCAACCAACATACACAGCACTTCATCATGCACATATAATATAGGCAGCTAGCTAGGCTGCTTACAAACAACACAGGTACTATATTTTTACAAATTATTAACGCACATATATGTACCAGAAAGAAACTAGTAGTAATACACAGGCGGCTAGTTGTGTTGCAAACTCATCACCAAAAGTATGACTATGTACGCACCATATATATTCCTCACGATGGATCGATCGAGACTGATATATTCCTCACAGTACAATCACCTTCTGTTTGCTGCGGAACGGAGACAGTAGGGAGAAGGACCGTGAAGCTGTAACAGCAAACAAACAAACATAATATTTTACTACTGGATAATTGATGTTCAAGTGATCATGCTTTTGACCAAAACAAATAGATTCGAAGCAAGTACAGTGCTGCTCGAGCTTCTAACCTTTAGATGAAGAACCAGAGTCATCTTGCGAAATGATGTTTTTCAGCATGGAACCTGAAACATTAAGCACAATTAAGGTGATGGGCAGCACTCGGTTTGTTAAGTCACAACACTCGACTCCAGAATGGCACGGACAAAGGGAAGTAAAAAAGGGTAACTCCTATCCTATCCTATCCATAAGGACGACCAAAGCAAAAGGCATAGCGAAACAAGAAAGCAGCTATGAAAAAACCCATATATATATTCTACACCAACAGTAAGCCTCAAAACAACCTAGCAAACTTCCAGTAGCTCCTAAATTTCTATCTTTTGGGAGATATCGTTCCTTTCTTAATTAATATTCGAGGAATTCCATTCCTAGCTATATAATGGATGGCCTTCTGTAAACAACCTTATTCAAATAAGTAAACAGATTGTTTGGGACACACTGCCATACCATCTCCAGCTGTGGCTTCATCAACAGACGATGCATCAGAATCCATTGTACCATCGGCCAAGGCTGAATTGTGGCTCTTCCTGCCAAATTTCAAAAGTTTCCTGAAGCCTTTTGATTCTTTGCATCGAGGTTTTCCATTTGCTCCACGGGTCTCAACTGAAACTGTGTATACAGGGTCAGGTACTCGAGCCCTAATGCTCTCTGCACGCACAAGTGTTTCGGATTCCTGCACAGGCAATGGATGGGGGTAGGCAGGGCTGTTGGCCGGAGCATTCTCCAGTGATGTTACCCTAGCAAAAGGGGCCTGGTAGGGTTTCTCCACGGCAGCCAAGGTTGGTTTCTCAGGCTCATCCTTTTGATACTCGGACACCACCTAGCCATCACAAGCATTCTTTTATCACTTTCGTCTTGAGGAATCGACAATCATATAATAATAAATCAACATTTAATTTAATAGTACAGGAGAAACTGTTTCCCTTCCAGTTGAAGGATGCATAGATACCAAATTCAAAGCATTTATGCAGAGAAACAGTGAAACGGAGACCTTGAAGAACAAATCATCAAGTAAAAGAACTGACAAGAACTATGTATAAATCATACCTCGTACGAATTCAGCTGGTCATCAGGCCTATGGATGGTGGGATTCTCAGCTCCGGGAAGAACAACTGGACAAGGTGGAGCCCTGATGGCAGTATACTCCAATTCCAGACTAGGCTTCTCCATTCTGTCATCACTAGAAGTTCCATTCTCTGCAACAATTCTTCCAGGAGGTAGAATGACAGGAGGCGTTGAAACAACTTCGTTTTCAAGCATCACAATGGTCTTCTCAACCACCACATTATCATCGCTGTTGCTTATCCTGGATACTTTACCATTAGCTTTCTTTCTATCAGTGCTTTCTGAAATGGGAGGAGCTTTAGCATTAGCTTTGTTTCCATCAGTACTTTCTGTCTTATTTTTCACAACAGCAGTGGGAGCTCGAGGGGATTTGACTTTCAGTTCTGGTAGAGTTGCTGATTTGCTCTGGTCAAGCTGCATTATAGCCGATATTTTCTTTGTCTGGGTATCTTCTGGCATGCTTCTTCTCTGCGAGTGGTCCACGCTTCCTGGCTTTGAATTTGAAGGGCGGTCAGTTGAAGCATTGCTTTTAGGTTCAGCAAGTTTTTTCAATCGCTCACTAGACGATTCAGTTCTCCCACTCCTCTCTTTCTTGATCTCAGCCAACGATGAGGTTGACTTACTCACTGCACTTTTACTATCACTTAGTTTCCTTACTTTTGATGTTTTCTGAGGATCACTCCCTGGGGTAGTTCTGGCAGGAAGTTTTCTTAGAGGTGAAGAGGATCCTGTTTCAGCGTCACTAAACTTTGAACTCTTGTAGGTACTGGGAGAAATCTTTGGAGAAGGTTTTGTTTTAACCTGCTGTGGTGTTGATAGTGAATTAGATGCGCTACTTCTTGCAGCTATCCTCTTTTGCCTCTCTTGCTTAAGCCTTTCTAGACGTTTAATCTGTTCCTCTTCCTGAAAGTGTGAAAAAACACCAGTTTGAGCAATCCAGCTGAAAGCAAAAATTCCACCGTTGAAATCAAATGATGTTTTTTATTTTTGGTTAAGGTGGATTTTACAAAATAAACCTCCAATAAAATAACAGGTGAGTTAAAAAACACTACCTCCAGTCCAAATTAGTACCTGTCATTTTAGGTCCTAAGTCTTGGTGTGCAAATAGTTGTCATTCTGCAGTTCCTAGGTAACTCAAACTAATTCTATTGTTTCTAATGGACCAATTGCATAGGGAGATAGCCATTTAATAAATGAGGGCAGACATGCCATGTAATTTTACATCAAACACATCTTGGTCTGTGTTGCAAGAACTAAAACGGCAATAATTTGGACCAAAGGTAGTATTCATAAAAAATCATACAGTTTCATTTACTTTAAGATAGAGCACACGTTACTTTTTTGCATCAAAATTACAGCATAGTAAAAATTGATAAGATTCTTGGCAAACTAACAGAACTATAGAAGAACACCAGACCTGAAAATTCAAATTTATGGCATATAATACCTCAAGTCAAAAATAGAAGTTGCTTTAGCAAATTGGTTTTGATTTGCAAATAATTGACGTTTTGGTTCTTCAAGTCAACATTTTCCATCAGATGCCCCTATTAATTGCATATTGGTAGAGGTGAATGATAGATGGATACACCATTATTGGGGACAGGCAAAATGTGTCAGAAAATAAGGCATTCAGTCCTTCCTTGGTCTGTGTGCATGGATCAACAATGACATCTATAAATGAGAACGGAGGGAGTATGGCTTTGCCATACCAAAAGAAGAAATACTGTAGCACTCTGCTGTATTTAGACTCATTTGATCATTTAAAAGAAGTAATGAGGTCTAAAAAAGGACAGTAAACATGAGTAAAATAAGTGTCAGGGGCAAGCAGCATGGGATATTTATTCTACAGTAACACACAAGAGAGAAGAATAAACCATTTGATAGGTAAAATAGAAAGTAGTGGACCATTACCTGCTCTTTCTTTGCCTTTTGAAGGTCCGCTTTATATGCCCGCAAGTTTTGCGCGCGTTTCTGAGCATCAGTTAGTGGGGTTTTTGATGATGACAATCTCCTTGCCGAGGCATCCTTCCTTCTTTTATCCAAACCCTCATGTGAACTTCTGAGCTTCTTATCTTTCTCTGGCTTCTTTACTTCGTCCTCAACACTCAATGATACATCCTCCACATTTACGTCTTCAACCATGGTGACAGGTTGAATCTGCATCTGGCTATCATAGTCCATTGCCGGATCATATCCAAATGAAACATCTTCGAATCCGCGCTCTGGCATCAACTCATCTGGCTCATAGAAAAGTTGACCTCCAGCCTTAGCATCTGATGTCGTATGAACAGCTGCGGGAAGCTCAACGTCTATGTCAATGGCAGCATGGCTTTCTGGTCCAAGATTATCCTGTGAGTTGGACCTAACAGGTATCATAAAGGACTCATCAGCCATGCTATGAACATTCTTTTCCACCAGGGTGGGACTCTTGTACTGTGCCTCCGAAAGAGGGTCCACAGAACAGCCTCTGTCCATTGGCTTTTCCTGCCCATAAACCATGAAGTCATCATTTGCTCCTCTCCTGTATCCTCCACCTCCAGCTTCTATCTCCTTTATGTCACCATCCACAAAGCTCCAACCTTCCCCAGACACCATATGCTCGTCATCAGACAGCATCTGCCTGGGCCTAATCCTCCCATTGGCTGAATTGAAACCTATTGTATTCCGTTCATTGACATATTGAGAATCTCGCTCAGCTAAAAGAATAGGATCATCAATGCTTCTGCTTTCTTTCCTCCTTGATGGGGTTGGCTCTTTTTCATTGCCGAATAGATCTACGTCATTATCTCTTGTCTTCTCTTCAGCTTTTAGCAAGAAACTCTGGAAGACATTCCAGTTTCCTTGGTCTCCATCTTGCCTGTGAGACGTTTCATGCTTGCTATACTCATCTCCAGGCTCAAGAATGATTTTCCTGCCCTCTTTTTTCTTTGAACTTGAGCTCTTATGCTTTCTCTTGCTGAATTTAGTGTGTGAATCGTCGCTGTCCTCAGATGCCACATCAGAGCCTGTTTGTGACTCGCTCTCCGATGACCCATGCTTTCTTGATGTTACATTTATGTTCCGTATGACAACTACACTGGGTTTCTTCTTGCCCGACCGCTTGCCTTTTTTATGTGACTTGCGACCATGTGAACTCTCCCTCTCTAAACCACTTTGGTCACTTTCGTCATCCAAAGTTTCTGAGTCTTTGCTATCCGAGGAGTGCCTCCTTGATGCTCTCCTTTCTGAGTGGTGGTACCTGGGATCATCCATTGGGGGATAAGGGGGAGGGTAATATGGGTTCACCCCCGGGTAGTAAGGCATGCCTTGCATGGGGTAAGGTGGATGCATTGCCCATGGTGGATATGCTGATTGATACGGACCATGGAGGTACTCATGGTGAGCTCCTGAGTGCTGGGCTGTCCTTTGATCTGTCAATTAACAAGGAAGTGGTTCCTCAGATCCAAGGACACTCTAATAATAAAAATGGTTATACACAAATCAATTGTGTTTTAGATTGACCAAAAAACAGGTACGAGTCCAACATGTTTGCACAATATTGAGGCAAAAAGAAGTCATTCCAAATTGGAAGAAATCTACCAAGTAAAAGTAAGCAGGAAAAAGGTCATTTCAAATCAGCATAATTTGGATCACCATTTTAATTAGCAAAAAACTTAGAACCAAACATGGGGTACTAAAGAAGTGAAGTCAACAATCATGCACATAACGAACAAATATCAGGATATTCTGCTTTATCAACCACAGGGACAAATACAAAATAAAGGGAATTATTGTGAGCTTTCAGAAAATAAGTTCAGTCATCGCACCAAACATAGCAGCTTTAGCAGCATCTTCCCCGGTTGCATCTCCGTTGGAAACGGACATTGTTTCCAGGTTTTGTTTCATGTTGTCTCCCATAAACATAATGCCAGTAGCATTAAAGGGAGGAAATTCGGAGCGTGCAGACATAGCTTCAGGTTCAACTTCAATCCATTGTCCAGTTTCATGCTTTTGCCTCCATAACTCAATGAACTGTGTGCATGCCTTCCTATTTATTGACAAAACACCAAAGCAATTAGCATAAAGGATTTAATACTAATGCACTCACAGAAATTACTTTCAGGCAACTGTGCAACTTGGTCAAGGAAGTCATGCAATAGTAGGTGTTTTCCAGTTATTATGATTACTAAAAAGTTAAAGTGCAGTACTAACAGTAAGACAGGGACCATACAAAGTGCGGTTTCTATATAGCACGATGCGTTAGCTACTGTATCATATAGCGTTGGGTGCAGATAAATTAGCAGCCACATGGTCATGTGAAATGTATAGGGCATTCAAAATGAGAAATCCAATCCAGAAAGCAGGATACTACTTGGCCATAAGAAGGTCATGCTTACATCAAGCGTGAAGCACCAAAATGCTCTGCAAATGTGATCAAATATCCCAAGTTATCAATATCAAACCCAGCCGCTACAGCACGTGCAAAGGCCATAGCCTGCTCTTTACATAAGACAATTTTGCGAGTCTCCAGCACTCTGAGCAGTTGAACTCTGCAAAATATGAAATATGTAAAAAAAGTGACTCCATTAACATGTTTCTAAAATGCAGATAAAGACTTCTTAAAAAACAAACAGTGCAGATCAAGACTCTTCCAAAATAAAATGCACATAAAAACCTCATCCCAAAAAAATGCAGATAAAGTAGTCAAAGAAATGAATGTTACCACACAATGAGTATAAGCGGTTCTTCATTAGATAGGAGCATATGTTACTCCATAAAAAATAAAATAAAATTTTATCTCTACATTAATACCTGGTTTCCATGTAAACCAGTTCTGTTGCCAGACATGAAACAACTTTAAGCCACACATCACAGAAAAAATTAGGGGACTTTAGGGATATAAGTACTTTGAATTCTCTTCCTGCGTTGCAGTGTCATTCTGCAGTGGTGACGGCTGCATGCCAGGCTGCCATCAATATGAAAGTATCAGCATTAGATACGACACTTATACCATGACGCATTTAAAACAGCGTTATCCACGCAACTTTACCTTGTACAGAACAAGTGCCTTATCTGCATCAAGATCATAACTTGTCTTGCTACCTGTAAGGGGACATGTCAGGTACATTCAACAACAGAACAAAAGATATAGCAGATTGCCCCAAATTAAAGTTGCAGTTCAAATCAATCCATCATGAGGAAACATAATTACTACTGAATTTTTCATGCAGTTGAGAGTAAAGTTTCCCTAAGAACTTGCCTAGTTAAGTCATAATTAGCCCCACCTTAAAATAAACAGCTTCTAATAAGGCTAGGTAAAAAGTAAATCAATTGATTTTACAATTGATAAACACAAACAAAGGTTGCTCTTGCATCAAACAGTATGTAATTTCATTTCTCCTGTACAGCCTAATATTCTAAACTTGTGTATTGTACCTAACTCAACAGTTGTGCCTGATGTTACATTGCACCAAATTCTATAATGACTAGATTCTAAAAACAGCACAGACAACATCAATATGCAAGTTTTGTGGTCCAAGGCAATACACACAGGATTTTCAGTTCTCAATAAGTATTGCTGAAGACTTAGGTGACCAAGAGAAAGCTTCACAGATGTGCTGTCTGTTCAATGCACCATAATGAAAAGAAACAAGAACAGCAAGTCAGTATTATACCTTCCATGTATTCCACCAATTTACCATTATGGTCTTCTACCTAACAAAACACAAATAAGAACGCCTCATCTTTTCTGATATTATTCACATGTTACAGGCTACAATTCTCTACTTACAGATCTTAATCCAAGATTGTCATTGCCGTGGACAGCGATGGCATCCTCGATCTGCAATATCTCGGACTCTATTGTTGTTACTCGCTCCAGGACCTCTGGAGTACTCACGAAACGAACAAACCTGCCAAGAACCAACCATGCAAATGACCACCACCTGACAGTGCCATGAGCAATTGGCAAATATGATCA
Source organism: Dendrocalamus latiflorus (assembly GCA_017311315.1). Lineage (NCBI taxonomy): Eukaryota > Viridiplantae > Streptophyta > Magnoliopsida > Poales > Poaceae > Dendrocalamus > Dendrocalamus latiflorus. The sequence goes on along the minus strand of CM029632.1, from coordinate 35,468,928 downwards.
ACGTTTCCCAGCACCAACCTCTCCACAGTGCCTCTTGTAAACCATGGTGCATCCATCTCTGGATCCAGCTCAAGTGTGATCGAATACCCTCCCTTGGCAATCTGTTCTTGGGCAAACTTCAGATGTGCGATGAACGGGTTCAGCAAACCCGAGGCTATCTTCTCCTTCCGTCCATTTGCTATCACAACTAAGTCACACCTAGAAAAGGAGAGAGAAAACAGAAAAATTACTATGATGTGTAATGGGGTGACGCACTTTTTTTGGAGGGCTACAAAGGCAGGACAGCATTCCATGTAACAGTAAGCAGCAACCAGGAAACAATTTAGGAGCATGAATATATCAGATCTACTAGTGCAGTTAGGCGCACAGATACGATGAGGTGTTGAAGCCTATAACATGAAGGCCACAGCATTTGCCATTCCACGGGAACAAGAACATATGAGCTCGAACAAAGATGGCGAACTTCCCTTGTCCGACCATCCAGAGCTCTAATTTGGCAACATAATACCAACCAAAAGGACCGACATCATCCGCCACTCCTAACCGCGCAAAGATCGAAACTTTGGCACTGTCGTACATATAAAACCCCGTTCTTGGATCACCCCCCACCACCAAAAAAACGGGAGGTGTGCTTCCTGAGCAGATCCAGGAGCTCACCTGGTGCGGGTGGGGGTGAGCTGGAACACCGCCGAATCAAGCCGCGTCTCCGGCCTCATTGCAGAGCGATTCTTCCCTTCCATATCAGATCTTGCGCCAAGGTTTAATTAGACGAAATGGAAGGCCAAAAATGCTGCAAGAACTGGCACTTTGCTTGGATCATCAGAAAGATGCTAGAGTGGAAGGAAGTGTATAAAATTTTGGAGCAGGAGCAAATGCAGGTGAGGATTTAGAGAGGAATGTAGGAAAATTCAAGAAGATGAGCAGGAGAAATCCTTGTAGTAGGAACAAAAGAGGAGATAGATAATAGCCAGGGCAGAAGAAGAAAAGGAAGAAAATAAATAAATAAATAAATGGGTGGGGAGAGGTGGTGAGTGGGGAGTTTGCTCTGCTTTCCTTTGCTTTTATTGAAGAAGCAGAAAGAAGACGAGGAGGCCAAAACAAGTTGTTGGGGGGCTAAAATCACTCGTATGAAATTACTAGGTTTTTTTCACTTGTTCCAAATGATTTTTGTGATTTTATTACCGACTAGCTAACAAAAGCATGATGCTTCTATTTTCAAACAGAGTGCAACAACCTAAGATGTTATTTAAAAAACGATTTTATATTGCAATGAACAACTTATATTTAAAAAGAGAGGAGCAAGTGGCATACAAGGGAGGGAGGTTAAGTTGGTCTTTTCGTTAAGTAGGTGAGCTATATCAGATTAAGAGAGCGCCAAGAGGAAGCTTCCTTCCTTTTTGTTTAGTTTGGTTTTGATGGACAGATTATTTGCACATAGATGGGGATTTGATTCCTCGCAAAAAAAAATGGGGATTTGATATGATGATCTGTATGATGGAAGAAGTCTCCTAGATTTCTTTCTAAGGGATCAGGACATCTTAATCCCAATAAAAAAAAGTGAAAGCCAGGTTAAATAAGGAGTTATTTTTCTTCTTTCCTTAAGTGGAGGGTGAGTTCCATAATGTTAAGTTTTGCTAGCACCCAAATGTACAATAAAAGTATTCCATACAACAATTTTATATGACATCTATAATAAATTTTGCACACATGTGCAACATTACAAAGTATAAGTGGCAACATCGAAAAAAGCATTTAAAATTCATATTTTATCAATAGATTCAACAAACCTTTAGTAATAATGGACATCTTACACATTATAAGACATCGATATATTTGAAAAGTGGTGTAGAAATCCCAAAATGATTGAATCTAATTTTTTAAAAAAGAAGTTACACTATTGCAACATTCTAAAAATATAGATGTAACAATCAACAATGGTGTTTGCAACATTTTTTCACAGAAACTATGCAAATGAATAACCACAAAACCCCCATACAAACATGAAAAAAATCCATACCATCTTAATATAATATCAAATAAATTTACAGACTTGTTTAGTTTGCAGCGTGCTATCCTTCAAAACATGCTTAAAACTCCTCAAAACAAACAAATCAACGGTGCTACACATAATGCAACATTCAAAAATAAATACAATATTTTTGCAACCAAAGATGCAAACATTCAAAAATAAATACAACATTTTGCAACCAAAGATGCAACAAATCATGTACACATATATGCAACAAAACTAAAATACACACAAAAAACTTGGAAACAAAATGTGATATTACAACAATGAGAAATGTTTCCTACAATAATGGAGACATTGGTTTGCAACAAATTCAGGGGAAAATGCCTATAAGAACTAGTCGGAGGAACATGTGTGTCGCCGGTAGTAAGAAGTCGAGCTCAAAGCAGCAGTGGCAGCACGAGGTCAATTCGATACTTCACCGACTAGCCCAGATCTACTGAGGTTGAGCCTACTTGATGCCTCATCACTGGTCGTGCTGATAGTCCTTGGCTCCCTTCCGCACGGTCCTTCACTTGCCGTCCAACACGTCATCTTGACCTCACCAGTGTGAAGAGAAAGGAAGAGGGAGCTTGGAGGACATGACAATGATGACGACAAGAAGTCTCTAAGGAGTGCATGTAGGATTAGAGGATTGGGGGGAAATAGAGGGAGGAAGTGAGATGGAAGGAGCTCTTGTCGCTGACGGCGGCAAGTTTGTACAAAAGGAAATTTGAGGCAGAGCTAGTTAAAGGAAGAAAGCAAGAAGCAATTAGAAGTGGATGAAGGCACAGAGCGAAATGATGTTAGTGTCTGAATTTTTAATCCCACTATGAGGCGTCCCATCCATTTAGTCCGTCTAAACGCATGGATGGAAGCATTATCCTAAATTAATATGCTACTACCCATTAGTTACTCTTGTTGTAGAGAAAATAGATAGGTTCTTTTTGGCTGATGACTTATGGTTTAAATATTTGAATTCTGACTATTCACGACATGTAGTACGCAGAGGGAAATAGTCGCATGCGATTTTGGCCGGTACAGCTGAACTCAATACACTTTTTCCTATAATTTTCTTATTAACCCCATATTATAAAAAAATGCACCGTTTAAAAACTACTTATTGTAGACAGTATAAATATAAGCCAACTTTTTTACTCACTTTTTTAGGAAGTGAGTTTCTTCACCTATGAGTGTCTCTAGAGCCAGACCTCTTGTCTTGCCTTATAGAAAAAGGTCTAAATTTGTAAATGACTTCTTTAACTCCATTGGTGGCTCTAAGCAGCGCTTTGGGTTAGAATATCATAAGGGTCTAGAAGTAAGCTAAGGTATATTCTGCTATCTGTTTCCCGACTTTTTTATAAGGATCTAGAAGTGATATTCAAGAGTGGAGAGTATAGAGTTCTAAATTCTTTGGGTGAGTTTATCTTTGGGATCTCTAGGTTTAAGAGGATGTTTAGTACTAATTTAATTATCTCTTCTATCTCTAGTTCTAGGTGTCGTATGATTTTTGATTCTTTGGATCTAGTGTTGTGGCATCATAGGACTGGACATATAGAATTCGATCATTTGACTAGAATTCATAGCAAAGACCTTGTTAGAGGATTGTCTAGGCTTAAGAATTGCAAGGAACTAGCTTGCACACCCTGTAGATATGGTAAGATGGTTTCTATTTCTCATCTTTCTCCCACCTTAGTGATGACTGATGGCCCTGAATAGGTTTTGCACTTAATTGGCATTTCTAGAGTTAAGACTGTAGGAGGGAAGTAGTATGCTCTTTATCATTGTAGATTATTTCTCTAGATATTCTTGGATGTATTTTTTGGTTTATAAGAATGAGACCTTTGACTGCTTTAGAAATTTGGCTCTTAGATTAGCAGTTGACCTCCTAGGAGCCTTGAAAGTTATTAGGAGTAACAATGGCATATAATCTAAGAATTCATCTTTTGTCACTTTCTGCACTGAGAGAGGATTAAAGCATCATTTCTCCTCACCTAAAGTCCCCCGCGGAATGGGGTTATAGAAAGAAAAAAAAAACAGAACCGTATGCGGATATGAGAAAAGGTAGTGACATCTATTAGATGGCGGTAGTACCACACCTTACATGGTGGTAGTATCACTCTGATGTATTAAGTCCTGTTTGGTTCGATTTTTCTTTAGGATTTCTCTATTGGTGCTTAGGCTCTAATCTTCGTAGCTAGAGTCGATCAACTTGCGGGCCTAGCTAGCTAATTCTTTCTGTTTGAAGCTCGGCTCGATCGTCTTGCATGCTAGCTGGAGACTTGTTCTGCCTGCGTGACACCTCCACCGTCGGTTGGTTGGTTCCCCGCCCAAATTAACCGTGCAACCGCTAGCTTGTTTGCTGCTTGCACCACGCATGCATGCATGCATACGCGCGCGCGTGTGTATATATGTGCCACGCCCTCACCTCCATCAACCTGTCCGGCCGGCCGCCTTCCCTCCTCTCTCTACCTGTGTGCGTGCGTTCGTCCCTACGTACACGCGCTACACCAGAGACTAGAGGAGAGCCTTCGTCTTCGTCTTCAATTAATAATGGAGATCAAGACCAAGAGGCAGCTGAGCCTGCAGGGCCTCGTCATCTTCTACTGCGTGCTTCTGGTGGCGACGGCTCCGTCGGCGGCGATGGCCAGCTGCCGCGACGTGTGCCTCGCCGGCTGCCACGGCTGGGCGCTCATCTGCCACCTCTCCTGCAACAGCGCCTGCCTCGGAGAAGTCGGCATCTCCACCATAAACACAGCCGCCGCCGCTGCATCTCCTCCAAAACAAGATTCAGATGCATCTTCATCTTCAGCACCAGCACAGGACGCCGGCGTCTCTGTGCTCAGGGGTCTCAATCCAGCATCGGATGGATCAACCAACTAATTATTAAACAGCTAGCTTCAGTTGATTCATCATTAACTGATCGAGCCAACAGGCAGCAGCACCAACATCGTATCCAGATCCATGTATATAGACACACACAACTCAATATCCATGGATTGTACATGCATGTTTACCGTACATACAGTACATATACGTGTTTCTCGATCGATCAATGGCTAATCCAATCAGCATGCCTCTCAATCATGAAATTCACATTTCCAACTCCAGACTAATTTATAGCACAACCTAGGAAAAAATCGATTAATTAATATTGAAGCGCCTTAATTTACACAGAACTAGTACTCTTCGCATATATTATCGTGCAAATTTGGCCCAATCATTCATGTACACCCCTCCCTAATGTCGTCAAAAGTATAACTAGCTGCCTCGTGCCTTCTGTAACAAAGCCAAGGAATAAAAACACCAAAAGTTTTTTTTTAAAAAAAAACTTCCTCTACGTACAGGAGGCTACGCAAGTTAGGACGATTGGTGCCGTGGTGACGTCCAGCCACACTGAATTGCTTTCATGGTAGTGGTAGCTACGCATGCCATGTGCAACGTTCATTTCCAAAACAAATAGAAATCCGACCCAGCCTTTTATTTCCAGAGCTTCACCGATCTGTCATGGCTAGCAGAGGCAATCAATCCAGTAAATGGAGTGTGTGCCAAAGCTGCTATTAGGCCATCATGTGCATGGATTGGGTTCCTGTGGTTATCTGATATGCTCCATAGCTCCAGTTTCTGCATCACATGTATAGAATAGTACATATAAGGGTATATGTAGCAAAACTGTATCAGATGAATAAATATTCTCTAACCGGGTCCCAAAAAGGAAGTCAGCTAAACATAATGCCACCACAGAGGATAAACCAGCAATCTTATTTAATCTTTTCCCATTGAGTAGCCACGTGTTTAAAGATTTTGGACAAAGAAGATATGTTAAACAGAGAAAGGAATTACCTTGAAAAAACAGAGAGGAATTCATAGGCATGTACAGTTGTGCGCTAATATATCAGAGCAATGAAGCCTAGATATTATTTAGAGCTCCTACCAATTTATGCGACATGGAGGTTGCTTCTGTTTTGCTAGCATTAAGTTGATTCCACCATGGCACTATGAGAGAAGCTTACAATACATTACATGCCTAAGTTTCTTTGTCATTTAACGAGGGCAATGGTGGTGTTTACTTTACCCTACTTAGGATTAGTGTTTAACCCATACAAGGCTCGGTCCCCTAAAATAACCTTTCTTTCTCACCCTTCCCCCCATACCATACCCCACCATCCTTCCAACGCACAGCCTCTCCCTTCTGATACCAGGGGGGAAAGGAAAAGGAATGCAAGTGAAAAGAAAACCGCGAGTCTTGGGAGCTCCCTTGATCACGGTAAAATTATTCTTATAGAGCACATTAGCATTTGTGCAGTGTAAAAATGTAGATAAGGACCAGCATTTACCTGATAACCACCAACTATCAAAACTTTCGGATATCTTGGATGGAATATGCAAGACTGATATTGGTTCTCATGAGATCTTAACTCATGAATGCATGTGCCTGACGCAGCCGACCAGACTTTCACAGTATCCTGACTTACAGAGGCTAGATATTCACCATTTTCATCCCAACAGACGCAGTTTACCTCACTAGTGTGAACCTAAATCAAACAAATAAAACAATGACTCATTACCCTGCACGAAAGCTGCACAAGGTTAAGTATCTCATGCGTAATTGATTACCTTAGGCAGTGAATGTAAAGTCGTGTCCTTTTCAACATCAATAATGTTCACCATGCTTCCAGCTGCCACAGCAAGGAGCTGCCCAAGTCGAGGTTGAAACCTGACTCTACCAGTACCACCCTGTTTCATCTGTGATGATATAAAGGACAATATCATTGAATTGATGGAAGAATGAACGGTTCACAAAGTTGAAAAGATGAGGCATTAAGGACCAACCCTAGAGACACGTGCTGTACTTTGACCAACTGTCCAGAAGCGGATTTCTCCATTGTCATCACAAGAGCATAGAAAGTCCGTCAATTTCGGGTGAAAATCTACTGATGTTACATGGGAGCTATGCCCATGAAAGGTCTGTAAAGCACCAGTTCGCTGGAAAATGAAGAATAGGATTGAATTTAGCATATCAGCAATGAAGTATTGATTTGATGGCCTCACATTGAACCACTAATGTGGTGAAACCAATAAAGATCACAAGGGATCTGTCCATGGTACACGAATTAGCACAAAATTACAGTGATACCACACACACCAGCATTTATGTGGCAGCATTTATTATGTGCAAGTGATTAGCCAATGAAATGCATGACGTTTGATTTCCTATGCTACATACTATTACAGCTAGAAATTCTCAGTACATCATTTAAATGAGTGAATCGACTAGATAAACAAATCAAAGTAAAGTCGTCATCAACATCGATCTGGCCCCAAGAAGAGAACACTTTAGCTTGGGAAAATCAGCTCCATGCCATTGGAAAGTTTCCCTTGACGGACTTGTCTGCACTAGACAATTAGTGTATATGAAAAGTTTAGGATCTATGTATGCTCCTGAAGAAGCTTAAAAAAAAGCTTTAAAAAACGAAGAGGACTCATGGCAGGTCCCTAAACTTGCATCACTGTATCAATTAAGTCCTTAGACTTGTAGTTTGCTCTGTTAGGTCCTTGAACTCGCACGGTTATGTCACTTAAGCCCCTAGCCTTGCAATTTGATCCACTGGATTGTTAAGGTCCTTAAATTTGTACAGATTATGTTTAATTGGCAGCTTGAGGTCCTGTATTGCAGCTTAAGACTTTAAGTAATACATTACATATGAGCATGTTCTGGGGAGAAGTTCCACAACAAATGTATCCTATTGCAGTATATTTCAGATTTTGGCATACAGTTTGCATTTAGCAACTACCCACTTGTATGTCAAAATCAACCATCGCAAGTAATAGTATTCCTCCCTCTAAGATATGAGGTAACAGGTAAGCTTTAAATCTTCAGCTGGGATCTTTGCAAAAATGAAGTCACTTTCGGCACGTGCTGAGTAGCATGTTAAGATATATCAGTTTTTATGGAGCTCAAGGTTTGGCACTTTTATAAACATATCTAGGGGAAATATTTAGGGCAAACCTTTAGGTGCTAGCATGTAAACTCTAACGTGCACTGTTTGATGATATTTGGATAGATCAGATCTAGAGAGATGTGAGAGCCACATGATTGAATAGCCACCTCGCAGGTCAAGAAATTATTTATGTAAATATTTAGGGCAAACCTTTAGGTGCTAGCATGTAAACTCTAACGTGCACTGTTTGATGATATTTGCAGTGATCTCTTTCCAGTCAGAAAGTGAGAGTTTAGATTGCAGTGTCAAACTGTCAATATCAGGAAGTGAAATGCACCCCCCCCCCCAAAAAGTTATAGCTTACCTAGCAGATATATGAATGCAAGAACTACTATGAAATGGGGAATACACAGATAAAAAAGAGTAAAGAAAATTACTTCAACTGCGTTCCATAGTCGAACAGTTCCATCAGAAGATGATGTAGCCAACTGAGTTGAATTTGGTTTGAATCTTATGTCCGTGATAAAGTTTGAATGTTCTTCTATTTTAGTATCCATGTTAAGATTGTCCATATTCCAGAGGAAGACCTACAACATCATAGAAACTTCTAACAATAAAAAACTTTGATGCGACTTAGGGACAAATTTTTAGAAAACATAAACTGCTTTACAATGTCCTACCTTTCTTTTCCAACTCAAATAGAGAGAAAAGGCATTAACAAAATTACAACAGCCTTTTGAGAAATAAAGGTGGGAAAAGGGTAATCAACTCTGAGAGATAAATTGAAGCCTAAGGAGTATGGTACAGCATAAAAAATATGGCACTGATGAAATTTTTAATACTGGAAACACAGTCTTGACTCTTGATTAGAGTTTGTTGTAATAACTGTGATGAAATCTAATGCTATTATATTTATTAGGTAAATTCTACTTATAAAAACCTAATAATCTTTCAATAAAAAGGTTTCGTTAATGATTTGAACAATCTGACACAAGCCAGCAACTTGCAAGAGAATTTATTAGTTTCTGTCAAATATAGTTGCGAGTTTAACACGGCTTACCTTTTTCTCATGACCAGCACTAGCCAGTAACTTCCCATCTGTAGAGAAGTGACAGCAGACAACCTTGTTGTTGCTTGTACGGTTATTACCGACCTCACTCAAGAAGAGACCTACACAAGAATGAACAATTTCTAGTTTTATTCTTTCAGGGCACAAGTCTACAACACAAATCAAAAGCTTAAAATATTTACTCTTCAGAGCCTCCTGCTCCGAGGGCCCTTTCTTCAAAGCAGCAAATATGTCACGCCCATCTCCATCATCATTCGACAAAAATGAATCAACATTTTCATCAAAATCGACAAAGCTATCCAAATTATCCTGTCAGTAACAGAAGTTACTCGAGCACAATCAACTGACTGCCAAAAACCGAAAACATCAACAGAAGAGCAGAGCACAGCATAGTACCATCTGATTTGAGGATGAAGCAAGTCCAGTGGTTCCATCCGTGCCGCAAATCATTGAACTCTTCTGTACAATGTTCACATTGCTAGCCACTGGAATTCCACCACCAGGAGTATGAGTGGATGGAGTTGAGGGTGGAGAAGGCAAAACGGTATTTCCTGTGCCTGTACTATTAGCTGCCCCAGAAGAAGTTGGTTTCCGCTTTCTAGTATTCTGGATATCAAGAATAATGGACACACTTAGGTATCACCTATATGGAGCTAGAAAACTTAAGATTCTTTTTAACATCTCAAGCTAATTATTCCATGCCACCTGTTGCAACTGCTGTTGCTGTGGCTGCTGTTGCAATTCCATAAGCCAGTGACCTGAGGGTTGCTGCATCTTCAATTAATAGTTTGCAAATAATGTTTAGTCAATGACAACATGCATACAGTACCATAAAAACGTCATAAAAATGAGATGATAGAATTATCCATGCCATCCGCATAAAGAGAGACAATGGAAAGTGAACCAGTAAAATATAGGAAGTTTTATTGAAACAGGTGAATTTATTTGGTAGAACAAGATGAACTGAAGTATAGTTTATTTGCTAGCAAATTCTTGTTCGTTAGCATTTCGTACTTATGTTTGGACTTTCCATACATCAGGTTCCTCAGAACTGATTACATACTGACCTTCATCATATAATCCGGTTCATCTGATCGAACCTTTGGCGAACCAGACGGAGCTGGAGAACCCATTCTAGCAAGGTCATTCTGTGTTTGTGCTTGAGCAATTAATTGCTGTTGTGGTGATAAAAGTTGAAATTGGTTCGGAGACGCCATTAACTGCTTCTGCACGCCTAAATTTGACCTAAGTTGGTCAATACCTGGGACCTTTAGCAAACAACTAAATATGTAAGCTTCTCAAGTAGAAAAGTATGTACGCACGGAAAGAGATGTCAGCAAACTCACTGTTAGAGGCCAGCCTTTCAGTGGTACACTCCCAACACCTTGATTTAGTCCTAAATGGAGGGAAATGAATTATAAGGAAACTTTCCATCATTTACTGGAACTTTTTTTTATTGTTTGTCATATAATTTATGAGTCTCAGTCAATTTAATTTCTATATCATTTACTGAGTTTTAACATCTAAATCAAGAAAATTCCTAAGTATGAATCCAGGGGCTAAAGTTTATCTCCCATCTGAGAATGCTAGCCACGAAAAGGTACTCATGGAGCCAATTTTTTTAATGGGAAATCTCATGAGCCCATTTTCATTGGTCCACCCTACATGGTAGGAAGTCCAAGTGTATCATCTGTTTTCTTAAGCGAGAAGCAGAAATAACAGCAGTAATTATACCATCTCAAGAAATTACCCACCGGCAGCAACTAATCCAGATTTTGATTGCACCATCCCTGATCTGTATAATGCAGAAGGGTCTGTAGGCATTACTCTTTGTGGCATAGCAACATCACCTTTATTGTCCTTGAAAATGGTTTAATAGAATATCAGAAATGAGAAGCAGTAAACAGGTACCAAAAAACCATGAAGAGAAATGAGTTACAGAAGACAGAATGTATTACGACTTGCTGATTTCTTGACTGGATCTGCTGCAGAGCTGACATATTGACTGAGCTACCCTGAACCAGTGGTCTGAATGGATAAAGTTTTAATCAGAATCAGAATCTCACTATTGTTTAGTTGATGTTGGAATGAATTACTAAAAATTACCCAGTTTGGTTACTTGCTGACTTGAGAAGGGCCATCCTATTTGCATCTAGAAGCTGCTGTGATGCTTGGGAATCCACAGGATTGGGGTTCCTCATTCGTTCTTCCATCATTTTAGAAGCCAGAACAGCTGAAACATCAGAGTTCAGAGCATTCATAGCACCATTAAGGACCGGATTATTTGCATCTCTTCTCTGCTGTTGCAGTAATTGGAGTCTCATCTGTTGTTCCCTTGACTTCATCTAATGCACCACAAAAATTCATAAATACAGCATAAACAATAAGAAATATGTGTGGCTTACAACACCATTAATCATGGTACACAGAATGCAGATATCACATTGACATATTAAAAAAAACAGTAAGAACATCATTAAATGTTTCTTTTCATGTTGTTGGCCCAATAAATCCCAGCCAGAAATACAGCTGGCAAGCTCAAGTGCTTATATTTTACTTGAAAAAACAAATCAACATCCAGAAGACAAATCTTAGCTCTGAATTCTACCGAGACAAGACTTTTTCAGCAATGTACACACCATATCCATATTTCCAGCCTAATTCAGAGTTATTTCAGCCAATCACACTCGCGCATTAGTTCTACATCATCAAATTATGCATGCTAGATTCCGCTTTTTATGTACCCTGTTAGGCTCTCTCTCTCTCACTCTCTCTCTCTCTCTCTCTCTCTCTCTCTCTCTCTCTCTCTATTCTTGAGATTAATATGACTTGGCAACAGTAGCATTGGATCAATTTTGTGTCATGAAGTGGTGCATAAGCTTGTAGGCACGTGCACTACTTACGGTCTACGCATTATTGCCCAGAAGATTGAGGTCAACCCTAGTTTTTTCCCAGATACCAATACCACTTCAGCAAGAAAAATAAGTTGGTAAAAAGAGGAATGTCTATTTTACTGAAGTGGGTGCGCAACTAAAGAGCTAGCAATAGCAAAACAGAAAATAAAGGGGGGAGCACAAGGCATCTGTATTTATGGAAGTGCATAATATATCATGGCTAACATAAGATGAAGAGTGTGGTGAAGGAATGTTTTCAAGTCCTAAGAAAGCAGGGTATACTCATGGGTAAACCTTAAACCTTTGCACAGGCATAAGGTATTTGGGATCACCCTAGGCCTAGAACAAGATAGTGTAGCATGATTGAAGAAAGAGAAGCATTGGGAATGCATGAGTTGGGGCATAAGGAAATTACATCCATAGAAGCTGTAGCCCCTTGTGGAGGCTTATCTCTTGTTCTTGCGTCAAAGATGTCCCAAAAGATAGACCACCACTCGAAGAGGAACCCTCCAGGAGCATCAATCGCTGCACAATCAAGACTAGTATGCATTAGCCAATCCATTAGATAATACAGCCCTTCCTTGTTGCAAGAGTGCGCAGCCCCAGGCTGGCATGGTGACAAAGTAAAAGATAAAAGAAACAAAGGAATGCTTTGGTTTTTGCAGCTGTTTGATTTCCCTCTCTCTCGCTGTTAGGGTAGATTCCAGCATAGCACAGCACAGCAGCAAATGGAATCAACGGGCATCGCGTGAGAGATAGACTGGGAAGGGAGGGTGTCGTACCTACAGGATCGGTGGCGACCTTGCCCTCGGTCATGAAGGCCTTGGCGGTGTTGTGGAGGTTTCGCTTGACGAGGTAGTCGTAGATGTACACATCCAGCCTGCACAGATCAGGGAATCAGGAGATGGATTGAAATAAACCGCCGCAAAGGGGATTCAATTCGTCCCCCCTTGTCCCTGTGCATACATATATCTACTCCCCTGCCAAGAAACCCACAAAACAAACAAGAAGAAGAAAGAGAAAAGAAACCAAGAAGAAGAAGAAGCAGCAGCCCTTCCCAGAACCAGGAGAGGGGGGAGAGAGAGAGACGCACATCTTGTCGGCCTCCCAGTTGCTCCGCGCCATGGGAGGAGATGAGAGGATGGATCGCGGCAGCAGGAGGAGGAAGCCTGGATGGAGTGAGAGTGAGTGGGGTCCCGTATGAGAGAGAGAGAGAGGGAGAGAGAATCGGCGAATCAATCCTCCTCCTCCTCCTGCCCCAGGTCGTCGTCTTCTTGCTCGGTTCTTGCCCTCTTCTTCTCGTGCAATGGCAATGCTCCCTCCCTTCCCTTCCCTTCCCTTCCCTTCCCTTCCAGAACTTAGCTTGGGTTGGGTCCGAATCTGATCGATCCCCACCGCACGGGCGGACTCCTCGACGGCCCCTTCAATTCTACCTTTTCCGATAGCTTTTAACTATTTAATTTTTTTCTAAAACAATATTCTAGTGGTTTGTCGAAAATTAAATCACCGATCTTGTAAATAATAGAGTACTCCGAGTCACATGAAAGAATAAAGAAGAAAAATAGGACGATCTTCATTGCTACATGGGATTACAACTTGCTCTAATGAGCGATTACAGGGGTGTCTGCTACTTGCATTAATACGATGTATGATCTTCAATCCCCTTGTTCTCTTGATATCTTCTTGTTGTTCTTATAATGTCTCCTTCGAGAAGGGCCTAAATAGCGTCGAAAATGTGTCGATTGCTTTCACAAATTGTCGTCTTGTCGATTTCATCCATTCGCCCGAGTGAGCCGTGGTTGTCAATGAGAGAAGTTTGATCAATAATTGTCTACCGGTTATTGTCAGTGAATGAGAGTCTCAGGAGATAATCGTATGGGGTTATTGTCAATGGCGTAGGACTAGATATGGAATGGTTTGAATAGAAGAGCATGTGTTATGTTCCTTAACCGCACGGGGCATCGTCTAATGGGAGACTCGTATGTCGGGTTATAGAACTTCCGAGGAGTGGTTGGGCAAGTAGGTGAACAATAATTCTTCAACCAGTAGGTACTCGGGATGTGTTATAACATAAGTCATTATAACACTAATTTAAGGTCACATTCTAAACAGCGATGGCTTCTAGCTTGTAGAAGCTACAAATCGTTTGGAGCGACTTCTTAACGCGGCTTTTTTCTTTTTTTTTCTTTGCATTATCCGTGGAGATATTACGGTATTTTTATTTTTCCTATTTTTCTTTAATTGAATATCTCAGAAAAAACTAGCATCCGCTACAGTGCCATTTTCAATTAAAAGCTACGATACTTTAGAACAAAGCCTAAGGGTTTCATTACACTTAAAAGCAGATTTTAATGAATTATTTAATCTTCGTCAGGTAGCCCCCGAACTTCATGTGAAATTATGACTTTGGGTTCTTTGATTACAACACTAGTACTAGTCATAATATATATTCCAGACGAGTAGTCATTTGACGGTAGTCAGAAAAGATAAAGAAGCCTTTTCACTTAAAGTTGAAGACCAATCGAAAGAGGGGTAGAACCAAATGGTTTATAACTATTGATCATGGTTCTCGAAACTGCTTAACTTGGTCGTAGGAGAGCCTTACAAACTAGATCGGTGTCTGTATCATCCCACGCTTCCTAGAGATCTTTTGTATTCTCCGCCCTGGCGACTATAGCTCTAGTTCTTTTCTTCTCAAATTTTCTTGATCTCCACTAGATCTAGACCTAAATCCACAAAAATGCCTGAGTTCATCTCCGAGTGGCCCAGATTTGAGCTGAGATCGAAGAGGCTCGAAGCATTAGAGGATGTGGGACTAATCCCCAACCATGTGATGATCCCTTGGAGATCAGCAGAAGGCGAAGATTTTCCAAGTGGTGAAGAGGGTGAGATGCATGTACTCTAGGTATACGTGGAGTGTGGGTTTAGGCTTATGGTGCATTCCTTCTTGATGGAGGTGCTCAGGTATTACTGGATCAAGCTGCTGAATCCGATATCTAACTCGATTACCTCACTCAGTATCTTTGTGTACCTGTGTGTGACGTCCTTGGAAATCCCAGTAAACTTGTATCTCTTTAGGTACTACTATCAGATGACCGGAAGATTTGGAAGAGCAAGAGCGACACCCTGGGGTTGCTCGCCGCATCTCCATGATAGGAGGGTTAAAGAGCACATTACCATGTATTCGAAGTCCTCCTAGTCGTCATGGGAAAAGCTTTGATTCTACATGTTGGTCACCAAGGTGGGTTGTTTGACGTTCGAGGAGAGGATCGCCATAGAAAGCCCGAAGTAGAAGACCTCTCCTAAAAATAAGGAAAGGGTACGACTTCTGGTCAACACCATAATGTACGTAAAGAATAGGGGGTTGACATCGTGGCACATGGTGAGGGACTTCACCATGCACCGGATTAGTCCCCTGAAGTTGCGTGATCATAACATGCTATGGTATGAAGGCACAAAAGATTCAACCAGAGATTCCTCAGAAGGTAAACATTGAAGACAGTGTTCGACTGCTTGAAATTAAACATAGTCAGAATATATCATGCGGATGGAGTTAGCTTTGCCCTTGGTGAAACTCAAGGCAGCAGATCCTTCTCTCAACCTTCTTTCGATTGAAGCAGTGTTCAACTGCTCAGAACAAGAGGCAGCGAAGTTTTTTGAAGAGATGAAACCCTCCGGGAACACAATCTCTGATGAGCTGAAGGTTGGGTCTCTATCGAGCAATGGCCAACCGAGAAGCTCCAACGAGTAGTTAAACTTTTTAATTCTAATGTAAAATTTTGTAAATACCTGTATGTAAAAAGTTGCCTTAATTCATGATGAAGCTCCTTTTTTCTATCAGTGTTCTTTGATAGAAAAGATTATTATTCTTATCTCCCCTAGTCCCAACTGCTTTCTTAGTAGAAAATTGTACTAAGTGAGCAGTAGAAGATGAAAGATGTATTGTTTTTGCTTCCGATCAGTTGACTTAGGTATATCAATGCTTTGGTAACAAGGTTGCAAAGGAGCAAGTAAACTCTCCTGATGGACATAGCCAAAAATGAGAGATTTCGAATAAGATATACTCTTAAAATGGTCAGAGTACAAATGTTACAATACAAAAACCTTTTTGCATTTGTCAGATAAGAATAAAATAACATGATACGCAAAAAACAAGATAAGTTTTTCTACCAATATTCTTATCCCACCTGGTTGCTGAACAGTTAGGGGCAAAAAGTACGAAGAAAGACTTCTCGTAAATATATTCTATCATGTGGTTTCAACTATTAGCAAAGATTGTAGAAAAAATACTGTCGTTAGGAAACTCCTTCTAGTAGACGTGACCACATGCAGAGAAGAGAGATTTCGATTAAGAGGTTTTCAGTGTCTTGACTAGTAAAAACAAGAGAAGAATTGAAAGAAGTAAAAAATGAAGCCCTTTAGCCCCCAAGCTTGAAATGGTTTATACAAGTTGTCTGTTTTTCACATTGTTTCCTTCTAAGGAAACATGCAGATCCTCATGAAGACCATAGCTAGCAAAGTCATGATAAAAATCCACATGGCTTTCATTAACAATGTCAGGGCTAAGATGTAATATATGGTGAAAGGTCCCTAAGGATGGGTGTGAAAGGGGTGTGACCACTCTCTGAGAACTCAGACAACATGGATAATGTAGGATAAGATTCAGGACAAGAAACTACTAACAAAAAAACTTATCAGAGAAATTCTAGAAAATTTTAAATAACTTTATTGACATATAAATAAATGTTTAGACGTAGAAATTACGGAGTTGATCAATATTCCAAGAGTTGAAAAGAATGCGCCCATCCTGCATGGCTATAAAACTTCCGAGTAGTGGTTGGTCGAATAAATGAACAGTAATTCTCCAACCAGTGGATACTAGGACGTGTTATAACATAAGCCATTACAATGCTGATATAAAAGTTTTATTATATGCTTAAAAGTAGCTCTTAATGGATTGTCTACTCAGCGACATGGTTTCGGCCCATGAGAAGCCCCTTACCATGAGAGGCTAATGTGTTAAAGGTGGCCCCCACCTGAGCCCATCTGGCATATTAGGAAATTGTAAGACCCAATATGATATATGTAATAACGTGTGTACCCTTATAAAAACACATGACTATAAGGACAAGATTATAATTGTGATTCATGGGGATGTATATAAACGCCCTGAACATGGCAAAGAGGCGAGTATTGTTCATCCATCACAACCACTCCACTACTCTCCTAGTTTACTGTTTGACCAGTAACCACAACCACAAATTGGCTGTTTAGTTTTTTAGGCATTTAATGAAAGAAAAATAAAAAAAACACCATTATACCTTTAGACAATAAAAAACACGTTAAAAAACCAACATATTCTAAACAGCTTTTAGTTTCTAAAAATTAGAAATCAAAAGTTATTAAAAAAAGGCTCCTTGGTAGCATGCAACAAACAGACCCGTTTAAAACGGCTTTTAGTTTTTAGCTTCTTATTTTTAGAAACAAAAACTGTTTTTAGATACATTGGCTTCTTAACACGATTTTTTCTTTTTTCATCTTTTATATTTTCCATAGCGATATAATGGCTATTTTCATTTTCTCCTGTTTTTTCTATACTTCTATTGAATGTCTTAACCACGAAGTCAGCCAACCGTTACAACACACGTTCCTGTCAAAAGCTAATAGATGCAGCTAAAAATCCTCAGCGAAAACCAGGTTAAACTGAGCTTAATGCTACAAGAATAGTTAATACGAGCGTGATTTTTGCCATTTTAAAATAAGCCGAATGCTAAGTTTTAAGTATAGGACACGAACAAATCACAAATTTTATCTCGATTAGTGTGCGCGCGATTGGACAAAATCAAGAAAAAAGTGCGCCCTGGACAGAGAAAGTAGCACTTTGCCAAGCTGACTTTCTGATTGCCATGTAGCGGCAGGTCAGAGCAAGTACAATAGTATAGTCAACTAGTGGCTATAACACTTGTTCATTTTATTTATAACTTTCAAAAAAATAATTCATACAATAAGATAGCTATTACAATAACTATTTGACCCCACATGTAAGAGAATAAAATACATATTTTTACATGCTATAGCTAACTATAATTTAGTAGCCAGCTTCCTTCTCTCTCTTCCTTTCTCTCTCTGCCACGTAAGATTTGGTTGATATTATATTTACTATAGCCTGCTGACTAAGCCTTATTGTACATGCTCTCAGGGAGCTGGGTTGAAGCAGGATGTTAGGGCAAGTACAAGGGTTGAGTCCGACACAAGCTCCTAAACACTCCACATCATCAAGAGACAACACTTCTCAAGAGCTCTTCCACCTCGTTCCACGGTAAAAGTCGATGTCTCACGAGGAGGCGGTGTTTCTCTCCTCCATTCCTCTCTCATCCACATCAGCAAGGTTGCCTAGTTGGCACTCCTATGGGCCAGTTATTAATTGCCTTTGTGATCTAGTAGTTTTTTTTTTTTTTTTTGAACAGAGATCTAGTAGTTGGGAATAAGGAGACAAGCTAGGATGTCTTAAGCCAATCAAGATGGATGGATCGAACGGATTACATGACACAACGCAAGCAGCGCGCGCGCACACACACATTATTCTCGTCTCGTCACACTCACACACACCAGTGCGTACACACGGAGCAAAGCTAGCTAGCTAATTAAAGCTAAATTAAGCTGATATATACTTGATCGATGGACGCATCAATTTATGGGAGTCGATGCTTGCACGTACGATATATATCTCGATCAGACCCTGGCCGTGCCGCCTTTGTGGTCGACCCCCGCCGCGCCGACGCCGTAGTCAGGGCCGTATCCACCGTGTCCGTGGGCGAACTGGTTGCCGAAGAGGCCGGCGTGGAGCATGAGGACGTAGAGCAGCTGCGTGAAGGCGAGGATGATGACGAAGGCCTCCAGCACGCGCAGGCGCCACCCGCGGTGGCCCCCGATGTGGATCTCCTTGCAGGCCAGCCCGAAGGCCAGCGCCGTGATGGCCCAGGCGATGAGCGCCGACGCCGCGTTGGTCGCCAGGCTGTCCCCGCGCCACGACCGGACGTGGTGGACGCCCGCGAGCTTGGACGCCGCGCCCACCACGCCGGCGAGGATGGCGAACACCAGGAAGTAGAAGGTGGCGCCGTTGCCGGCAACGCCTGCATGCATTTTCGTCTTTTAAGACTCGAGGATCCATCATCATCATCGATACTATGCACCACTTACCCGGATAGTTTGTCTGGCCGTTGATGAAGTGGTTGAGGTTCCAGCTCGCGAAGCCGATGACGACGATGTACATGACGAGGTTGAGGACCAGCAGCGGCGCGATCATGTTCCGCCCGACACCCGCCATTTTATGATTCTATTCTGGTTGGCTACCACGTATGTAGAGCTAGCTAGCTGGATGGCGATGAACCTTGCCGTCGCTGCGATAGGAATTTGAGCAGAACAAAGCGAAGCAAGCTGCAAGGCTAGCTACGGATACTACATATATGCCACTGGCTAGTATTGTAGTGGAAGGGACACGTGTGGTGCTGGCGTGTGCACGCGGAGACACGTGGTGGCACACGCGCCTCCCTCTCGCTCGCATCTAGGCCAGCCAGCCTCTTCTCGGTCCTTCCTTCGTGCCCATGCCTGCCTGAAAAGGCGTGCCCAAGACCAGCTGGAGCTGGAGCTGGAGCTGGAGAGTGGGAGAACGATCTAGAGAGAGGTGGCCCATCGAGTAGCTAAGCAGCATGGCGTACGTACGGATGCTTCCAGATTCCAGCTGCTAGCTCTCATGGCAGGCATATGCTAATGCGGATCTTTCTATAATTAATATATTTTTGATTAGCTTAATTACGACGATCTATTCTATTGTAGAGTTATCTGACAAGATGGTTAAAATATACGTTTATTTTTAATAACCATACACGATCTTTTTCGGACAATAACCATTGCACGGTAAATAGACCACTACGTCTCTCTCATATAACTTCTATTAGACAGTTATCATCTGAAGCGTCGAGGCGTCATTTGGCACAGAATAACAGCCACCGTTTTGTCAATTATATAAAGGTTGACGTCGGAGAGGAGAGGGTATAGAAGACATTAGAGCAGGAGATAGTGCTAGGCATTTTATATTACTCTCGGTTGTAATTATCTCTAAGCAATAGCTACACAGGACGTAGGGTTATTATTCTCCCAGTAGAAGGTCCGAACCTATATAAAAATTTTCGTGTCTCTATTCTGCATGTGCATGCACCGAGTCTTCTAGAGTTTTCCCGAATCCAAACAAATCATACATAAGATCGATATTAGAACATCGACAGTTAGCACCGTCCATGGGGATACTTTCTTCCAAGACTCCGGTAATTTTCTTGTCGATAAGTTCTCTTTGTTCTGATGTCCTCATGGCAGGGGAGTGGAACGACGAGAACTAATTCGACTTGGCCGACTATGCGGATATTGACATGGAGGCCTGCTACGACTATAAGCAGGTCATGCTTGCTTCCGATGATAAGGTTGTCCCAGGAGATCCATCCCGGGATCACGGAGACTGTGCCACAGGAAAGGCTGAGGAAGGATCCATATCCCCCTCAGCAGTACGCCAGATGAAGGAACTAGTTCCCCCAGATGGCAAGGGTCAATCCGACCATTGAGCAGGACTCACAATATGACCAAAGGCCCACTCTTTTTAATTCCTACTCATAGCCTACACGCAGGCCTTACATCCTAGAGCTCAGCGCCAGCCACCTTGGCGCTGACCTCAGCACTAATGAGTCTGTCGCTAAAGTATAAGGGCATCTCCAATGGTTCTAGCTAGCAACTAACTAGAAGACTTCCACATCATTTATATAGTACACACTTAGGGCATCTCCAATGGTCTGAGTCAGCTAGCTATATGCATGTACACATCAGCATATATCCTATGTGGAGGAAAGAGAGTATGCAAAAAAAAACCGAGCCAGCTCTTCCTTAAGCAGTAGTCTATAACGCCAAACGAGGCAGCCTCTATAAATTTTGTGTGTGCATGTAAGCATCAAATAGCTATCCTTATAGATAGTTCTTTAGAATGCTAGCTTTAGTGTATACTATATAAATGATGTGGAAGTCTTATAGTTAATTGCTAGCTAGAACCATTGGAGATGCCCTAAAAGCTAGCATTCTAAAGAACTATCTATAAGGATAGCTATTTGATGCTTACATGCACACACAGAAAAGGACTATCATTTATAGAGGCTGCCTCGTTTTGCGTTATAGACTAGTGCTTAAGGAAGAGCTGGTTCGGTTTTTTTGCATACTCTCTTTCCTCCACATAGGATATATGCTGATGTGTACATACATATAGCTAGCTGACTCAGACCATTAGAGATACCCTAAACCTAAGCGCCAGCTTTACTCGTTGTCCAACGACGTACCACAACTTTGCCACCTAACAATTGGCTAAGTGTTGGGCTTGCCATGTCAGAGACATGTCAGCCCCACTCATCCCTCCTATGTCAGTGTGGCTCAAAGGTCAGCGCCACACCTAATGGCACTGATCTGTTATTGGCCAACGCCATTCGTACTGATGCTGACCAAAGAGGCTATTTCTGAAATTAGTTTTCTACAAGGGACATTTTTTAAAGTAGAATAGAAAAAAGGTCAAGACAGACAAACGTAACGTACCCCCTTCTAATTCTAAGGGCCTGTTTGGGACTGCTCCACTCCAGATTTTGCAGCTCTGCTCCACCTTTGTCTTGCCAAACACCTCCAGCTCCTAAAACTCCGCTCCAAGAAAAAGGTGGAGTTGAGGACCAACTCCACGTTTTTTGTGGAGCACCTCAAGGGGTACTCCAGGATTTGGATTTTTGTACTCTCTCATGGAGTTGGGGTAAAATTACCCACACTTGCCACTCGTTAATGAAAACACAGATTCCCTTTCTTCCACCGTCGGTTTGCCTCCCGTACGCCCGCCCGCGCCCGACACCGGTACTCGGCCTCGGTAGGCGCCGGTGCGGATGAGCCGATGCTGTTTGACGGCAGCGGGGACCGAGCCGAGGCGGACCCCTCCATGCTCGCCGGCCTCAGCTCGCTCTCCGTCAACTCCGTCCGCGAGATCAACCTGCTTTTCGCGAGATCGGCCTGCTGTCCGCAAGCGTTCGCGTGATCGACCTCCGTCCACGAGATCGACCTACTGCTCAACGACGCCGTCGCAGACCTCCGCGCCTTTGCACAGACCTTTGTCGCCCACTCCATTCCGTTCATCGGCAGGACTCGCACAAACATGAACTAACAGATCGAGGTGGATGGGTCATATATACGCTAGCTAGAAAATATGAAATATCCGAGAAATTTCACTTGTAGCAGGCAGTCGATCAAGTGGGATTCTCTGTATGAGAAGTGCAGAATTCCCGTGAGAAAACTAGGGTTTTTTTCATTTATGTTATACGAAAACATATGCAAAAATTATTTTTAAAATAATAAGAATAACTTACAAAAGCTAAATATGTCAAAACATTTACATACAATATCCCAAGGGCATAAATGGTTATACACACCAAAACCTCCAATCACTAGAGCTAGAGCAAAGCTACAAGCCAAACAGGTGCACCTGCTCCATAAACTCCATAGTAGAGCTACTCTATGGTGGAGTTGGTGGAGCGGAGCTGGTTTTTATGAAGCAGAGCAGTCCCAAACAGGCCCTAAAAGAGGGAGTATTTGGTGACCTTATTAAGTGCTCACTTCAGCAGGAAAGAGTGACGTATTTTACTTTTAAAAGTTACAAGATGTCACTTTCACCACTAAGTTTTATTATCATATGTTTGAGAAAGTTGTGAAATTATAACATTATGAAAGCATTTTGTATGACAAATTCACTAGTACAATTTCCATATATTCATCCTGTATATTCTAGAAATATATGTGATAAAAAAATAATACATCTTGACTGTATGTACTTAGAACATCACTTGTCTGTGACGGAGTAGTTGGTGATCATTTGGCCTTTTTTGGTGGCTTATGGCTGAAAAGCACTGTAGTTGGATGAAAAAACACTGTAGCTGACAGAGGCTTATTTAGCACAATTAAATTTTAAAAAATTAAAAAATATAAAAAATATGTTAGCCCATTATGTATAATACAAACAAATACGGGAAAAAAGAACCGGCGAAAAACTCAACAAAAAACTAAAAATTTAGGGAAAAACGAAATTTATAAATAGTAAAAAATAAACCGAAAAGCCAGTCTGACGAGCCCAAAAGAAATGAAGGAGCGTGGCTCGTGATTGGAAAATTTATGTTTTTGCCACCCTTATGAGGTGAGGGGCAACAAATTTGCCACCCTGGTCCGTTGTCAGTGACTCAGGCGGTCCCACATGTAAGTGACAGAGGTAATTGGCCAATCATAAAAGTGGCAAAAACATGAATCTCCCCTCGTGATTGGATGAAAGTGGCAACGTGGCAGTGCCTCGTCCAAATGCAGAGTTGCCCCGTGCTCGAATAATTATTAAATTAAATCGTAGGCGTTTGGCGTTGGTGCTCAAGTGCTGTGACCTGCCTGTGTCGGTTTTGTAAAGAAAGATTAGGATAAGTACTGACTACACCGAGATAATGAAGTGAACCTACCAAAAAGCATGTGAAATCTTTGACCCGTTCGTACATATTTTGAGTGGGCATTCAATAAACTGATCAGTAAATTCTATTAGTTCTTCTTAAATTTTGATTCTAGATCCACCACTGTAGCAGCCGTTCAAATACTGAAATACATACACACATATATCCATTCATTCGTATACAAAAAGGTTCAGTCTTTGTCATGCGATGATTAATTTATTGCTTTATCCTCTTGTTTGAGGAACAAGTTGCATAATTATTTTCCACAAAAATTAAGAATCAATCTTGGACGTACTTAGATGGCGTAATATACGATCATACTCTACGATTTATTTATTTATTTATTGGGCCGGGAGGAGACTCTACGATTCATTTGATCTCCAAGAGAAATGAAACTCCATTATGGATTGTCCTGAATATTCTCTCTGAATTTTCATTCTGAAATTAAAAATTTGTATACAAGTGGGGGAAAATCTTCTCCAATGGCTGGCTAGTACTCCGTGTGGACGTAACCTTTTTGGGAGGAAGAGAAGAATAATTTTATGCCTTGTCCCGTACTACCGCTTCCACCGCTCCGCTCCGCTCCGCTCTCCTCTTCTCCTCTCTTCTCTTCTCTTCTCCAAATTGTCTTCTTCCCTTGTCCCGTACCACTACTACCACCTACCTGTCTGGCGTGGTCTTGGAAAGAAGAAACCCACCCCACCCCCCGAAGGCAGAGACAGAGGAAAGAGGAGGCCAAGGAAACGGAATCACTTGAGCATCATGTCTTCCCCAAGCAAGAGAAGAGAAATGGATCTCATGAAGCTGTGAGTTCCCGATCGACCGCCTCCTCTTCTACTCATTTCAGCATATTACCCATTGCTTTTGCGTTTTCCTTCTTTCTGCAGTTGCTTTTGACTTTCTTTCTTTTTTCAGCTCTGCTTACTTGAGAATTGCTGCTTTTCCTTCCACAGGATGATGAGTGATTACAAGGTGGAGATGATAAACGATGGGATGCAGGAGTTCTATGTGCATTTCCATGGGCCTAACGACAGTATGTGATGTTATTCCCCCAACTCCATCTGTTTGCTACAGCTCCATCTACTCGTGCATGTATTGGTTTCCTTTTCTTTGGTGTAGAGTACATCATGAGATTCCAAAAGAAGGGGAAAGAGAAAGAAAGATGTTCTGTTGCGTTCTACTTCTTTTGTTCTTTCTTCCTAACGAAATTAGGAATCCATTTTTACAAAATGTTACTCACTTATTATCAATGACATGGGTACGTTTGTAGAAAATTTCTTGCTTGTTTATGTCATTGTGAGGGGAAATGGATTTTCTTTTAAAGATTGGATTTTTTAAAAAAAAACAAGTTAAATATTAGATATGAATATGATGAGCTGCCTTTTCGCGCTTTGGAAGGAGGGGAAGGAAAGACGTAGGGCAATATTAACAGGATTCTATAAATTTTCAACGATTCAGTAACAGCAAGTTAACAACACTTTATTTTCCAAAAGATAAGAGCACCGTATTCTAGAGAAAAGAAGAAGAGGAGGAGAAAACAGCGGCACTTTAGGTATATACATTTGTAGCTTTTGGCAACAGCAACATTCCATGTGCTGTCCAATCAAATGATTGAACCACATCCAGTGATCTGACTACATGAAGATAATTCCTATATCAATAGGTAGGTGCTTAATCCACATCACAATAGTCTGGCCAACCAACAAGGTGCTGAAAAACGTACAATTTGCGGACAAAAGCATGCCCTCCGGTGTTTCTGCATTCAGGCTTCGAGTAATTCTTGGAGGCTACAATATTGGAGTAGTGCTTGTCTGGTCAGCTGTCCAACTTCTACACCCACTTTGGCTTGATTTTTTTTCCTTTTGTTTATTATCTTAAGTACTAAAAATAAGGCCCCTAGTTAGAAAGGCTTATTGGCTGAATAATAGCTCCTATTGCTTGCTACTTGCTAGTGGAAGGAAACAGTGGCGCATTGGCATACATTATATGCTATATAATACAAGTACTTCAACGTAAGTTCTGATCAAAGTAAGATGAAAAAACTTGATTCTTCGAGCTTCTTTGTTGAACTGATACTGTTACCAGGACTACAGGTAGGCTGGAACAGAAAATTAAATTGCAGGCATATATATGAGTCGATGTGTTTGGTGCCTGTTGTGTTTAAAACTAAATTTTGATGACAACTGATATGTAGTCACTCTGACCTTTCAGTTGCATGCTTCATGCAGGTATTTACCAGGGTGGTGTATGGAGGGTGAGGGTTGAACTGCCAGATGCTTACCCTTACAAATCTCCTTCCATTGGGTTTACCAACAAGATATATCACCCAAATGTCGATGAGATGTAATTAAGCTCGTTTTTCATTAGCGAAATAATCCTGTGGATTGTGTGGTTTCATCATCGTTTCTCGATTTCTTCAGGTCCGGTTCTGTCTGCTTGGATGTCATCAATCAAACCTGGAGCCCTATGTTTGGTAATAGTTATCAACACACTAGTAGTCGTTTTTCGCACCTGTCGATTGTCAGTTTTCACTAACCGGTAAAAGTGCGCCACGCTTGCTGTCCTCCTGCAGATCTTGTCAATGTCTTTGAAGTTTTTCTCCCTCAGCTTCTTCTGTATCCTAACCCCTCGGATCCCTTGAACGGTGAGGCTGCTGCGCTGATGATGCGTGACAAGAGCGCCTACGAACAGAAAGTGAAAGGTTTGTGCCAGCACCTCTGTTGGATTCTACCATCTGAGGGGATTACTCTTGATAGCAGCATGTGTTGCAAGTCATCAACCATCATGTCTGCTTAGGTTCTTAACAATATTCCAAACATCGATCTGTTCAGAATATCGCGAAAGATACGCAAAGCCTGAAGATGTAGGTGCATCTGTCGAGGAGCCAAGCGACGAGGAGCTGAGCGATGCTGAAGGCTATGACTCCGGTGACGAGGTCATCATGGGTACTGCAGATCCTTAGTGGTTAGCTTACTTAGTACTATGCCCAACAGCTGTCTTTCTGTGTCTGTACATAACAATCATGGCAGATGCTGAAGAAAGCCATCAGCCGTCACTCATCATCAGGTTAAAACTCAAGTCAGTGCCACGTCCCTTCCCGCTGTTGCTGTGAATAAGTACATGCTTGGCTGTGTTCAATTGATGTTCATTGGTTAGCGATCAGGAAGTGTCCGCTAATTTCCGGTTCATGTGCATAATGTTATACGTATCTTGTTGAATGCCATGCCGTCCATACATATTACGTCCACATTGCCACATCGAAAAAATTGGATCTGGTTAGGAATGTATGAATTTCAACCTACCGTAGCCCGCAAGTTTACGCTGTCAAAAAGAAGATGGTCCGTTCTTTTCGGCTTATAACTTAGCTTTCTTCAAACAAACAGATACGATGGCTATTTCACAGCCCACAAATTTACTCTGTCAAGAAGATGCCCGTTCTTGTCTTTTGCCCCCATGTAGTAACATAGTAGTATGCAAATTCATGTAGCAAAGTCCACATATGGGAGGATGGCAAATTCAAGAAGAATTTTTAGAACCTCCTATTCACCTCCTCTAGTCAGTTATCTTTGGTTCAACACTTGGATGTATAAGGGAGTGGGATCCAGGCAATTGGATTTATAGTGAACAGTCAAAAAAATTTGAATGATTTGTAGGCTAAAAAATATTCGAATGATGACTAGGCATTCCCAACAAAAAATAATTTTGTACAAAATATGTACAACCCGAATTTATACAAGTTTGATCATGTTTTTCAGAGAGAGACAGAGAGATGAAGGGGTGAGAGTGTTTTTTTTAGCAAATAGAAAATACATGAAGAAATACAAAAGGGTGTATGGGCATGCACGCATCTCAAAACAGGATTGCGGGTGGATGTTGTGGGTGCATACCACTATAGGGGAAATATTTTATGTATGTATGCTGGTAAAATTAAGAAAGCTGCTAGCCTATGATATACTGTTAGAATGCATAAAAGTTTCACAAGGTTTCAGCTACATAGGAGTTTCAAGTTTCAGCTTGGTAGGTTTCGGCAAGTTTCATCCAAGTTTGAACATTAACGTTCATGTTTCATGTGTTTCCAATGGTTTCAAGTTCCAAACTACAAGCTTCATAAAGTTTCAGCTTTCAAAGCTCAAGATTCATGTGAGCTTTAGGTGATTCAGGTTTAAAAACACAAGTTTCATATGATTTTAGTTTCAAAAACGTAAGTTACATGTGACTTTCATGTGGTTTTAGTTTTTAAAATGCAAGTTTCATGAAAAGTTTCAACAAATTTGACTAAGTTTCAGAGTTTCAGACAAGTTTTGAACAAGTTTTAGAAAAATTTTGAGGAGTTTCATAGAGTTTAGAGGAGTTTCACACAAGTTTCAAAGAGTTTCAAACAATTTAAAAAACTTCAAATTTTAAAGAAGTTCCAGGCAATATTTCAAAGAGGTTGGCGACCTTGTCGCCCTCATTACCGACCTTACCCACATTTGTGCTTGAGGTCATGGATCCGAGTCGGTGCCTAGTGGTACTGTTGGTTTGTTCGATCTACGCGTCCTCAACTAGATCTGAGCTTGCTCGGCCTCGCCTGCGCCAATTAGGCTCTGTTGCGTCGCTAACCTGCCATCAACTCACCCTGCTTCCTCTAGTCCGATTGCAATCAGCAGTGAATCGATGCAACAATGGGGATTGAAATGGGAGTTTATTGTCTTGTGGAGATGGGGACCAATACCATGAAGAGAGAGTAAGAATGGATAAGATCGATGAATGCGTCCTGGTTGCAGTCAGGAAAAGGAAAAAGATCGATGAAGTGGCTCAGCGTCAAAACCGGATGGTAACAAACAACTCTTGTGTTTTTAATCGGAGCCCGTTAGAACATGGACAAACTCCCTTGATAGAGAAGAGTTACGTTGAGTTCCGAATGATAAGAATATGCGTACAGACAGATAGACGGACGGAAGGATGGATGGATGGATAGAGTTGAGCTGACTCGCTCGCAATTACTAGCAACTACGTACTACTAGTGGATGTATAGGTTGATGATCGTCGTGTTCATATCCGATATGGATGGATCGATCAGAAATAAGGTGGATCGGTGAGAGCCAGCCTGAAGTGGAGGAGTGCAGAGCGGCCGTCGAGGCCCTTGTCCCTGTAGTGGCCGACCAGCTCCTCCACCGTGGTGCTCCTGTACCGCGCCTGCGCGTCGGAGATCGCGAGCAGCTCCTTGATTGGCCTTACCACCGCCGTGGATGCGGCGGCGCCATTCGTCCGGAAGAAGCAGGCCACCGACACTCGAGGCCCGGTGCTCTTGGCCGCCACCCGGTGCTCCACGCTCTTGAACCTGTCGTTCGACATGAGCTGGAGGAAGTCGCCGATGTTGACGACCAGCGCGCCGGCCACGCGGGGCACGTCCACCCAGCGCCCGCCTTCCAGGAGCACCTGGAGCCCGCCGATGCCGTCCTGGAGGAGCACCGTGAGGAAGCTCGGGTCGGAGTGCCTGGTGGTGCCCAGGGTCAGGTGCGGCTCCGGGCAAGCCGGGTAGTAGTGCCCGGCGACGCTCAGCCCTTCCAGGCACCCGCCGTCCCGCTCCAGGTATCCACGGTGGAGACCCAGCGCCTCCGACAGCAGCTCCAACACCGTCCCTCCTAGCCTCTGCACCTCCCTCGTGTACTCCACCACGATGCCTCTGCACAAAGTCGGGATCTCCTCCGGCGCCGGCCCCGTCGGCGCCATCTCCAGGAACAGGGAGTCGCGCCAGTTGGCCGCCGGCGACTGGAACAGGTCGAAGTTGCTCTGGTACCTCACGCGCCTCCCGCGGTCCCTCGTGTAGTAGGGCCTCTTGGCCTCCGCCGGCTCCTCGTTGAAACGCCGCACCGCCGCCAGCATCTCCGCCATCAACGCCTCCGGCACGCCGTGGTTCACGACCTGGAAGAAGCCCACCGTCTCCGCGGCGGCCTTCACCTCGCGGACCAGCTGGGCTCGCCGGGATTCTGTTGCCACGTGAGCGAGGTCGATGACCGGGATGGTGGCGTGGTCTTCATCAGGAGAGCCGGGTGATGCGTGGAGGGCGAGGGATTCGGGCGGGTGGTGGAAGATGGGCGGGACGGCGGTGACTCCTGCATCGACGAGGCCTTTGACGCCGGCCTTGGTGTCGTCGAAGGCCTTGAGGTCGCGGAGGCGGTCGTAGCCGGAGGCCATTGATATTGCGATTGATGAATTGAATTGAAGTGATCAGGGCAGAGTATGCGAGTGAGTGCCACTGCTCAGTACTGCTTCTTTAATTAGTAGTATTTCTGTCGCCTCACTTTTAATTAGGATTTTTTACAACTTCCGCGTAAACCGTATCCGTCCACGTCTCTCGTTCTTGTCCTTGTTTTCCTCCACCCACCATTGCTCCTCTTATCTACCTCCTCAAGAACGAACGATTAAGAAGAGCTTATTTTCTATTCTCGCCTCCCTTCTCCCTCTCATCCACCACATGAGTACTGAAAAGTCCTCAAAATTTCAAACCAAAAATTTTCAAAATTTTTGCTAGATTTTTGGATGAATTTCTGGAAACTTTCCCTTTTTAAAAAGTTCTCCCTGTTTCCGCTTTCTTCTTTTGGCCAGGCGCCACCCCTCTCCGTTGGCGTCCTCCTCTTTTCCGCGTTCCCCTTTCTCCCGGTGCCTCCCTCCTTCCTCCCCTCCCTAGCGCTCGCGCCCCTCCCCGCCTCCCTTCTCTCCCTACGCCCGCTCCCTCCCTTCTCCTGCTGGCGCCTCCCTCGCTCCCCGTCTTCTTCCCGCGCACGCGCTTGCGCTGCGCGCCGCGCCCGCTCCCACACCGCCTCTCCGTGCCCGCGTCACCCCGCAGCCCCTCGGTCCGAAGGAGGTTCCGCTCCCGCGCCACGCGTCGTCGCCCCTCCCTTGAGGCCCCACCTGCCAGCCTCTCTTCATGAAAAACCCCTGAGATCTTAAGGAGTAGTTTTGGTCCGTTTTATAAAATGTTTGCAAATAAAACTACATCCACTCAAAGTTAATAAACCAAATATACTCTCTTCCTTTGTTTATCCGTGCATGTAGTAAGATAGAGTCCCTTTGGGGCTTGCTGAGCCGGTTGTTTGGCTCACGGCTCGCTTAATCCCCTCTTTAGAGGATCAAGACGAAGGAGAATGTTTCCCCGTCGAGGATGCCTCTGAGGATTGCTTCTTCGACGAGGACCCGTGGTTTTAGGTCTTGGCCGCGCTCAAGTGGATCTTGGAGCTTTTGTGTTGTAATTATGCTTTGGGCTTGCACGCCCCGCTGTTGGAAAATGGATACTAATCGTTATGTAAAATATATGCTAAAATTTTTGTTGTAAGCATGCAATGATATACTCTTGCGCGGCACTCCATAACTGCTCATGCGTGAATAGTTGTGGAATGCAGTGTCCGTACGCGCCCTTGGAAACGGGTCGTTAAGTACCCAAGACTTACTAGTTAACTACTATTACGTACGTGTCAACTATAATCTCCAAATCAATAGATGGATGGTGTAATAATTTGGAGAGAGATGGCGAAGCGACTGGTGGGGACTGCCGTTCCATTTTCCATTGCCTCGCGCGCTATGACAACAAGGGGCTCGACCGACGCCCTGCTCTCGCTCGACTAATTAATCTCTATATATGTCAATTGATTGGAGATTTCGAGTGCAACTCTGACTAGCTCAAACTCTGACCATCCCATCTGTGCCTCAGAAGTCAGAATGCGTGCATGATTGTCTTGTTTGAAATCCTTTTCTATCCGATGCATCACCTACTTAAGTTTACTTTTGAATGTTATTATTTTTTCCTTTTTCAGAATTACTATGTATCATGCGCATCATATTTTTTTTGCAACTTATTTGAACTTTTGATCTTGCGATCTGCATCATCACCATTCGTGTGCCTCTCTACCTCCGTCTCTATCTCCAGCAGGACTCCAGCGTGTTTTTTTTCTATAGAGGTGGCAGCGGGTTAGGACAAGAGTTCGTTGGATTAGGGTTCAAGTTTACCGATACCCAACTATATGGAAAGAGAGGGGCAACAGGAGCACGCAATGGGCGACGGAGGCGAGAGGGCGATGAGCAATTAGAAGGTGATGATGGACAGTGGCAAACCTGACAGTGGTAGTCACTGGAGACGGGCGGTGGGGAGGAGCTTGTCCTGCGTGCGGGGTGAGGGGCATCATATTTTTTTGCAACTTATTTGAACTTTTGATCTTGCGATCTGCATCATCACGATTCATGTGCCTCTCTACCTCCGTCTCTATCTCCAATAGAGCTCCAGCGTGTTCTTTTTCTCTAGAGGTGGTGGCGAGTTAGGACAAAAGTTTGTTGGATTAGGGTTCAAGTTTACCGGTACTCAGCTATATGGAAAGAGAGAGGCGACAGAGGCACGCAATGGGTGGCGGCTGCTTTGGGGGGGGGGGGGGAGCGGTGGGCGACGGAGGTGAGAGGGCGATGAGAACAATGAGCAACTAGAAGGTGATGATGAACGGTGGGAAATCTGACAGTGGTAGTCGCTGGAGACGGGCGGTGGGGAGGGGCTTGTCAAGCGAGGCGGTTGGATGGTGGCATGCGGGGTGAGGGAGGCAGGTGGCGCAGGAGGATTGTGGTGTTTACATGGCAGTAAGGGATAGATCTAGACAGTTGAATGGGATCTGATCGTCAGAAAATCTCACTGATTTGCACCCCGAAAGAATCATACGAACGATAGGTACACACTTTTTTTAGGGGGAACGAAGAGCGGACTCCTAATATTTTAGGACAGTAATAATTTGCTGGTGGGGATCAAGATGCTAGCTAGCGTAGTATTATACTAGTATACTAATGTAATCTAGTAGGACTAGATTAATCACATGGCTGCTAAGCAAGAGCACATACGAAGGGGAATCGTATTATACTAAGTAGTACTAATGTAGTCCGATACGAAATACGCGCCACCTCGTTTTCCGGCCGGCCGGTTCCGATCCGGTGCTGCTGGAGCTGACCTGCTCTGGAGCACCACCTCGCAGCTAGTCACCATGTCCGGTTACGACCGCCGCCAAGAGCTGCAGGCCTTCGACGACACCAAGGCTGGCGTCAAGGGCCTCGTCGACGCCGGCATCACCTTCATCCCCGCCATCTTCCACCACCCGCCGGACTCCCTACCTGCCACCACCACATCACATAGCGTCAACGCTACATATATCATCCCGGTCATCGACCTCGCGGACGGCCGAGAGCAAGTGGTCGCCCAGGTGAAGGCAGCCGCAGAGGCGGTGGGCTTCTTCCAGGTGATCAACCACGGCGTGCCGGGAGACGTCCTTGCGGCGATGCTCGCGGCGGTGCGGCGCTTCAACGAGGAGCCGGCGGAGGCCAAGAGGCTCTACTACTCGAGGGACCCCACCGCCAAGGTCAACTTCAACTGCAACTTCGACCTGTTCCAGTCGCCGGCGGCCAACTGGCGCGACACCCTCATCTGCCAGATGGCACCGGAGCCGGAGGAGCTGCCCGTTGCCGTGAGAGACATCATTTTCGTGTACGGCGACCTGATGCACAAGCTGGCGGTGACACTGTTGGAGCTGCTGTCCGAGGCCCTCGGGCTGGAGCGCCATCACCTGGCAGAGATGGGCTGCGCGCAGGTCCTCACCGTCGCCTGCCACTACTACCCGCCGTGCCCGCAGCCGCACCTCACCCTGGGCACCAGCAAGCACTCCGACCCCACTTTCCTCACGCTGCTCCTGCAGGACGACATGGGCGGCCTCCAGGCGCTGCTTCACGACGGCGGCGGCGGCGGCGGCGGAGGCCACTGGGTTGACGTGCCTCCTGTGGCCGGTGCTCTGGTCATCAACATCGGCGACCTTCTTCAGGTACGCGCAGATGCAGATTGCAGACGCGTCGTCGTTCCTTGCGAGTTCTCACATTGATATGCACCTTGTTCGGTGCAATCGCAGCTTGCGTCGAACAAGAGATTCAAGAGCGTGCAGCACAGGGTTGCCGCCAACAGCAGCACTGAGAGAGCCGCGAGGATTTCAGTTCTCCAACGCAAATCCAACAGCCAGGCTCTACGGCCCCATCAAGGAGCTCATTTCGGACGACAATCCTCCGGTGTACAGGAGCGTCACCATTGGAGACTTCCTCTCGCACTACAACAACAAAGGGCTCGACGGACGCCCTGCTCTCGACCAGGCACTTCCTTCTTCTCTAGTACTAGCGCTAGCTACTATTTGCACGCTTAGCGATGATCCATGTTAATTGGAATGCAATGATTTCGCACCAACGTTCGTTTTTATACGAACCAACATATTTACTCTACCCGTGCAACTACGCTGCTACTTACATATTATGATACATATGTCTTTTATATACAACTCTATTTCTTATAATTAAAATATAATTGTATTTGACTCTAATATTTATATATGATTAATCTGCATCGTTATAATTTGATCCTACCAAAATAAGTGGTAGAGATCATTCTCTTTTTCTTTTGATTAGTGTGAGAATTTCTAGAATTTTTTCTTTTTTAGATTATTGTAGGATTTTTTTGCCTCAAAATAAAGAAGATATCTTGAATATCACCAGTTTTATTTATTTATATAGATTGGAAAAATGTGCCTTTACATTTCAGGGATTTGTACCAAGCCGCCCTATATGACGAACATTCATCTCATCTTATCTACTCATCCCTTCCCATCTTATCCCATTCATCTCTCTTCGTAGCTTCTTCCTCACCTCACCTCACCTCGCTTTGGGCTTGATGGGCCAGACTCACTTGTTATGTACTCCGAACATTATATTTAATTGGGCCTTGTCTCTTTACTACGGCACATTCCAAAATCAATCCTCCGGTGTACAGGATTCAATGCATCTCGCTCCGCATGCTGTGCTCACAAAAAGCTAGCTGCTGACCTGCACTACGCACATGCTCCATATATTAGTATTATATATATATATATATATATATAGTATAAATAACAGGGGCACCTAGGTGTCTGGACACCTAGTCTCCTTATCTTTGGATTGCTTTTAGATGCGTGCTAGTGTGATTGAGACTTTCCATCCATGATTAAGACTTTCCTTCCATGATTGATTTAGCATGCCTAATATATTACATACCATACATACCATTGCTCTAGCATGTATCTAAAAGCAATCTAACGGCAAGGAGTCTAGGTGTCTGGGCACCTAGGTGTCCCATTTCAGCGTCCGTACCATGTATAAACTACGGCTGACATCACGTTTTTGTACATACCTTTAACCACCGGTCGGGTCGGTACTACGTATATTTATTAGCCAACCAGCTGGCACTAAACCACTGGATCTACCATGCAACCAGTTGGCCACTACCCAGCCTTTCTACGCTCCTCGGAAACCTTTGCTGGCCGAACTCAAGTCACTATCTTCATTTTTTATATGTTATAACATTCTTTCTATTTTATTATGCCATAATTTCATAAGTTACATGACGGTTTGAATGTCTTTCGTTACACCGTCTTTCTTATATAATACGTTACTATTCATCAATCATTACTATTCATTAGCCGCTTTTACCAGCTACTACTATTTATCAGCTATAGTTAAAACCTATCAGCAAAAGATAATATGGACAGACTCGAGATCTTTGAGTGTCCCTGAAACTAAAGGGCACGGAAACTGCATGAAAAAGCTGGCAAGGTTGAGAATATCAATCTGTCCGTTGAACTGTATTTGCATCAAAGTGCGGTCAAATGGTAGGAGCAGTTGCACTTCGACCTTGCTGGCTCTTACGACTTGCGGGTCTAGCTCCGTTCTTTTACATTACGACTAATGGTTTTTTATTATAATTCATATATTTTGTCTATTTTTTTAAAAACGATAGCAAATGGTGGAAATTTTTTTAGAACGTTATGACTGTCATGACTAACTAAATAACACTAATTGACTAGGATTACATGAATAACATCGAAAGCATACGATAAAAAATTACATACCTTTTAGGAGAAGCAATCAGCACTGTTAATTTTGAGCTATGCACTGGCTTCTCGAATTAATGAGCTACTGCGACAATGAGCTTCTGCGATGAGCAATGATGAACTGCGGGAGGTTCGTATTTATGGACAAACGAAAAGTGAACCCGTTGCGCTCACCCCGTACATTGAGCACCCATTGTCATAGTAGCACTTCAGGTGAGGGGGGACAGGCAAACGAGGAAACGGGCGAGGGGAGACGACATGGACATAACGATATTAGTGCGAACGAGAGAGCGCGCGAGGGGCATAACACACATAGAGTGACAATTGTGCGAAGTATATAGCGGGAAAGAAAATATAGCATAATTGGCTGGCATATGTGCGAAGCATAGAGCAAACAGCATTAAATCCGCTAAAAACTGATGAGTGAGCATATGGGGATAGGAGCTAGATGGTGTGCGTGTGGATTGTTAGATTGATCTCAACCATTTGGCCCAACGGCCAAATGGGCCCCTTGACCCGCACCCTAATCGGGGGCGCTCAGCCCAACCCGTGGCTAATGGGCCCCCGTCGCGCTGCGCAATAAATAGAGGGTGGGGGCCGGCGGCTCGAGACACGAGGTTCGCCAGAACCGTACTCCCCACCCGACAAAACCCTAACCGATCTAGAGGGGCGCAGCCAGCGGCGGGAAGCACCATCGCCGTCGACGTCGCCGGACCGCCGCCGTCACCGTCCTCTTCCCCGACCGTCGCTGCCCGTGCGCAGACCTCACCGACAAACGCGAGATGGCCACCTCCTCCTCCACGCCGTCGGACGGTCAGTGCCCCTACCTCTTCCTCTCTCTCCCTCAGATCTAAACCCCAAGCGCAAAAGAAGAACCGGCAAACAATGGTATCAGAGCCTCAACAGCTCCAAGATCCGAAAGCCTTGTTGAATCCCCAAATCGACCCCCCTTTTGATCGGCGGCAAATCAAGAACAAAAAAAAAGGTTTGGGGAGGAGCTCACCGGTCGGACGCCGCCGCTCGGGGCCGCCGCAGCCGCGCCGCTCCGCTGGGCAGCCGAGCCGCCGCGCCGCGCTCCGGAGCCGCCGCTCCGCGCGGGCGCCCACGAACCGCCGCCGCTCCCCGCCTGTGCCCGCGCGGGAGGCCGCCGCATCTCCGCCTCTCCGCCCGCCGCCGAGGCCGCCGCGCGGGAGCGCCCCTTACCCCTCAGATCCGAAAAAAACGGGATCTTTTGGGTTAGGGTTAGGGTTTTTTGGGGGAGGGGGTTCTCCTGGCCGTTGATTCAATTGGGCGGCCGAGATCGGACGGGGCCTTTTGGGCCGGCTGTTGGCCTGCGGGGAATTTTGAGCCCACGTGGGAGAAAGAGGCTGGCCGGTTGGGCCGCCGTGGCCATTTTGGAAATTTGTACAGTAAATTCCGAAAATGAATGTTATTGATTTACAGAAGCATTTTTTGATGATTTTGAATGAAATTTTGATTTAAAAAAAATCTCTGTAATTTTTGCACCAAAGTGTTAATTTTTGCAGAGATTAAAAGAGTACAGTATAGTGCTTCTGTATAATGAATTATTTTAGAATAATTTCATGTTAATTGTTTTTCAGTAGCACCTTAATTGATAATTTGGCTAATTTTTTGCTAAATTAAATCTGTCAAAATTGAACCAACGGAATATTTTGACAGAATAGAAAAGTATAGAAGATGCTTCTGAAAAATAGAGAATTACAGTTTCCGCTGCAAAAGTGAATGTTGATTAATTTTCATTATTAAATTCGAACCAACGGGAGAATTTAATTTTGAAAAATATAGATAATTTCCAGAGATTTATGATATTGTTATTTTCTGACCAACGTTGATAATAACAGTATTATAAATTTTTAATTGATGATTTATGTATTATTTCTATTTCTGCCCGACGGTGATGTAGATTTAATGTATAGATAAAATTGTTTTAAATTGTATGTCGTATTTTTGACCAACGTTGGAAATAAGGCATATAATTTTGTTGTTATTAATGTTTAATTGTTCTCATTGTATATGAATTGTGTCACCACACCGTGTCCCACAGAGCCTGTGGCACCAGTGAGGGATGAAAATGAGGTTGATGCTGTTTGGCAGACCAGACAGAGGGACGATGCTCCCATAAAAATGTCATATGATCTTGATCATAAAAAGTGGGTCACTGCCAACAAGAAATGTTTGGCTGTAATAAAGAACACGATTGAGCCTGCAATTGTGGGCTCAATCGCAGAGTGTGACACTGTCACAGAGTATCTTGATAAAATAAAGAGTCAGTTCACTGGCTCTTCAAAGACTTATGCTACACAGCTAATTAAGCAGCTGGTAACAGAAAGGTATTCTGACAGTGGCAATGGCATAAGAGAGCACATTCTTAGGATGAGCAACTTGGCATCTAAACTTAAACCAATGGATTTGGCTCTCAAGGATGAGTTCCTTATTCACTTGTTTTTTGCTTCCTTGCCGAAAGAGTTTGACACCTTTGTTGTCAACTACAACATTTATAGCCCGAAAAATGGGACATAGAAAAGTGCATAGCTATGTGTGTGCAAGAGGAGGAAAGAATTAAAACCTCACATGGTGGTTCTATCAACTATGTGAAGGACAACAAGAAAAGAACTTCAACAGTAACTCCTTCTCAAAGAACAGGGGAAAAGCCCCTGTCTATCAGTCTCAACAGAATAAGTTTGCAGTAGACAAAGATCAGTGTCTTCACTGTTAAAAGACGGGACACTACAAGAAGAACTGTCCTGATTACTTAAAGATGATAATGGCAAAGAAAAGTGAGAACATTGATGTGAATGTCGTATGCGATAATGGGAACATCGCGTGCGAGAAAGTGAATGAATCCTCGTCTACGAATGTAAACAGGAAACGAAAGAGAACTCTAGATGCGTCGTCAAAATTATGGCACTGTCGTTTAGGCCATATTTCGAGGGGGAGAATAGAAAGACTAGTTAAGAATGATATTCTTCCTCCATTAGAGTTCTCAGACTCAAAACAATGCAGAGAATGCATTAAAGGAAAATATGTAAAGAAAATTAAAAAAGACGCTAAAAGAAGCACAGGAGTTCTACAAATTGTTCACACAGACATTTGTGGTCCTTTTCCTGTGAAAAGTGTGGATGGTTATGACTCGTTCATAACATTCACGGATGATTACTCCCGTTATGGATATATTTATCCAATCAAAGAAAGAAATGAAGCCTTGGATAAATTCAAGATATTTAAGGCTGAAGTTGAAAACCAACACGATTTAAAGATTAAGATAGTCCGATCTGATCGTGTGGGGGAGTATTACGGTCGACATACCCCATATGGACAAGTTCCTGGACCTTTTGCGAGGTTTTTACAGGAAAATGGAATAGTGGCCCAGTATTCCATGCCGGGCGAACCTCAGCAAAATGGAGTAGCTGAAAGACGCAACCGTACCCTGATGGATATGGTGCGAAGTATGATGAGCTACTCCACACTCTCATTGAGTTTATGGATGGAGGTGTTGAAAACCGCCATTCACACCGTACGAGTTGTGGACAGGAAGAGTTCCCTCACTAAACCACTTACGTGTGTGGGGGAGTCCTGCTGAGGCTAAAGTATTTAACCCAAACCTTGGAAAATTTGATCCCAAAACAGTAAGTTGCCATTTCATTGGCTACCCTGAAAAGTCAAAAGGTTATCGTTTCTACTGTCCAGACAGATATACAAAGTTTGTAGAAACGAGACACGCTGTCTTCTTAGAGGATAAAATGATGAGGGGGAGCATGGTAGCTCGAGAGATTGACCTTGAAGAGAAGCGGGTGTATGCGCCCACTCCGATGATTCAAGAGCCATTCTTCACACTACCTGCTGTCGCTGCACCGACGGTGCAAGACACTGTGGTGCCAGCACCTGTTATTGTTCCTCCCGTGGCAACAATGAATGAGAATGAAGAACCTGTTCTTCAGGATCATATAGAACCTATTGCCACAGATGAGGGGGAGCAACAACAGCCTCAAACAGTAGATGTACCAAATGAGGAGGCCCCGAGGAGGTCTCAAAGAGTAAGAAGATCAGCTATTTCTGATGATTATCAGATTTATCATACAGAGGAATTTCAAATGGAGGATGATCCCACCTCATGTGAAGTAGCCATGAGAAGCGAAAATTCCTCGAAATGGCTTGAGGCCATGGAAGAGGAAATGAGGTCAATGAAGACTAATAAAGTCTGGGACTTGGAAATTATTCCTAAAGGAGCCAAAACAGTAGGCTGTAAATGGGTTTACAAGACAAAACATGACTCCCAAGGGAATGTAGAAAGATACAAAGCGCGACTTGTGGCAAAAGGATTTACGCAAAGAGAAGGGATTGATTACAATGAGACCTTCTCTCCAGTCTCATGTAAAGATTCCTTCAGAATCATAATGACATTAGTAACACATTATGATTTAGAGTTACATCAGATGGATGTAAAGACGCCATTTCTTAATGGGGATTTGGGAGAAAATGTTTACATGGCACAACCGAAAGGTTTTGTCGTGGAAGGAAATGAAAGAATGGGATGCCGCCTAAAGAAATCAATTTATGGGTTAAAGCAAGCTTCAAGACAGTGATACTTGAAGTTTGACAGTACAATAAGAAAATTTGGGTTTAAAGAGAATGTAGAGGACAACTGTGTTTATGCAAAGTTTAAAGATGGGAAGTTTATCTTCCTAATCCTGTATGTGGATGATATCCTACTGGCTAGTAGTGATGTCAGTCTACTACTAGAAACAAAGAAGTTTTTGTCCTCAAACTTTGATATGAAAGACCTTGGTGAAGCTTCGTTCGTTCTAGGGATCGAAATTCACCGGGATAGAAACAAAGGGGTATTGGGACTGTCACAAAAGGCATACATAGAGAAAGTTTTAAAGAAATTTGGTATGCATAAAAGTAGTCCATCACCTGCACCTATAGTCAAGGGCGACAGATATGGGGATTTTCAATGCCCCAGGAACCAGTACGAGCTCGATCAAATGAAAGCGGTTCCATATGCTTCAGCTGTCGGAAGCTTACAGTATGCTCAAGTGTGCACACGCCCTGACTTAGCATTTGTTACCGGGTTACTTGGCAGATTCCAGAGCAATCCTGGAATAGAACATTGGAAATTGATAAAGAAAGTCTTGCGTTATTTGCAAGGAACAAAAGGCCTCATGATGACATACAGAAGATCAGATTTACTCCATATAGTGGGGTATACAGATTCTGATTTTGCGGGAGATGATAGAAAGTCTACATCCGGATATGTATTCACTCTCGCTGGAGGAGCTATATCGTGGAAAAGCTCAAAGTAAACCGTCACTACATCGTCCACAATGTATGCCGAGTTTGTAGCATGTTATGAGGCAACGGGGCAGGTGAACTGGCTAAAGAAGTTCATACCCGGTTTAAAAGTGGTTGACGACATCAATAGACCACTTAAGTTATACTGCGATAATGAACCCGCAGTAACGTATGCCCACAACAATAAGTCAAGTGGTGCTGCCAAACACATTGACATAAAGTACTATGTTGTGAAAGATAAAGTTCGGGATCAAATTATAAGTCTTGAGCATATAAGTACCGCAAAGATGTTAGCGGATCCGCTTACTAAAGGCTTACCACCCAACGTGTTCAGAGAACATGTAGCCGGCATGGGTTTAAGGGAAAGCCTATGATTCCTGGACTAAAAGATGGCCCAAAAGATTAAAGTAACTATTTCTAGAACAGAGAGGTGTATTGTAGCTGTTAAATCTATCGGTGATTGACGTGACGATGAGACATGTTCTATGCACTAATCTGTGATGGAATGAGTAAAGTCAAAAGTAATTAAAGTTAAAGCATAGATTGAGATCAAGGGGGAGAATGTTAGATTGATCTCAACCATTTGGCCCAACGGCCAAATGGGCCCCTTGACCCGCACCCTGATCGGGGGCGCTCAGCCCAACCCGTGGCTAATGGGCCCCCGTCGCGCTGCGCAATAAATAGAGGGTGGGGGCCGGCGGCTCGAGACACGAGGTTCGCCAGAACCGTACTCCCCACCCGACAAAACCCTAACCGATCTAGAGGGGCGCAGCCAGCGGCGGGAAGCACCATCGCCGTCGACGTCGCCGGACCGCCGCCGTCACCGTCCTCTTCCCCGACCGTCGCTGCCCGTGCGCAGACCTCACCGACAAACGCGAGATGGCCACCTCCTCCTCCACGCCGTCGGACGGTCAGTGCCCCTACCTCTTCCTCTCTCTCCCTCAGATCTAAACCCCAAGCGCAAAAGAAGAACCGGCAAACAAGCACTGCCTCTGCCTGTTGGGAAGGCTCAAGGCTGTCGCGCTCGAGCCTCGTTGCGCCGATCGCGAGACGGGGGAAGAGGACATACTGCTCCTAGCCAGCAGTAATAATTTATGTCCAAATCGATCACCCACTGAATTAGTCCTCCATTGGCTAATTAAATGGTGGTGCTGAGGGTGACAGGGCGCATGGTGCTCTGCATGCGCCCGGAATACTGCTGCTGCTGTTACTATTGGCCATGACGCACGCATCAGAATTGAAAATCGACACTTCAAACTCGTGGCACAGCTAAAACAAAGGGAATTAACTAGTCGATTGATCCATCCATCTAGTACTCCAGTTTTGGGTTCATGCAGATATAAGACTGGGCATCAATCAGGCTGGCTGTGCGTGTTCGAGAATTAAGGAAGTAGCATGAAGAAACAAGAAACTCCTACTGGTACTTACTAGCCCATAGGACTGGACTGGACTGGCTAAATCCATACTACTCGCACAGCCGTCGTGCCCTGCCGGCCGGTCTTGGCCGAGACTTGGACGTTGACCGAAAAGCCCCACAAGGCAAGACTGCCTAACCGCCCGCCCACTTTGTTTCAGTTTTGGCGTAAACAATTCTTCCACCTGCTTGCGCTTTTCTTTTCTCCTCTCCTCTCCTCTCCTCTCCTCTCCTGGTCTGGAGTCTGGACCCCAACCCAACTCAACTTGATCGATCCGTCACCCGACGCACGCAGAATTGCAGATGCAATGTACGTGGAGTAGTAGTATATCCATGCATAATTATTTATATTATTCAGTAGTACCCCTGCCTGCGTACCTCTGAATTCGTTCAGCTACTTCAATTAGGATAAGACGACACCTACCTAGCTAATTACTAGCACGTGGATCTCCTAATTCCCTAAATTAAATGTTGGACCGCAGGGCAAACGATCGAACAAAGGACAGATCTCCATTCCACATGAATTGAACTCGGTTAAGCTACAGGAGGTTGGTTAGC
The DNA here is from genome assembly GCA_017311315.1 of Dendrocalamus latiflorus. NCBI lineage: Eukaryota > Viridiplantae > Streptophyta > Magnoliopsida > Poales > Poaceae > Dendrocalamus > Dendrocalamus latiflorus. The sequence continues at coordinate 35,426,269 of CM029632.1, read as the reverse complement.
TAATGGAGTAACACCACTGATCGTACTATTTTAATTGGTATAAATAAAGTCATTATAGTTATAGGAAAACTAACAGGAGCTATGTATGCTACCGTACCATTTGAACGGCACTGTAGGAGGAAATAGCCTCGTGCGTGTCCGACTGCACTGCATTGCAGGTCACTATCTGTCACTGGAGACTGTGTTATCACTAGCTAGCTCAAGCTGCCAGTGCCTGGGGAGGGAGCTTATAACGACGGTAGCATCTAGTACACCATCGGTCGGTATACTTACTGCTAGTAGTGGATGATAAACAACAGCTGCTGCCACTACCACTCTTCTTCGATGCGATACGCCACGAGATGCTGCGATTGCCCAGACCAGGCAGCTGCCCCCAATTGACTCACGTGCACCTTAATTCTTGCTTGCTACTCACTTTACTTAATTCCCTCCCTACACACTCGCGAGACGTTTCAGAAAACGTGATGTCAAATTTACTTAATTTTAATTATTAACATAAAAACTATTATACTGATTATATAAAAATAATATCATTAGATTAGTCATCAAAAATATTTTCAAAATATAATAATTTTATATTATTTTGTGAACATATTTATATAAAAAATAATGATCACAGTTAACGCTTGGAGACTGTATCGGTGTCTAAATCATAATATATTCTTGAATAGAGTTAACGTTGGAGACTATCAATATTTAAAACATGTTATATTCTTGAATAGAGAAAGTACTCTTTTTAATTTGCTATATCATAATCTCCCCTTACTAGCTCCCACCACCTTACTGGTATATCAGCCCTCCACCATCGACTATTTTGACCACGACGGCTTCGACCACGGCGCTTGGTCGAAGCCGCCATGGTCGGGGAGGCGCTAGCTGCCAAAGGGGAGGGGGAGGCATTGGGGGAGGTTGGAGGGGCAGCGCCGGGGGGACCGGGGGGGCGACGCTGGGGGAGGCTGGAGGTGGTAGGCGACACCGAGGGAGGCCTGAGGGGGTGGCATCGGGGGGAGGGGGCGATGCTGGGGGAGGTCGAAGGGAGCGACACCAGGGGAGGCCAGAGGGGGCAGTGCTGTGGAGGGAGCCAGGGGTAGGCACCGAGGGAGGAGCTCGAGGAGGGGTGGTGCTCGGGGATGAGCTCAGGGAGGGGCTATTTTGTGAAGATGTGTTTGCTTCAGTTTTCGTTCAAGTTTTGAGTATTTTTTTTGTCAAATATTAAACATTTTGTCGAATGAGAGAATGAGAGAAAGAGGTCACAGTAGGATTTTAACGATATGCATTCGATACACAGTAAGTCAGTGGCGAAGCCAAGAAAGTAATTGAGGATAAGCTGAATTATTTATAGATCTAAACTAAGTTGATGTAACGCCCCCATTTTTGGGAACAGGGACGTCGCACGGACCGCAACAGCCCAGGAGTTCTGTTGCGGCTCAACAGTGTATCAAGCCTGCTTACGAACAATGAAAACAAGTTAATTTAATTGAAATAAGACCTAATGGTCAACTTTAATGACAATACGGGCGTCCAAGCCCAAAACTTAACTTACATACAGAAGAGCCGAAGAAAACTCCACAGGAACACTTGAGTGTAGACGTAACCCTAACACGAACACTCGCAGCATCTTCTTTTCTTCTGGTATCTGTTGGCGCAATTTTGCAAGCCTGAGTACTCCGACCCCGTACTCAGCAAATCACATGTGGAAATTAATATATAACTATATGCCAGGATTCCTAAGGAATGGGAGTATAGTTGTTTTATTAAGAGGTGGATGCAATTTTATTTGCAAACAAGTAAAACTTATAAAACAATTGCTCCTTAAGATCAGGGGGTTTTCTGTTATCAGATAAACTCTCATCATTTCTCAAATTAACAACACCAGAAACACTACTTATGCCTCATTGCTGGAATCACCCAGTTAACACAACTTCATTAACTGGAAGCACGGCGTATTCGAATACCATTTATTTCACTCTGCAGAGCTGCCCTGCTTTACCCACAAGATTTCTTAATTCCACGTCTGACATTAAGAAAACAAAGCTTTTCGCTGCTCAATTCTTTATATAGCCTCTACCTAGTAGGCCTCCCAGTAAGCTCAGGCAACTCCTGACTTACCTTAGCCTACTATTGTGCGGCTCATATCACATATGATCGAAGTTCAGATCGATCGGCCAGGTTGTTCAAATAAAATAACCAACTTCCATACGGCCCTTCTTATCCCCTTCCGTATGGACTCGCACAGTGCCTCCAAACTGCGTCTGTAGAGGTTCAATCGAATTTGAGCAGCTACTAGACCAGGGTTGACGTATCAACACTTGTGGTTGGGCGATCACTGTGTCTTTTACTTAGCACAAGGTTCTTGTCCTTATATTTTTCCTGAGGTCCGCAACCTCCATCTCAGGGTAAAGCGGTGGGCGAAAACCGCCACACGGTTCCCCACAACACCCTTACCCTAACTGTGCACACCGGCACCTCCGCTCTAGGGCACGCTCACCCTAGATCGGGTTTTTCCAAATCTACTAGCCCACGGCTCAAACCTTAATAGCGTACATGTTGAAGGGTAAAGCGATGGGCGAAATCCGCCGCACGGTTTCGCACAACACCTTTACCCTACCCTGCACATCAGCATTACCGGCCTAGGGTACGGCGTCCCATACCACCCTACCCTAAGTCCGGGGTTTTTCAAACCTACTGGCCAACTGCCAAAGTCACTTAGTAGTGTGTAATGCTGAATGAGATGATGATACATATATTTATACAATACTTCAATAATTACTAAGGTTGTCAAGGTGAATATGGCCATCAAAGTAAACAGTGCTTTTATCAGTGGTAGGACTTATCTAAATAGCATGTCATTCTAACATTTCATGTTAAGCAAATAGCATTTCACAAATATTCATAATGAAACTACATTACTCAGATATTAGGCATGTCATGGGATTCAATATGATCAAAAACATGTGACTTGCCTTCTGTCCGTTGCTCTTGATTAGCTTCAAACCTTGCTGTCCTCCAGCTGACCAATTCGCTTGGTCCGTTCACTAGCGCAGAAAACGAAGTCCAATAGGTTCCTGCTTTGCAGAATGCAAGCTGGGAACAAAATCCAAATCAACATAAGAAAGAGCATAAAAAGAAATAGGTTGGGCCGGGAGGTCGGGATTCAATGGGGCTTGATCGGCGAACATGGTTGAATTTGAATAAGATAGAGTCAAAGTGATTAAAAGAAATATATGAATTGGATGGATCTTAGAAATGAAAGGTAGACATTTAGAGTTGGATGGTCGATCCCTGAATTTGGTGTATTAAAGTAGTATCAAGATTTAAATTGGCCAAAAGAAAGGTTTGAATTTATTTGGGATGGATTTTGATAGAAGGGTGAAATTTAAGTTAATAAAAGTTGAATGTGTGGAAAGCGAATTTATAGAAATTGAATTTATAAGGCTAAATCTGTAAACTGATGATATTTGGATTTTTAGAATTTAAATTTAATAGAATGGACACTAGATTTGAATTTAGACTATTTTACTGATTAAAATGGTGTACTTTAGCATTTTTGGGAATTTTCTGGATTTTCTAAGATTTTTCTGGAGTTGTTTAAATGATTTTTATGAATTTTTATATTCGAGTGAACAGTAACGGGCAAGGGCACTGTTCAACTCGGGCTCGCACTGTTCAATGCGGGCGAGGACACTGTGCTTAGCGGGCGAGTACTGTGCTAAGGTAGCCCACCAGCATTTGGCCTTCCGGCCCAATTCAACCCGTGCGCGCCCTTGGCCCAACTCGGCTTCCCGGCCTGGTTTCTATGCGCGCACGCGCGCTCGCTGGCCAGTGGGCCACGGCCTGCGGCCGACCCACGCCCAAGCGACGCGCGGGGCGAAGCGGCCTCGCTAGATGTTGATCTAACGGCTGAGCTCCCCGCGCTTCCCCCGGCCGTCCGATGCCCTACGGATGAACGGCTATGGTGCCGTCTTCCACCTCCAGCCGGCTCTCCTTCCAGTAGAAACAGAGGAGCGGCGGCCAAATAGAATGACGACAGTGGGGCCCCCTTCGGAGAAATTGGTCGTTCAAGAAGATGCGGCCCGAGCCTATGAACCAATTTTAAGGCATTGGAAGGCGGGAGAAAGTGAGATGGTGGCTAACGGCAGATGGGAAGGCGGCGGCCACCACGGTGGCGCCATGGCTATTTACAGATGCTCCGGCGGAATTGGAAGGGTTTTAACCATCCACAGGACATGGAAAACCCGTTGGTAGACGTAGTTTAGGCTAGGGTGACTTCAATTAAGCTGTCCACGGTGAGGTGGTTTGGGCAAGTGGTGGACTTCGCCGGCGGAGCTCTACGGAGATGCTTATGTTAAATTGAGCTTACCAATACACTTAGCGTACTAGGGAGAGGTTATGACCGAAAGTAATTTGATTATGATAAAGAAACGAGGAAGATCAAGAGTGTGGCTTACCGGCTCAGGGGAAGAAATTAGCGACAACCCGGTGGCCTTGAGCCCAAATTGGTGACTTCGGAGGGTACTAGGGAGTGGTATGAAGCGTTCCACAGTGACCGAGGAGCTTGCAATGCACGGGAGGGTGGTGGCAGCGGAGAGGCGGCTCGGGAGAGCTTCGAAGGCAAGGGGAGAAAGGGGAATGACTCTGGCGTTGAGCAGAGAGTGAGTGAGGGTGAGGTGTCCCTGTAGCTCTGCAACAAGTACTAACAACTTGACTCGTGGCTCATACCGAGAAGGATCGAGGGGGAGGGAGCAGCGGCCAGGGGAGTGGAATCGAAATTGCGGTGGCGCACGGGGCAAGGAAGGGCAGGGGCGAGAGGATGACTGGTGGGGCTGGCTGCATAGGGGTGACCTCGAGCGAAAGGAGGCAGCGCCAAAATATCTCGGGTGGAGACGACAGTGCTTGCGGCGAGCAGAGCGCGAAGGCAGTGGGGAGGCGCCGCAAGCGCAGGGGCGCCAAGGGAGGAACGAAGGCGAATTACCGGAAATGGAAAGCGTATTTCAGCAGAACTTCCAAATTGGGAAAGAAGAGGTAAATCAAGCAAAATTCACAAAAATTTTAAAAATCGAAAATTTTGGGGTGTTTCAGTTGACATAAAATTAGTCTTTTACTCTTATAAAATTTCAAATTCATATAGAAATTGGATAGAGACAACAATGAAAAATAGAAAAATAGAAAGTAGGTACCTCCATAATAGAAAGCACTATAAGTACGGAGTAGCGATAAGTCACCTATGTATAAAACATATCAAAATTAATGATATAATAAAAAATTATGAATGAAAATGAAAATTTAGATCATATGAAATATACCAGAATTAAGATAATTTGAATCACGAGACAATAGAAACAAAAGGCGGCATCTTTTTTCTACACTCTATCTAATGTTCTTATCATTTTCACGGCAGGGGCTCGGCAGCGCCTTCGGGGCACGTGCAGGACCACATCATCGTAGAGCGGTGGCGAAGGGAGAAGATCAACTAGAGGTTCATCGAGCTCTCCACCGTCATCCCTGGACTCAAGAAGGTTCATATATATTTCACTTTCTTTCTTCTTTTTTTTTCTTTGATTGATTATCTCTTCTTTAATTTTATGATTTTCACTACTTCTCCTCTTCCTCTTTAATTTTATGATTTACATATATTATTTCACTTTCTTTCTTGCTTTAATTGATTGATTAGCTCTTCTTTAATTTTACGATTTTCACTTGTTCTCCTCCTCGTTGTCGTCGTCTTCTTTAATTTCATGGTTCTTTTTGGATTTGTTAATCTCTCTCTTTCCCTCTCTTTTTGGATTTGTTGACTATTTTCCAACTATGAAATTGTCCAAACGAAACAAAGGGAATCCAAGTATGTTGATGCCCCGGCGGGCGGGCGGGTATAAAAAGGGGGAGGCGCGCCTCAACAGCCCAACTTGAAGTTCTGTCTGGTATCTATGGTGACCAACAACAGCCAGCCCGAGAACAGAGCCTCCTCTTCCCCGCACCTCACCACCGGCCTCGTCAACTTCTTGGCCCGCCGCGCCATGACCACGCCCCGCGCCTTCCACCTCCCCCTCGACTCGCCGGGCTCCTCCACCGGCTCCGCCGACTCCGCGCCCTGGAGCAGCAGCAGCCACCGCGTCCCCGCCACCCCTCTGCTCCCATTCGACACCAACGACACCGACGAGATGCTCCTGCTCGACATGCTCGCCAAGGAACCCTCCGCGCCTCTCCCCGAGGCGGCGCCGGTCAAGCGCGGACCCGATCGAGACGAGGTGACTGAGGAGAAGGCCGGCGGCGAGCCCCAGGGCGGCCACGCCTACCGCGGTGTGCGCAAGCGGCCGTGGGGCAAGTACGCGGCGGAGATACGGGACTCCACGCGCAACGGCGTGCGCGTGTGGCTGGGCACGTTCGACAGCGCGGAGGCGGCGGCGCTGGCCTACGACCAGGCGGCCTTCGCGATGCGGGGCACGACCGCCGTGCTCAACTTCCCCGTGGAGCAGGTCCGGCAGTCCCTGGAGGGCATGGACGTGTCGTGCGGGGCGGCGGAGGGGGTGTCGCCCGTGGTGGCGCTCAAGAGGCGGCATTCCACGAGGAGGAGACCGGCGAGCCGGAAGGCCAAGGCCAAGGCGAGGAGCGAGGGGCGGCGGGAAGGCGTGATGGAGCTGGAGGACCTTGGAGCAGAGTACCTCGAGGAACTGCTCGGCGCCTCCGAGGAGGCCATCAGCAGCAGCTCCACGTCCGCCGCCTCATGGTGCTGGAGCCACCACTCCATCTGAACTCTCAACTTGTTGGCCCGCCTCCAGATCCCAACGGACGCATGCATGCACAAGCTAGCTAGAGGTCGAGCTCGATCGGCCGCTGATGACGGCTTGAAGATGATCGATCAATAGGACTCTTTTCTCCTCCTTCCCCTGCCTTGCCTGGAGTTGAGCTAGTACGCTAGCTAGCTAGCTAGCTAGTACTTTAGATGCTAGAGGGCTTTCTTTGGATGATGTTCTTCTCTAAATTGAAGAAATGGTTTGAGAAATCGACAGCTGAGCTGAGATTGTTGCAGATAAGAGTTCTCCCTGCTCATTTCTAGCGAGCGACCTGCTGTAAATGTATGCTATACAGCTGATAGCATAGCATAGGGAGTATCCAATATGAAATATCAAATTTCGTCGGATGGACGGTCGATCGTGAAATCAGCAGCTGAGAGTAGCTCGAGAGCGCGCAAAAGTTTCAAAGTGGGAAAAGACCGGCATGTTTGAATTTCTCGCATCTGTCTAGGTTGTTAGTTTTGGGATTGACGGTTGAAGAGGAATCGAGTGCGCTGACGTGGAAAAGGGTTGCCAGGTCAGGTACATGCATGGGGCGCAGATAAGTCCAGGCATGTTGGTGAGTCCTTTGAGCCACGTGCGCGTAGCAGGCACCCGAATATGCACGCACAGCCAGAAGAAGAAGAAGAAGAAGAAGAAGAATCGGATGAGGTGCAACGAACCAGGTCTGCCTGAGACGCATCCATACCGGTTTGGATTAAAATTTCCATGGCTTTTGAAGAGTCGCCGCCTTTTCCATCTCTCCCAACAACGCACCTCGCTCGGTTGGTGTGGGTGCACATCCAACCACTACCAGGCCTCCATTTAACCCAACTATTTCATTTAAGATACAATAGTTTTACTTATCGAACTAAATAAAAGATTAGTCATTACTTAGGATAGAGTGATTTTATCACCGAACCAAACGCCCCAAAGGTTCTGATTCTATTCGACTTATATTTATGTGGCTATTTTCGTAATTAAATTTATATCTAGTTTCTTTCGCTTTTCTTTTTGTTCCTACTGGAAGACTGCTAGAGCAAATAAAGAGGCAGGCAAATCTATTCCATATAAACATGGTGGTGTCTAGAGAGCACTCAAGTATTTTTTTGATTTATATTACTCATATTTTTTAGAGGAGGTGCATATATATAAGAGAAGGGAGATTCAGGGGATGCATATATCTAAATACTTCTAGTCAAAAAAAAATATTCGAGTGTTGTTTAGCACTTCCCTGACACATATATAGGTATTAGCTTGTGCTAGCTAGTATGGCCAACTCAGCTACTGGTTAAGAATACGTGGCGAATTAGTTTTTGAGCTCTGAGGTTGGGACCAAAAGTGTTCGATCCTTTGAATTGGTGGGTTAACAAACTGCGCATCGAGCAGCTTCTACTAACCTTAAATGTGCTAACCATTAAATGAAACACAAGAACAATCCAAGATCGGGACATGATGGGATCATGAGAGCGACAATTGCATAAGTCTCCAAATAATTAATCAATTAATATATGTATACATGTGGCTGGCCAGCAATTAATCACCGAGTGATCAAATGCAATTTTACAACCGAGCACGGCCGTAGGAATTAACGATGTAGCGGCAGGCAGTTGCATGTACTAACTGTGTTGTGTGTGTCGCTCGATGGTATGCCAAAAGAGACCAGTCGATACGATAATTACTCGCTCGATATAGGCTTTGTTCTTTTCAGCTTCTAAAAGTTGTTTTTTAGCTTTTCTACGATAACTAACATTTAAATAGAGTATTTTTTCAAAATAGAGTTTACTGGTTAATTGTAATATATACTTTATTGACTTTATTTATATCAGTAAAAATTATATATGAGTTTTTGTTACTTTATAATATTTTATACAAACAGTTTAAAAATTATAAGTCACAGTTAAAAATTATAAACCGTAGCTAAAAAGAAAGAACAGACCTGTAGCTCGCTCGCTCGCGGTGCAACAGCATCGGCCGGTCGCTCTCCTCTCAGCCTGCAGCTGTGCTGTCACGTGAGTCCACAGTACGTCTTGAGACCAAGCAAAAGTTTCCTCGCAACCTTAAGCTACACATGCATTAATTCAAGGATCACTATCCTATTCCTGTGTTGATCGATCAATTACGTCCGCAACCACGAGTCAAAACATGCACCAAAAAGCAAGGTCAGTAGTTTAGTTAGTTACCCTTGCTCTCGATCACTGTAAGGAGCATATCCTAGCCAGATAGGCCTGCCCAGATATTGACCACGTGCACATTGCATTATTCCCAAACGTACTAGTATCTTCTACAATTAAGCCAGTTTTCGGAATTAAGATGCAGTCAACTCGGAACTATCCATCCATTTGCAGCTCACGCACGCAGGCAGTATACCATCTTCCATCCATTTGCTTGTAAGGGGAGGGGAGAAGAGAATCGAATCTTGCTGGTTCAATTCCTTTCCTAATTCGAGCAGAGCAGGTAGCTAAGCTTCGATCACTGCAACTGCCGTTGATGGCTGCCTGCTCCTTTGTCATCTGAGGGTGCATCATGCAGGCAGCCATCAACGCCAACAGTTGCAGTGATCAGATGAGGCCGAAAACAACCCCCCCTGGATCTGAGGGTGATGAACCTGCCTGCATTCTTGCTTTGTTCGTGCAGCTAGCCTTCCCATCTCAGAAGCTTCCATTTTGTGAATTTCCTTCCTTCCTTGACAATTCCTGTGCACCACTGCTACGCTACTGCTACTACTGGGGAAGGTAGTCAGAACTAGCTAGGAAGGAAACCACTTCCCTTTCCCCTCTGCACAATAGCGTACCTGAGGTGACAAAAAACCAAACCAATCAAACAGATGCTTCCTGGAAGGAGAGAAACTAATGAGCTTGTATTAAATGTCACCAGCAATTTCGTAGCAGCGCATCAGGTCCCAATATGAAAGTTATGCTGGTGGTGCCAAAATGAAAGTTCCCCTTTGGTTGCTTGTTCAAGTTTTTGTCCTGTGATTTCAGAAGCAACTTCTTTTATATATTAACCTACTTAGATGCAGGTGCCTCAAAATTCAGGGGGAGTTGTATTCGGCCTCATCAGCAAACTAGGCGCTTTCTGTCAACCTGCGCAGTCGAGTCGACCACATCCACATACATGGACATCACATGACAGATAGAGGGATAGAGACAAAAGCAGAGAGACAAGAAGCTTCCAGGAAAGATACAAAAGAGGATTGTTAGTGTAAACATCCGGAACACTTGGAATAGCTCAAATTAGTTTGATTGATTACGCTACATTAAAACTACAAACAACCCTTCTTTGCTTTCGCGGCCGATTGCGATCTTTACTCAGTCAGTGGCATTCGAAAGGCAGCACGTTCGACAAGGCTTTCGATATCGGGGCTACGGATGTGAAATTAGCTTTCTCGAGAATACGTTTCAATTTACCATTAATGGGCCCAAATGTCATGTTAAACTATGATAGGTGGGAATTAAACTGTTATTGTGTGAAATAGTACTATTTCCAGATTAAAACTATCTTCGGTGTTACGTGAGATGCATAACCTGCAAATCTCGCTTACACTACAGGCATAGCACCATGTCATCTGATACATGCCCCCACTATTACTCAAGCAAATGCTGTGATACAAGGAACTGACATTGTCGCACGCAGATGACGAATAAGTAATTACCACTTCAAGGTAAGTTACCTACGTCACAAATTATTCAGGCCAGCTGCTGGGAACTGATTGCTCCTCTCTCTCTCTCTCTCTCACTGACGCCTAATTGCTTCAATTCCCTCAGTGCCACCGTAACAAGCTGACGAACTTGCGTGAAGCTCATGTCAGTTTTCTCACCTCAAGATGATTGTGCAAGGAACTTGCGAAAATACACGTTGTGCAAGAAAGAGTTCCCTCAGGACGCCGGCCTGCTCTGGTCCGACCCCAGCGCCGCCGTCAGGGGGTGGGGCCCCAACGACAGGGACGTCTCCTACACCTTCGGAGCGGACGCCGTCCTCGAGAAGCACGACCTGAAGCGCACCAGGTAATTTCTGCTGCCTAATTAGCTAGGACTAGGAGCAGTGCTGATCGAATGGATCAGTAATTAATTTCCATCCTCTTGCTACAAACCGATAGTCTGACTACGGACATACAATTACAATATGAATATGGTGGTGGAGTGGAGTTCAGGTCGTGCCGCAACACAACTAGTAGTGCTTGCGGATCGGCAGCAGCAGGGATTCATTTTCGGGCCGTAATTCGTTACTTTTGGGGAAATTTAGTTTTCTCAGCCCATCTAACAAAGCCCAATATCGGCCCAACTAAGGGTACTACCGACCCGGCACAATAGCTTCTAGGCTCTGTTTCGGCCTCGCGAGTCTCTTCCCTTCTTTGACCGAGCAGGCAGCGGCTAGGTTGTCCCAGCTTCCCCTCCTTCATGACCGAGTGACGGCAGCTGCTCCAACAGTCCAACCCGAGTTTTTTGCTATTATGATACTCTCTAAGTTGGGCTTCGACGAAACGGTATCTACGTCGTGGGCTTCTCTAAAATAGTACTCTTGTACTTAAGACTTCTCTCAAATAGTATTCTCAGGGATTTTAACTCAAATAATTTGATTTTCGAATTTGTACTCTCCCAATCTACATGAGTTTCATGTATGGTGATAGCTAGCAAGATAAACATCGAGCTAGCACCTCCTAGCGAGTCATACAACAAATTAAAAACCAATGCATGCACGTGTGTTATGTACGAGTGGGGAACCAAGCAGCTTCCAATGTCAGCATATGACAACGAAGATCACTTAGACCATAGTATGTCAAATTACAAAAATCTCTACTAGGTCTGAATATGAAGTCGTGGAGAAGCCTAGCATTGCTCGCGTGCATGCGATGGTCGATGTTGACCTTCAAACTGCTCATGTTCATCGGTTTGCTCGTGCTTTCGAGCCTAACAAAACAAACAGCACTGGATCGACAGCATGGAAACCGAACGAACATCGAGATGCGTCTAGCTAGCTGGTGAAACTGGAAAGATAAAAGGTATGTTTGGTTCGAACATAAGGATGTCTAAGGTTGCTAAGCTAAACATTTTTATCTAACTTAACATAATTAAGGATGCCTAAGGTTGTCAAATATTTTTATCTAACTTGCCAAACTTATGATATTTTTTTTGAAGCCTGTCTAAAAGAATCTTGCCACAATCTATTGTGTCTATAACGCGTGGGACTTATACAAAAATGTTTAGCATATCCAAAAATCGAGTGCGTGCACAAAGCCCTCAGGTCTGGTTGGTTAGCTCACGCTTCCAATGATTTGCATGCGCGCATATATGCAGCTGATGAACCTTTCTTCCTTCCACCCACTAGGCATATGCATTCTTAGCTAGTACACGGCTCGCGACATGCTCTGTAATTGTCTTACCGCTTAAGTCAACGCCCATGGCGGCACACGTAATGTCAACCTCAGTAAGGTTATCACTCGTGGTGAAATAACTAGTAGTTAGTATCCTACTAAATCGAGATATCCCATTTGTAGGACTGATCTTGGTAATAAGAGAAAAATAAATGATTATTCAAACTTTTTCTTCTAATAGTATTCAAAATCTTTACTAATGACTATAAGTCACTAAATTTATATTACACCAACAATACCTTACAAACCAAGGCAAGAGATCAAAGCCAATAGAATCAGCAATCTTTAGTACAAGGCCGATGTAAGATCGAAGAGACCGACTAGAGGGGAGAGGAATAGGCGTTTTTAAAATTCTCTTTGGCTAAAACCAAAGTTTATGTGTGTAAGCATAAATCAAATCGGTTTTGCACAATTAAGACATAGATCATCTAGTTTCACCTAAGTACATCAATACCCTAAATCTTTGTCAAGACTTGCAATCCTATGGTAATAAGCAATCAATTTAATTTCTATGAGTATAAATTATAAGTATGTAAATTGAGTGAAAGAGAGCAAATCACAATTGATATGGTCTCTTTTAACTGTGATGTTCGGGGATGTGCCGATCTCCCCTATTCCACGTTGAGTAAGCCCAAACGAATTGGGCCAGCTCCACGAATTAATCTAAATACCCCACTTTCCACTAGTGAGAGCTTTTTTCCTCCTCCGGGTAGGTGAGCTCTAACTTTCACAATATGTTGGGTCTCTTCACAAGTTTCTTTGAGGAGATCATCGGACACGACGCTTCCAACGCTGTCCAGGAGTCGGCAACCTCTAAAAATAACAATACTTACGCACGCTTCTCAAAGCATTTACAGTACTCAACCCGCTAACTCCTTAGCGATTGATCCACTTAGGTATTTTAGCTCTCCTTGATCTAAACCATTTCTTCTTTGTGCCTCTCCGCACCGTGATTTTGATCAAGGCACTAACCTGGTATTTTGCCAACTACTAAAATACCCTCGTCGAAACTTCTTGACACCTTCACCAAGGTTATTAAGGCGGTAAGGCGAGGTAAGGCGACCCACCCCCCTCACACCTTTTAAGCGATAAGGCGTGAGGCGAGGCGACGCCTTACACACATCATAAGGCGAAGAAAACGGAGTTCTGAGGATTAAATCAGAAGAAATCTAAAGAGACAAATGACCTAAAAGGACCTAATTATAATTTTGTAAACCTGTGGGGACTCAAGCGTAAACTATCCTAACTCCTAACCCTAATACTACCTCGCCCCCACCGCCGCCTCCTCACTCCTCCCTCACTCCCACCGCCGCCTCCCTCCCTCCTCCCTCACTCCCACCTTCAGGGTCCCTCCCTTCTCCCCGCGCGCCTCCGCCTCGCCCCCTCCCTCCCCTGCTCCCCCGGGGGGAGGATGAGAGGGAGGGGGAGCAGGGGAGGGGGGCGAGGCGGAGGCGCACGGGGAGAAAGGAGGGATCGACGGAGCGCCGCGCGAGCAAGCGGAGGCGCCGAGGGGGAGCCGGGGAGGTAGGGGGAGGAGGAGGAGGCCGGGGAGGTAGGGCATACCGAGAGATGGAGGCCGCCGGCGCGCCGCTTCGAGGATGGTGGCGCCACGGGGCGACGGGGATGGACCGATGGAGGCGGCGCTAGGGTTCGACTTCGGCGCCTCCGCTTATGCGACAGGTTCCAACTGGCCCCCTCATCCCGTGTCGTCTCTTTATCCTTGCCTTTTCCGGTTCTTGGGGCGTCCGCCTTCGCCGTCGCCTCGCGTTTCTTCGCCTCACCGACGCTTAAGCGACGACTTACGGCTTGAGGCGGACGCCATACAGCATACTGGCAAGGCGAGGCCGACGCCTTAGGGTTCTTCGCCGCCTTACCGCCTAAGCGACGCCTAGGCGACGCCTTAATAAGCCTGACCTTCACCTCAAAGCATCTCTACATTCTTTGACGCTTAGCTCGTAGTGCCAAATGACTAGCCGTCACATCTTCACGCCTTCAATCTCCCCTAAACGGTCTCTATATGCATGTACCTCGTCACTTGGCATACCACATGCACCAACTCATCTGTTCACGATCCTTGTCTTCTCTATGCTTCTAGCTCAAGTCATATAGCTTCACACAGACTTACATGACCGCTCAGACCTCAGCTCCCCCTGCCTAGTCTAGGTCCATTGTTGTTGAGCACCAACGTTCTCCAGACCACTTGCACATCTAAAGGCCAAACAACTATCTTGAGCACAAGTTCCATACACTTAACTTACGTTAGTCAAAACCATGCATCATGCAACACAATGCAACCAACCAACAGCACCCACGCCATGCACACACTCATCCAACTCAAAATCCATTTTCACTACTATCTGGCCGCACCCACCGGTCTGACCGCATTCCTTATGGCAGTCAGACCACTTAAGACCACCAGAAAACACACTATATATAATTTCGGTTAAACTCTATCTAATTTCAGCTCCAGTTTTCAATTCCAAATACACCTAGTGCAAACTTATCTCCAAATAAGTTTATACAAGTGTTTGGTGTTTAATTTTTCAAAAGTCCATGGTTGATCAGACTACCAACCATCCGTCAGTTTGACTGTTTGAACCTTGATAGTACAATCTGAAATCTGAATTTTCTTGAATTTTGATAAAATTCAAAATTAAATCAATCAAAGTACGAATTGTCCATCACAAATATAGTCTAAATAGTCTCCCACAATTAATTCTTGACACCAACAATACCTTACAAAACAAGGCAAGAGATCAAAGCCAATAAAATCAGCAATCTTTAGTACAAGGCCGATGTAAGGTCGAAGAGACCGACTAGAGGGAAGAGGAATAGGCGCTTTTAAAATTCTCTTTGGCTAATATTGAAGTTTATGTGCGGAAGCAAATCTATTTTGCACAATTAAGATATAAATCATCTAGTTTCACCTAAGTGCACTAGCACCCTAAATCTTTATCAAGATTTGCAATCCTATGGTAACAAGCAATCAATTTAATTTCTATGAGTATAAACTGTAAGTATGTAAAGTGAGCACAAGAGAGCAAATCACAATTGATATAGTCTCTTTTAACTGTGACGTTCGGAGATGTGCTGATCTCTCCTAGTCCACGTTGAGTAAGCCCACACGAATTAGGCCAGCTCCACGAATTAAGCTAAATACTGCACTTTCTACTAGTGATAGCTTTTTCCTCCTCTGGGTTGGTGAGCTCTAACTTTTACAATACGTCGGGTCTCTTCATAAGTTTCTTTGAATAGATCATTGGACACAACGCTTCCAACGCCGTCCATGAGTCGGCAACCAACTCCTTACTTACTCCCACCAAATACAACGAATATAACCGTGTATACTCAATCCACCTCTAGATACAACACATATAATAAGAAACTTCTCTTCTTACTCACAAAGTACAACACATACACAATTAAGAGGAGAGGCTCACACTAGCTCAAAAGAATAGAAATGGAAGCAGCAATAACCTCTCTAACCGGCCACAAGGGGGTATTTATACCTCACACAAAGAAACTAGCCATTGGGAGCAAAAACAAGGAGGAGCGGTAGTACCGCAGGAAAACATCAGGCCAAACCGCTCTCTTTGCAAGGCAAGAAAATTAGCCGTAACAACCATGGGGTTAGACAGCCCTCGTAGGGACCGGCTAGACCGCCACACATGCTAGTCGGACTGCTCATCCAAAAATAGAGAAATGTGCTCTCTATAAAAAAGGCAACTGCCACACAGGCTGTTCATACCACGCGACCGGTCCTACCGCTCGTGTAACACTAGTTGGACCACTGACAGGTTAGACCGCCTAGCTATTAGATTGAGGAGGCAAACTAGAGGGGGGTGAATAGGCGGTCTAAAAATTCTTCTCTAATTAATTATCAATTTCTATTTGGCCCAACCAAACATAAGATGTAGAAATATAACTCAAAATGGTTTAGCACAAATATCATCTAGATTAATCATGTTCACCTAAGTGCACCAACACTCTAAAGCTTATGATAAGGTTTTCAATTCTAGGATGACAAACAATCAATTTAATTATATAAATGTAAATTGAGCACAAGAAAACAAACCACAATTGACACGGTTGCTTTTTACCATGGTGATCGGAGACTTGTCGATCTCCTCTAGTCCATGTTGAGGTTAGCCCAAACGAATTGGACTGGCTCCACAAATTAAGCTGAAACACCTCAATCCATTAGTGGTAGTTTTTTCCCGCTCCTGGTAGGTGAGCTCTAACCTTCACAACTTTGCCGGGTTAACTCTCACTGTGCATGATGCCTTCAACGCCATCTAGGAATCGGTAAACTCCAAGAGTAATAAGTCAAGCCACTCGCTTGACTTTCACCACGTGCAACGAATGCACATTGCTCAAGTGGATACATAATCCACCTCTAGATGCAACACATACAATCTAGAGCCTTACTCTTACTCACAAGTTGCAACACATACACACTTGAGAGAAGAACTACATACTAGCTCCAGAGAGTGAACCATTCCTATCTCCAATCGGCCACAAGAGGGTATATATATCCACACATCGAAACTAGCCGTTAGGACAGAAAAATAGGATTTCTGGAAGTACCGTTGGCTTACGACTGGTACTTCCGCTGTCCTATACAACGGTCAGAAAACTAGCCATTGTGAGCAAATCCGGTAGTTCCGACATGCAATGTCTGGTACTACCAATTATCAAAAGTACCACAGCACTCAAGCGGAACTACTGATTTCCTCAGGGACGAGAAGACTCCACATAGGTGTCTCTCTGGAATAAATATATCGCTACACAAGCCAGTCGTTTTTGATCTTAGAAGTATCGTTCTAGATCCAAAAACTTCCAAGTTTTGTGTGAAATATATTCAAGACATTTATAACCTAAAACAATCAAGAATCACAAGGTTCTTGGGTTCAAATTCACTAAATTAAAGAGAATCGAATATAGGTCACAATAACACCTAAAGCTTAAATTAGTTATTGCTCGTGAGAATCTAAAACATAAGGTCTTCTAAATATATTCTCACATGTCCTAACAAGATAATTTAAGCAATAATTTAAAAACAAGAGGCAGTCACTGGGTCAGCTGTCCATTTTCTAGCTAGAACAGTGACTGCATCGTTGACATATTTGTTGCCACTCTGAAAATGCTAGCTTGGAAACTGGAAGCGCTGCCGCCTGGCGGTTGATATCGATCGAGCTAGCATGCGCAAATCCAAGGCGGAAGAAAAGGCAAAAATGGACGCAGAAATCAAAGGGATCGTTTTCAACTTAAGTGTCCGAGAAATGTCAACAATGGAAGAAAGGTGAAAAGTTTTGGACGTAAAAAAGCAGATTCCCAAAGGGATCGTGACAAACTTCAGTCCCGGTCGACGAAAACCCTTTAGGGTTACGTTTCCAGAGGCATGCTTTCTTGGTAGAGAGACGACTTGTGATCGATCGATAAGGAAGCACGGCCATGGCCACTAGAGATGAGATTTACCTAGCTAGATTACTCATTCAGTCAGTCTCCGCGCGCGGCTTGATGTGTCCGTTCCGTCCCGGACTCTTTGGTGCGTACTTCACTTCGGTGGATTCCTTTCGTCGCCGAACAGCTGAGGCGCTGAGCTGACTGATGAATCTCTCTCTCTCTCTCTCTCTCTCTCTCTCTCTCTCTCGACTAGTCGTACGTAATTGATGGAGCAAGTTCACAGATCAGCAGAATTACTGCCGCCGGCCGGTAATTAATGCCCAGTGTCATCGCTGCCATCGCCTACGTAGGTATTACGTACACAGGTCTTGGATCTATCTGCTATTAACTTCCACGGCAGAAACTCACATAAGCTTGGCTCCAGTTCACTCATATAAGCTTGGCTTAAGTTGAAATTAAGCTGAGCACCAATTATTGGCTGGGTTGAAATTAAGCTGAGCACCAATTATTGGATGGGTGTGATCTTTCAAAACATAATTGGCTGACTGTTCTCTTGGCAATTTGCCATAGCGTATGTAGTACTAGCAGCTTAAGCGCGGCGCTACGCCACGCTAGCTATCATGTGGACCAAAGTAAAAGAAACTACAATTCACGGGAAAGTTTTTCTAAAAAAAATCAACACGTGTATAATTTCGAGAAAATCAAAGGTCTTTTTCGCAAAAAAATGAGGTCATGTACGTAATTTTGGGAAACTACAGGGTGTTATCCAGCAAAAAAAGGGGCTCTATGAGAATGCTGAGGACCTGTATGTAATTTTGGAAAACTGTAGGGTGTTATACAGCAAAAAGAGGGGCCCATGAGAATGCTAAAAATCTATACGTAATTAAATGAGGACCTGTATGTAATTTCAAGAAACTATAGGGCTGAGGGCCTGTACGTAATTGCAGAGAAGGGGAGGTTTTTCGAAAAAGCTGATGTGGCAGGGGTCTCTCTGCAATAAACCGAGGACCTGCACGTCATTTAATAAAATTTGAAGGACTTTTTCGTAAAGAAGCTGAGCTAGCAACGCTGCCAGGGGCACTTCTCTGGGTGTAATATAGGATTATTTGTTTGACATGCCTGGCCATGAGCTGGCTAGCATACCTATTACTGCTACCATAGTACTATTTCTCCTTTTTGCGACCTGTTGTGGTGCACATATACGTAGATGAAGCATATAGATAGTAATTGATGCAGATTGTATAATCAATTAAATATAGCATTAATATATAATTAAGCCTTTAAACTATTGTGATCGTAAATCATTTGAAATATTGTTTATTTACCTAGCTAGCTACTACTCGGAGATCCCATAATATGGTCACTGGACTAACTTCACACGGCCTAACCTGCGATGAAATAGAGCACATACGCTTCTATGCCTAATAACTGCACGACGATTCGGCCATGTGCCTTTAATGATAATCGCCTTGTGGTTATCTCTACGATTCTCTCCCAATGATAATAACCAATCGACAGTTATTATCAGGTTTCTCTCTTTGACAACAACTGATTACTCGACCAGACAGGAGGAATTGGCAAGACACCTACTCATATGGACAACTGACACCCTTCGGCGCTATTTAGATCTTACAGGAGAATACGAAAGGAGGATCTCTCAATCAAGCAAGAGACAATAGAGGCAAGAAATACCAAGTTAAGGCTACTAATATTCCCTTTGTAATTGTTTGTCAAGGGTAGGCTATAATCTCAATATAGTAATAAAGATAGCCTCATTTTCTCTTCTTTAATTCTTCTATAAGACTCGATTTTTCCTATATTTCATAATATGGGCGATTTGGACAGTACTCTACTAAGCAGCTAGGATAGTACTCTACCAAGTAGCTAGGGTATTTTTGCAGCTAGCTCAAATCCGTTAGCATCAACGAATTATACTACAAACTCATGTATTATCATCCAACACAGAATATAATATATGCAAGCTTGCATAAAAAAATGAGAAATAGCAGTAATCAAATCAATGGTACGTAGTAGCACGTGATTGTCAAAAGCTGGTGATCGGTTCGGTTTAAAAGCTCATGGCTTATGGTTGAAAAAAGTACTGTAGCTGACAGAGGCTTATTTCGCATAATTAAATTTTAAAAAATTTAAAAATATAAAAAATATGTTAGCCCATTACGTATAATACAAACAAATACGGGGAAAAAGAATCGGCAAAAAAAGCTCAATAAAAAGTCAAAAGTTCAGAAAAAGACGAAATTTATAAATAGTGAAAAATAAGCCAGAAGCCGAAGTCGAATTGATTAGGGTTAATGAGAGCCCAACAAATAAATAATGGGACTCTGCTACGTCATCGTGATGCGAATTCAGTGCTGCGCCAGGTCATCTTACAATAGTCGGTCTTACGGTATAACTAGGTACGTTCATACTCTGTGTGACAGCAAAAATCAGTTTTAGTTTAGATGCGGCTCAGCTGAGCCGTAAAGCATGAATTTTGGACGTTTCTAGCACTGTTGATACCCAAAATTCCAAAAATAGCCACATTGAAAACACAATTCCAAAAATAGCCCCCAAACGACCGCACGATTAACGGCAACGCGACACGTGTCCAGTGGTGCGGCCGGGGAGCGCACCACACCTGAGTGGTGCGGTCCCCGACCGCACCACACCCCCGCCGTCACGTCAAAGGCAATGGTGCGGAGGGGCAGCGCACCACACGGCCAAATGGTGCGGCTCCCAACCGCACCACATGCCTGGCGTCCCATCGCGTCGCCAAAGCCCCAGGATTCCCTCGTGTTGCTGGCTTTTTTCGCTGGAAGTAGCTCCCGTGCTGCGCTGCTATTGCATGTTCTTCTGTAGGATTGTAACACGTGTATATACATGAGAACTGGCCCCTACTTCATTCTGTGCATGTGACTGTTATTTTCTCGCGATAAAAGGAAGAGGGTGGCATGGCTTTCGAAGGCTCCAGTGCATTTGCTCTAGACAGAGAAGCAGCCAGAGAGGGAGCAAGAAAGGGCGCTCATACTGAAGGAAAGAAGAACACAAACACGGGATTTGAAGCAATTTTGGAAGGTATCTGAAGTTCTCGCAATTGTGAAAGTTGTAGATCCTCTCGTGAGCTTCAAGAAAAGGTAAATATCATCTCCATGCGTTTAAGATGGTATTATAGTGATTAGCTTGTAATTAGCGTACACGATGTCAATATGTCTATATTTTATGTAATTATCGTGTTGTATTCTATATTTTATGTTAAGAAATGAAGTAATGTTGTTGTAATGTAAAATATTTGTAGTTATTTGTGGTCGTAGTATATTGCAATTTTTTTTATAAAATATTTGTAGTTGTAGAGTACTGTAATTTATATTTTATGTGAATAGTTTTTGTACTGATGTTGTAAGCAGTAATCTTGCTGTTTGTTAAGTGGATTATAACTACATTTAAATGGTGTCATTGTGAAGCACATAGCTAGTCGGAAAGGCCACTTGCGCATGTACTGTTTGTATTAACATGTACTCATTTTGTAACCAAAATCACTGAATAATATTAGATCTTGCTATGCATGTTCATAAAAAAAATCTATGTTAAAGTGTAACGCTGCATATATGAAGAATGGCACATTGTTGGGTAGTACTAGAAATGTAGAGGAAGTAGTATTAGAAATGTAGAGGATCTAACAGATTGGCAAAAAATGTAGTTATTTGATCGATGTAAGAAATCGTAAGTAAGAAATGATGAAAAATGAGTTGCTCGATTAGTGATTTAATTAGTAGAATAATAATACAAAATGTAATTTGATTTGCAGTAAAATTTGAATTTAATGTGTTAGCGCGCTCTGCAAATAAAGTAAAAAATACAATGAGAAGTTAAAAATAAATTAGAGTATATGAAGTTGAAAAAATTGTAATATATGTAGCACAGAATTAAGATTTGTAGAATAGAAATTGGAAAAAAGTGCATTACATTAGTAATTTGATTTATATAGAAATTTGTTAGCGCACTCCATAAATGGTACGCTTGTATGTGGTACACAGTAGGTTATGTGTGATGGTACAATTGTTGCCTGTGATATATACTAAGAGGGTTCAGTTTGGGCTTATGTTAGGTACGCCATGGGTGACATCCAAGACTTGTTCGTGTTCTATGGAAGTGGTCTCGTACGGGACGGGCCGTACGGGGCAGACCTGAATAATTGTGACCGGACTGTGATCCGGGCACGCAATCTGAACACCATGAGCCTGTTGGAGCTACGGAGATGCGTGCGTTCCGGATTCGATCGGGACACCGCAAGGAACAAATTACGGATCGAGGCAGTGTATGCCACAGTTGGAGGTGCTGCAGGGGATACAATGTGGCAACTTATAAAGGTGACGAGCGACGCTTCATGGGCGAACTACATGGAGGTCGTGTGCAACCCAGACGCATTGATATATGGCAAGCCAATGGTGTATGTTCAATTCGTGGAGAGGACAGAATCATCCGCCATGGGTGGCTCTGGTGGTGCTGGCGGAGATGTAGAGCGTGCATTACTCTCCGGCGGTCATGAAGATGCTGGTGAAGGAGAAGGAGGCTATGAGTCAATGGGAGATGGGGACCTGCGGAGGCGCGCGGAGAATTTTCAACCGAACGAAGGTGCCAAGAGGTGGTGGGCCGCGCGTGTTGACTGTCACGAGTACCTTGAGAACCAGGTGCAGGAAAGTGAGGAGGAGGACGATGTGGAAACAGAGAGTTCAGGAGAGGAGGAAGAAGGGGAACCTACAGCGGGAGGTGTGGTAGGTGGTGTTGTAACCACGGAGGGTGCGTACGTGCCGTCCAGATTGGACGACATCGCAGCGGAATCCCTAGTTCTGCCACGGGCGGAGGAGGCAGAGTGGGGATTCAATGAAGGCAGACTCGTTGTAGGGCAGAGCTTCCGTAACAAGAGTGCTGCACAGCAAGCTATTGCCACATACGCCGTCAACATCAGCCGGACATATCGGGTGCACAGGTCCAACCCCGACACCTACATTGTGAAGTGTGTGGACGGCTCCTGCCCTGGCAAGGTCCGTGCGCAGCGGTTCAGAGGCGCTGCCACGGACTTCCGGATAACGGTGCTGAACGATCACACTTGTGAGCTTGCGGCGCCGCTACCTAGGCACCGCAACATGACGTCGTCATATGTTGCAGAGGTGATAAGGCATCTTGTGGCTGCAAATGTATCCATTACTCCCAAGGTTCTCATGGCGGAGGTAGCGAACACGGTGGGGTTTGCTGTGAGCTACAAGAAGGTGTGGCGGGGGAAACAGAAGGTACTGCGGAGTATGTTCGGGACATATGAGGAGGCATACGATCTGGTCCCGAGATTGTTGTGTCAGATTGCAGCAGCAAACCCAGGCACGTTCATTAACAAGTACGAGCGGGTTCATGAGACGGAAGGGCCGAATTGTTTTGTGCTTGAAAGAGTGTTCTGGGCCTTCCATCAGGCAATAGAAGGCTTCAAGTGGTGCCGTCCAGTGCTAACGATGGACGGCACATTCCTATCTGGCAAATACAAGGGTACAATCCTGACCGCGGTTGCAGCAGACGCAAATGACCAGTTACTCCCAGTGGCATTTGCAATAGTAGAGAATGAGAGTACGGAAAGCTGGCTGTGGTTCCTTGTCAATGTGAAGCAGGCCGTTGTACAAGATCGGCCCGATGTGTGTGTTATCTCAGACCGCAATGCAGGCTTGTTGTCTGCAATGCGAACGATGCAGAACGGGACACAGCCTCCGTACCAGTGGAATGACATGAAGAACCGGTGGTGCATGAGGCATCTTGCGGCAAACTTCCATAGAAGGTTCCATAGCAAGGAACTAATGAAGATGTTTAAAAAACTTTGTATGCAGAACCAGAAGACGAAGTTCAATGCCCTGTGGAGCCGCCTTGATCAGGAGACCAGCAGGCATGTCAGGCGTCTTGAGCAGGCTGAAGCGGGGGCCGTGGAGGGAGGCTCCACGAGACTTGGGGAGTTCACACAATGGGTGCAGTCCAATGCACATGACCTGGAGATGTGGTCTCTACTGCATGACACCGGCGGAGCAAGGTACGGAATCATGACGACAAACATGTCCGAGGTGTACAATGGTGTTCTAAAGGGCGTGAGATCCCTACCTATCACTGCAATCGTTGAAGAGACCTGGAACCGTTCAATAGGATACTTCGTCAATAGAGCCATGATGGCGAAGCAGCATATGGACGAAGGCAAAGAATTCTCCGAGGTAGCGCGGGCCTACATGGACAAGAAGATGGAGAAGGCTCGTTCGCATATTGCTCAGACCATGGATGGCTTACGGAGGAAGTTTGAGGTTCGCCTCAGACAAAGGTACATGATGGGGCAGGCTAGAGGGGATCGTAAGCAGGTGTGCACGATTGCTGACAGAGCATCTTGCACATGCAACAAGCCGGAGCTTCTACACAAGCCATGCTCCCACGTGTACGCGGCATGCGCGTTATGGAACCAGGCGCCCACGCATTACATCTCAAGGTACTATGACATGAAGCACCTGTTTGAAACATGGAGCACGGAGTTCCATTCGTACGGGGTGGACATGCATTATAGGGAGCTCTGGCCAGGGCAGATCAAGTGGGTGCCGAACGATGCACTGAAGCACGTCGGCCGTGGGCGAAGACAGAGCCGTCGCATTCGTAACGACATGGATGATAGCCAGCGTGGGGATCGGGTTCGGCGCCCGAAGTGCAGACTATGCAAGACGGTTGGCCATTCATTTAGGCAGTGCCCAAACAGGCCGACATCAAGTAACGCTCCATAGTATGCAGCACATGGACTGTCATTGTGCACTGTTGGTTCCGTGTTTTGTAACTATAGCGGGCCTTTGTTGTGATGCGAGCACAGGATCGTGCATTCTGTAACCTATGCTGAATGTATCTGACCAAATTATTTCCGTGTACAATTTGTTTGAGTCATTTCTTGCAGATTATGTTATGTTGTGACTTATTCGATATTTCATTATCATATGTCACATGTTCGATGCAAATTACGTTTGTTGAAGTTTTGTTGTCATTTATTTCACGATGTATTATCATTACGTACAAATTATGTATGTTGCATATTCTCATGACACTGCGTACTGACTTGTTTTCAATCATCGGCAGGAGATGGCGTACGAGCTGCTTGAGGCCCGTTGGGATGACCACCACCGATGCACCGCGTGGGCATCAATGCCTGATGGCCCTCCGTGTTTCGTCCTTAGGGGCCCCCGAGAGCACTGGCCTCTAGACGAGCGGTACATCCCGCTGCTGCGAGACACCGGTCTTTTGCCCCTTGCTCGCATGCTGGATGTTGGACATTCGTTGCAGTTCGATGCGGCGTTGCTGTCCGCACTCGTGGATCGTTGGAGACCGGAGACTCACACCTTCCACTTCCGGTGGGGCGAGATGACTATTACACTTCAGGACGTGTCCATGCTGACAGGTCTACCCATCCGTGGTGCAGCAGTAGTGCCACCCCCCAGGGCGGCGAATTGGAAGGACGCCCTGGGTGCCCGATTCGGTATCCCGATCGCAGACAACATGTCTGGTGTGCCACACTCGTGGCTACGAGAGTTCATGACCTGCCCTGAGGACGCTCATGAGGGGGTCGTGCGGACGCACCTCATGGCATACATCCTTTTTTTGTTCGGATGGGTCTTGTTTCCTACGACCACTGGAGTCTCCGTGCATCCGACGTACATACACCTTGCGGAGTCCTTGGCGGATGCCTTGCCCGGCGAGGTGCCGCAGTACAGCTGGGGATCTGCAGTCCTTAGTGCCACGTACCGAGGCTTGTGTGATGCCTGTCAGCGTACTGAGGCCAGCGAGCCGGTCTTGGCGGTGTGCTATGTGCTCCTACAGTACTGGTCTTGGGAGCACTTCACGGTTGGGAGGCCTAAGATCGAGAGGCCCGTGCACCCTTACGACCTCCTCCCGGAGTTGTACGGTCAGGCTGGTGGCGATGACCCCATAGATGGGCCGACTATGGGGACTCGTTGGACACATGGTCAGATGCGGTGGGCTAAGGAGAGAGCGAGGCGTGTGTACCCAGATTTCCATGACGATTTCGAGCAGCTTCCTGACAAAGACATAGTCTGGTTCCCATGGGATGCTGGGTTCATTCAGCTCACTGCCCCCTACGGGTTGTCATCTCAGTGCCACCAAGACCACATGTACTGGTTGACGACCTGTCACCTCGTCTTCGCGCACTTCGTCGAACCGTACAACTCACAGAGAGTGCTGAGGCAGTTTCACCTCCACCAGCACGTGCCACCCCTCCCAGGACGGGCACTACCACCGAAGGCCCACCGGTAAGCCATTGCACGGTAACTCTACGCAAGGTAGTAATGTGTTGATAATACTAATTGTACAATATGTGCACTAACTTGCAGGCAAACAAGAAGAGGGCACCATGGTGACGACTGGATAGCCACACAGCGGCCGTGGACAGACCTGTGGCGTGACTCAGCGAGCACAGATGTTGTGCACGAGGCTAGGCCACACGACAAAGCCACATACGGTGCGTACCTAGAGTGGTACATTCCACGCACCCGCAGCAAGATTACTAGGCTTGCCCCACCCCGTCCTTCAGAGGTCGCTCACGAAGATGCCATACAGGCCGGCCCAGACCGTCATCGAGCAGCACGTATTGACGAGGCGGTACGTGCACCTGCAGTACGTTTGTACTCATTGTTTCTTTACGTACAGTGCGTTTTAACTCGTTTGTTGTTTATGTACAGTGCGAGCATATGCGTCGTGCTGAGCACGAGGCTTTTCAGATGATGCAGCGTGGGGAGGGCGGCAACCGGGTTCTTGCTTCGGCGCGTAGCATCTTCAGTGACCTCAGGAATGCGTTCAAGGCCTTGAGCTGTAGTCAGCACAGGGATGATGTGGATGCACGACGCGTCCGCAGAGAGCAGCCTTCAGCGTCGCCATCAGGACCACCTTCAGCACGTCCGTCGATGTACGGTGGTCGTCCGTCGCAGTCCGGCGGTCGTCCGTCGCAGTCCGGCGGTCGTCCGTCGCTGTCCGGCGGTCGTCCGTCGCTGTCCGGCGGTCGTCCGTCGCTGTCCGGCGGTCGTCCGTCGCTGTCCGGCGGTCGTCCGTCGCTGTCCGGCGGTCGTCCGTCGCTGTCCAGCGGTCATCCCAGCTGCGCTCCCTCGTCCTCACAGCTTTTTGGACCAGCGGTACGATATTTGCCATCAGTTCGTTCGTAACACACGTTTATTTGTAACACACGTTGCCATCCACTCGATTGCCATTTATTCGTAACACACGTTTTCCCTGCAGCAGTTGCGAAGGGATAGCACGTTGCTACAGCCGTCGTCATCCCGGAGGGCGGCGGACGAGCCTTCAGATAGCGACCCTGAGTCACCCCATCAGATAGCGACATATGCGCCTGGCGGTCAGTCCACCCGAGCAGACACACAAGGGCGGTACGAGTGGTTCGGGCAGACGTACCAAGGTTACACGTCGCAGGAGTACATGGGTGATTACGGAACGTCATCGTCATTCCAACAGCCGTATGCACCGGTATGTACGCATGTAGTAAACATAACACATGATATAAATAATAATTATAAACTTTTTTGTATTTTCCATTGCAGGACGTAGACCCCTCCTCCGATTGGCTGAGCTCTATTATAGGCCAGCAGTCGGAACTCCCCACAGAGATGTACCCACCACCGCCTCCGACGCAGACCTCGCACTACGACCTTCGAGATGCACCGCGCTCTCCTAGCAGGTTCACCTTCTCGGAGGATCAGATACGTCGTCCGAGGCGGCGACGGCGAGATGATAAATGAATTTTTGTAATTGTGCTGTTGTAATTTTTCGAAGGCATAAATATATATACAACTTAATTAGACTGGTGATTTCTTGAAGTGCTTGATGGTTTGATGTTCACAGATAGTTTCCTGTATAAAAAGGGTTGCTCTTAGTTCTTTGATTTACTAGGGCATACAACCAACCGAGAGATGACAACACGGGACAACCCACATAATACGAAGGCCTCAGGCAATGACAACACGAAACAACACATACATTGCACGTACATGAAATGTAGCAAGTAGTACAACCACCAACACACCAACGAACACAACAACTAAAATACAACACAACCGTACTTAACACATTACCAAAATAGCTTGACGACAACATAGCATAAAACATTACCAACATACACGGGGGGAACCTCCAGCACTACAACTTTAGGATAACAATAATCACAAGAAACAAAATAGCACACAACATTAAATTTATCTTCCACTCTAGTCTGTCGAAACGATGCCGCATCCCGACGGGGTCGCAACCCCCCACGACAACTCTCTCATGGCGAACATTCGCTGTCCTATTGCCCATTTCATCCTCCCACACCCAGAATTTGCAACCACCATGAGCTTCCTGCGATTCCATGACAAGAAGTTTTTTAAACATACCACCATGATTTAAACAAACCCGAAACAATCTGACTCACCGAGTGATTTGGGCACTTGTAGTAGTGTCGCCCAGGATTCGCGGCCGTCTGTGATGTCCTACGTCTAACCAAGATGTTGCAATTTGGGCACATCACCGTGGGTGCCCATGAAGACGTGCTGAGCTGACTCATTGCCTAGTTTGAAGGAGTGAGCACGAAATAAAACTACACTGATTGTGAACAACTAACTCAGGAGGTGACTGATAAAATGGCAAGGGAGTATGTGAGGGATGGCTCCGTTTTATAGGCTGTGTGGGGGGGCAGCCTCACGCACAAACAACACAAATCATACATGCACATAAAGGGGCAGTGAGCTGACAAAAAGGGGCACCTTTTATTACTGACATGACAAAAGAGGGCAGCTTTGCCCAGTGATTAGACAAAACGGGGCAGCTTTCCGCAGTGACATGACAAAAGAGGCCACCTTTCCGTAGTGACATGACAAAACATGCCACCTTTGCCCAGTGGGATGACAAAACGGGGCATCTTTGCTCAGTATTGCATGTTTTGTGGCTTGTCATAACAACTCCACGAAGATAACAACCAATCCATCACATGCTTAACAACGTTGCACATTACATCGTTAAAGAAAGAGGCCGCAGAACATGAAGGCGTCACACACTTACATTGCACATATATAATTTATGGAAAGCAGTACACCCAACAATTTATGGAAAGTAGTACACCCAACACATACATGAACTAAAATACGACACAACCATAACCCTCGTTACCTACATGCCGAACGAGCCTCGTGGCACCCACATGGAGAATTGCTGCGAGGGCCGCCTCGGACGTGGCTGGCCGTCGTGGTAGTGGCATGCACATATGCAGCTCGGGTTCGCGCAGCAACATGTGGGATCATAGGAGTTTCCAATATTCACGACCTCCTCGTTGCCCCTCTCGCGTTGCATCTGTTCGCGGAGGTCGTTGTTCTCCTCAGTGAGACTCTCCATTCGGTACTCCAAGTCCCATATTCGAGCCCACAATGTATCCACATAACGATCAACATACCGTTCATGAGGAGGGTCGATCCAGCGGGAGAAGTCGCATTTTGCCATCTGCAAAAAAAGGACGGTAAACTTTGCGGGTCCATAAGCAATACAAAAATGTAATATTACTAAATTGTACCCCGGAGCGTGAGCATCGGAAGAAACGTCGCCCGCCATCGTTCGGGGAATCCAAGATCTGGACGACCGCGTACTCATTGTGTCTGCATTTCGGCCACGCTGGTTGAGCACGCCGAGTTGGTATCAATCGGTACTGTGGACCGAACATATCCCTCCTTTCTAAGGGAATGTCGTCCTTCGGTGACCCAAATCCCACTGGCCCCTCGGCTTCCGACATGGTTTGTTCAAGCACGAAAGACAGGGTACTTCTTTGTTGGACTGAACAATTGTTGGGACCCCAACCGTGCTACTTATACCAAACGAGACATCTTGCTGCATCTTTGCTCTGAGAGATGACAGCACAAGTTTGCTTTCGCATTGAAATGACAAAAGAGACCATCTTTGCTCAAAGACATGACAACACGGGGCAGCTTTGTTCAGTGAGATGACAAAAGATGCCAGCTTTGCGCAGAGACAAGACATAACGTGCCATCTTTGGGCAGAGACATGACATAACGGGGCAGCTTTGCTCAGTGAGATGACAAAAGATGCCTGCTTTGCGCAGAGACAAGACATAACGTGCCAGCTTTGGGCAGTGAGATGACAAAAGATTCCAGCTTTCGGCAGAGACATGACATAACGGGGCAGCTTTCCTCAGTGAGATGACAAAAGATGCCTGCTTTGCGCAGAGACAAGACATAACGTGCCAGCTTTGGGCAGTGAGATGACAAAAGATGCCAGCTTTGGGCAGAGACATGACATAACGGGGTAGCTTTGCTCAGTGAGATGACAAAAGATGCCAGCTTTGCGCAGAGACAAGACATAACGGGGCAGCTTTGCTCAGTGAGATGACAAAAGATGCCAGCTTTGCGCAGTGACATGATAAAACGGGGCATCTTTGCTCAGTGGGATGACAGCAGCTTTCCTCAGCTTTGCTCAGTGAGATGACAATTCAGGGCAGCTTTTTTCATTGATACCGCAGCACTCCCATCTTTACTCACTGCTACCACCACGCGGACCAGCTTTAGACGTACGAGTAGAGACAAAACATCCCCTATAAATTCGTATGCATTCCTTTTCCCAGCGAACATTGCCCATCCAAACCCCATACTACATCGCGCTTCCCTCACCCTCACCCAACCGGGATGGACAAAGGCAAGAAGAAGCAATGGGACAAGATGGTGAAGGATTGGAAGGAGACCCGTGACATAGCACGGTCAGCTGCGGCCCGCGATGCCGCACGCGATGAGAAAATAAGGGCGATACAGGCCCGGGTAGAACAAGCCCATCGTGCTACGATGAAAGGTCCCCCCCCAGAGCGCCCGCGTAGCAACAACCCAATCCCGGACGTCCCCACCGAGCGTTCGCCACAACTACCACCTGAGGGGGAGACACCTCCCCTTTGTTGGTGCGGGGACGTGTGCAAGTTCTTCAAGTCTAAGCACCACATCAGTCTAGGTATGCGTTACTGGGGTTGCGCAAACTACTCCAGTGACTACCCCAACCGCCGCTTTGACACCGCAACCTATCGGCAGCCGGTAACGACCACATGCACCATTTTCCCCTACCTTGTCTCCTTCACAGCACGCACTAACAATATCTCCAATGTATTTACAGTCTCCGGAGCCCTTGTGTGGCTACCGCAAATGGATCGATCTTGAGATCCACCCTGAGGACCAATGGACCCTTGACTTCGAGGAGTGGAATGTCACAAAGGAGAAGGAGTTGCTGGAGGAGGAGCGCCGCAAGCACGAGCACACCCTGCGTATACGGCGCGAGACGCAAGCTCATCTTGAAGCGTGCACGCGTACGGAGCGGGAGGCTCGCGAGATGGAGCGCGAGAGAAAGAGGGAAATTGCGGCTAAGGCAAAAGAGGCCGGAGAGGAGTTCAATGCCGAGCGGGCAAGGAAGGGAAAGTGGCCCCGGTCCACACAGTAGGTCGTACGAGCAGTTGGGTGGGTTAGTCGCATATCATGCTATATGTTATGCATGTAATAAAAATCTACGCGGCATGTTACTCCCAACTGTATTATGAAGTTTAATATCTCGTATTTTCGCATTCCATGATGTAATAGACCTAGCAAGTTATTTCCCCTAAGGCATGCATGTTAGGACTAGTGGTGGAATTCTGAACATTAGAAGTACAGAGTTCCACACATGCCACATGCCACTGGTCACATCACTTACCGCTTTATGTATCGAATCGTTCCTAAAAAAATGTACCCAAATTTTTTATGCATCTACAACTTACATTGAACATAAACTTCTATTACAACTTTATCTTATTTTTACGCAGTTTATAACTACAAAATTGACAAAACATACAAACATGACGCGGATTGCAAACCCTTAAAACATACCAAACCCTAAAAGTCACTTACCACTTTATATATCGATCGTTCTACGCACAATCGTTCCTAAAAAAATTTTACCCAAATTTTTTATGCATCTACAACATATAATCAACATAAACTTGTTTTACAATTTTTTCAAATTTTTTTCTGATTCACAACTACAAAATTAACAAAACTTATAATCATACATGTTCAATATCACTTTCCTTCATTTCCTCCAATTGTTCATATCACATTTGTGCTCGAAAAATTTTTCTTTAAATTGCTTCCAATAAAACAATATACCATGATCGAAATTTGTTATTGTCACTTGAACACATTTTTCACGGTCAGCAATATAGGAAAATCACAAAAACACTAATCGTTACTTCACACAAATTTCGTTCGTACTCTACCAACCAATATTTTTAATTTTCAAAATTGCACAACTAATTACACAAGCAGTAAAGTGGACTCGACTTCAAATTCATATTTTTTCACACATCATTTCATATATACACATAAATTTTTATTTTAAAAATTATCTTTACAAATGCATACAAAAATAACTTGAATTTAATCTTACCCGTGCAAACCCGGTTGGTGGGACCCACGGCGGAGTGGTGCGGTGTGGTGCCGCACCATTAGGGGAGTGGTGCGGTGCGGCACCGCACCATCTATGTGGCACGTACGGCGGGGGTGTGGTGCGGTCGGGGAGCGCACCACTCAGGTGTGGTGCGCTCCCCGGCCGCACCACTGGACACGTGTCGCATTCCCGTTAATCGTGCGGTCGTTTGGGGGCTATTTTTGGAATTGTGTTTTCAATGCGGCTATTTTTGGAATTTTGGGTATCAACAGTGCTAGAAACGTCCAAAATTCGTAAAGCATGATGACCTTTTTTTGAGTTCCTAGCTACTCGTGGATTCATTCACTCAACGTTATCTCTGCTAGCTAACATGTACAAGCTCTTCGACGGTCAATATGTACCAATCGGATCGGGTAGGATCCGTAGGACCAATACGACGATACTGGGAATAAATGGTGTTTTTAATTTTTTTTCTCTGAGTATTTGCTGATTTTTCATTTTTAATAGCTATAAGAAGCTATGAAGATCAAGATGTCAAAAATCTAAAAATCCACGAGCCAACAGTAAGTTTTGTTTTGTGAACTGTGTAAAAAACACTATTTTAAATTTAAAAATCTATATAACTTTTGATCCGTTGATCTAAACGATTTGAAACTTAAACCAAGTCTAGATCATAACCTTATGAACATATCCTAACAAAAAAAATCTTGAAAGAGCTTAAAAGAGTTAAGATTTTTTGGTTCGTGAATCTCTGCTACACCAAAACCACGTCAAAACTACAAATTAAGCAAATTCTCAAATCAACACGCTAAATCACATAAAATTTGGTATGCACCTTATCTAGGACGTTAAGAACATATTTCAATCAACGATCAAGAAAATTGTTACCAAATATCCAATCTTTTTTGTTTGAAGGAATGTTGCATTGAAACTAGGTAAAAACAAAAAAACGATTAATTTGTCTTGCCCGTGGGTGATTAACGGTCAAAATGGCTTTAAATGTATTCCCACATGACGCAGCAAGCTAGAACACCTACGGAACTGAGGAAAAAATATATGGATCAAGAAATCACGTAGGGAGACCAAATTAAGAAAAAATCGGTCAACTTCAAGAACTTGCAAAACATGATGCTTAGATGGATAAGAATTGATTTCTAAAGTATACTTTCATCACTTACTCATTTTTGGCATCCAACAAAATTAATAAAGGGGAGATGCAAGATCAAAACTAATCAAAATAAGAGCAAATCAACCAAATAAGAGGGAATAATGAGAAATGAACACATTTGATATACGAGAGGAGAAAGCGACGTGTGCGTGTAAAGTCAAAACACGCACGAAACAAACCAAGGCCCACTCACGCCGCGTCCTTGACCGGCGATTGCATTGCTGGCTGGTCAACTTGAAAGGGAAGGGAAGCGGGGTAAGGGCTTGCGAATGGAGTGAGTACAATGTTGATTAAATTAAACTAACATAACATTCCTTTGTTGTTGTAACCATCCTCCAATTTGGGACTAGTAAATTGTACTACTAGCAACTACTCCTTAGAGCAAGTATAATAAGAGGTTGTTAGTAGGTTGTATGCTGAGGTGGAGGAGAGAGAGGAGGAGAGAGAAGAGAGGTGGGCTGTAAGTTTACAGCCAGCTGAAGCACAAGAACCAAGAAACTTTGTGAGAGGAAGAGGTGGGTCATACAGCCTTCAGCTGGCTGTAAACTACTATATGAATGGACTGATAAGTGGGCTGTAAGTGTCCATACAGCCAGCTGAAGGCTGTATTATTAACCTTGCTCTTAGTAGTCGCCAACGTAGGGCTTAAGGCCCCCAATATTTTTTTGTTTTACAATACTACTTTTATCCAGGTAGCATTGGACAGCTCGAACTACTAGATGGTCTTTTCTGCGCGGCCAGATCCTGATCGGTTCGGGTTAAGCTTCTAGCTTCTGGCTTATTTTTTACTATTTATAAATTTTATCTTTTTTTGAACTTTTGGCTTTTTGTTGAGCTTTTTTGCCGGTTCTTTTTTTTCCCGTATTCGTTCGTATAATACATATTGGGCTAACATATTTTTTATATTTTTAAATTTAATTATGCTAAATAAGCCTCTCTCAGCTACAGTGTTTTTTTCAACCAGTTACAGTGTTTTCAGCCATAAGCCATGAGCTTTTAAGCCCAACTGATCACCACCATTTATCATGCAACGCATGGCAGCAATGCTAGTTAAGTTCTAGTAGCCTGAGCGCCAAGGCGCGCCGAAAAAGGGGCGGAGAACTTGATAACTGCGTTGTACGGATAAAGATTAATACTATAAGACATATTATTTACAACGGATTACTCCAGCCGCCTCCCACTATAAGGGCACTCTCAATGCAAATTATGTTCAGACTATGTACATGTCTTCTATATCACAAGATATTACTTTAGACACAATCTCTTCAGTGGGCGATGTATACCTATGAAACTAGACAATGGGTCGGTTCCTTTGGGTTGTAGCTTATGATTTTTGAATTATAGCTGCTTATGAGAAACATTACAAATAGGTAGATAGTCGCATGCTATTTTGATCAGTATAGCTGAAGTCGATATAATGTCAACTATAATCGACTTGTAGATCCCATCTTAAAATGACGCACCGTTTAAAAGCGAGTTATTATAGCAAAGTACAAAAGCTAAGCGAACCTAACCAATAAATTCTACCCACATCTCCCTTCCCCTCTCCCTCTTCCCACCAATGCATTTTCTGTTGTTTCTTGATGGTTGGATTTTATACCCAAGCAATATCTTGTATAAGACACTACTTCCCCCTCTCTCTTCTTTAATTTCTCTTCCGCCTCACCTTCAATCCTATGTGGCGCTCTATGAACATTAATGATATCACCTCATTGGGAGTGTCCTAAGTCCAAAGTTCATCATACACACAGACCTATGGTACTTTGTAACATCCCAAATAGGGAATTATGGTAATTACGAAAAGTGTAAAATCCTTTAATCGTTTTGCTCAAGTTGGATTTCTTGCCAAAAGCCCGGTTAATAAAAATCAAAATCTTGGAATCAAGAACCAAGTTTGAAAATCAAACGGAGAAAATCCAAATCTTCTTGGAAGACTTAATTTCAAGTTTGAATCACAATCTAGAGATCCAAAACCAAGGATAGGAATTTAAAACCAATATAAAATCCTTCCATCCAATTCTCGTATCTAGACATTCCAATTCGAAAAATTTAAAATTTATTTCTCCAAAACTTGGCAATCTTAAAATTTAATTTGCTGGATTCAAAAATGTGAACTGAGATTTCAGATTCAAATCTGCTCACAAATCCAATTTCTGAAATTTCATAAATCCCAAAATTCCTTTTGGGGCTTGGCCCATTTCTTCTTTTTCCCCTGGCCCACTTACCTTCCCACCCGGCCGCCCAGCTTTTTCCTTCCTCTGGGCCAGCCGACGCTGCTGCCTTCTTCTTCCCCCGTTTCTCCCTTCTCCGTCCTCCTCCCTCGTTCCCCTTCGCGTCGAGGCAGCCCACCCCCGCGCCTCTGTTCCTCGCGCCGGCCCAGCCGCGTAGCTCGCCCGCCCCAGTTCGCGCCGACCCCGGTTCTCCCCCCCCCCCCCCGTCACCTCTGCACCAGCGCCCCTACCACCGGCCTACTCCCCGCGCCATACCCCTACTCCACGTCGTCGCCCATGTCGCCGGACGCGCAGCGCCATGCCGGTGGTACTCCTCGCCATGCCGACGTACATCCTTCCCACGCCGTTGCCCATGCCGGCTCGACTATAAATTGCCCCGACCTCGCCACTCTTCCTTCTCCCCCCTCAAACCGAGCTCGGCTCGAGCTCCCTCTGCGTGCGCCGGCGGTCACCTCCTCGTTGTGGCCGCCTCCGACGAGTATTTCGCAAGCCGACCGCGTCGCCGTGCGCCCCCTGACGTCCACTGCCTCCCCACGCGAGGAATTGGGAATCCCCCGCCCGAGCAAGCCGTGCACACGCTTTCCCCCTTTCCGGCCGGCCACCGCCATCTCCATTGCCGCCGCCACCTTGGTCGACTCCGGGGCGATTCAACGCGGTGAGAGCACCTCCCCGGCACCCCGAGGCTTCCCAAGTGGACGGCCTGCGCTTCCCCCCGCCGACACGACCCCGCCACGGTCGCCACCCCGCGCCGCCTCCTGTGCACGCCGCCGCTCCACCTCGGCCTCCCTCCGGCTTCGCTGACCCCCTAGGTAAGCTCCCCGTGCCCTTCTCTTACTCATGCGCGCGCCCGATTCTCTTCTCTCTTTCTCGGTCGCCGGCGCCCCGTTCTTCCCTCATCACCGGCCGCCAAATGCCGCCGACGGCTCGCTTTGGCTCCTCCCCTGTCGAAGACACCGCCTTCCCGAGCTTACTCGTTGCCTGGGCACCCCATTTCACCGCTCGCTGTCGCCCCCTCGGCCGCTCCTCGCCGGCGTCGCCGCCGCTGCCATGCCTCGGCCCCCTCCTCTGTTCTGCTGTGTCTATACCGAATGGCTCTCCCATCTCTGTCTGCGTGTAGGTCATGTGAGCCAGCTAGCTAACCGCAGTGCAAGACTCCTCACTGCTGGGTTTAAACATTGAGTCCATGTGCCAATGATCAAGCATGCATTGTAATAATTTGGGAATGGTAGTAACAATAATAAGTCACTTACAAATTCTTTTTGGAGAGATCTATGCAACCAGATTAAAACTTTGTCATTCGGTAATTTAATTATACCCCAACCGAGAATTAGTACATTAACCCTCATAAAGAAGGTTTATTAAAAACTTATGCCTTGGATCCTTTTCTTATGGTTAAGCAGTTAACATGATGTCGATAAAAGGGCAATAATGCAAATAATAATAGTGATAATATCATGACTAAACAGGTTTTAATGAAGCTAAAGAATTATACCACCTCATACTGTCTAAATCCATAATAACCAAGGAGAATGGTAACAAAGTTAGCTATTATAATAAAGTGTATCAGCAAGTATAGCGTTTCAATAATGAGGTTTGGAAACTACCCTGTTGGCTAAGTTATCTCTCCGATATCATCGGGATGCCACATAAAATATCGAGTATAGTTTACTCATCTCTAATGCCATGGAAACTCTCCTTCCAAAGATGCTTAAAATATTTGAAGTAACGACTTTTACCTTATCTTACAATACGGAGATTAAGACGACAAATAAAATACGATTAAGAAAGTCTTAAGCAAGAAAAGAGCAATCCTTAGTCTTTGTCTCGCCTCCAAATTCCCCATCACTATCTCAGGATTTAAATTTAATGATCAAGAATAAATAATAATAAAAGAAATAGCTTTATTAAGAAGACCCCTATAAAGTCATAGCATCCCTTTTTAGTAAAACATAACCGTTGGCCATTTCTAGCAATTGTGTTGATCAAGCAGGAAGATTAACTTTGCTCATAATAGCAACTGGATTAAAATGGCCAACCCCATCATTTACTTAAATCGCTAACCCAATGATTTATTAAATTGGCTACTGCAATCTCAGATAAGTATCGCCTCGTACAATATCAAAGTTGCATCGAGTATCCAAGGGTTTTACTCATCCCCTGTAAAACTTCCGCATCCTAAAATCACAACGTTCTGTCCCTCTTTACTATCCTCGCTAACCTTTTTTTCTGCCCTTAAGTCCTGCCTGACTCATGGGACTTCCTCGATAAATGTGTTTCAATAAAAAGAAAGTCATCAATTAAAAAGGTCAAGCGTCGTCTTTCCCCAATTGGCTATGTATGGCCACTTACATTTCCAAAGCAGATAATTCTAGTAAATACTCCATCACCTCCGATCCCTCTTTATCCTAATTTTCCCTCACGGTAAAGCTACTTAGAGAATTCATTCTCCTGCTCAATTCATCTACCGCTGTGTTTACCGCCCACTAACCCGAATCATCTTTCTATTCTCAAATTGTAATAAAATTATAATTTAAATTTAATTGGGAATTTAAAGTGTTTGGATTTATTTGGTCTTCCTTTTCTTTTCCGCGTATTAGAATCTGAAGACTTGACGACGCGACGGATTCGAACAGGATCAAGACTCGGGTAAAAGCGACGACTAGGAAGTTAGGATCGTTGACGGAGCAGGCTTTGATTTAAGTCAACCAAGGCCGTGGTACACCAAGCGAGGCAAGTCATCACTTTGATCATATTGACCCTACATTTTATGCAAAACTATGTTCTTTTACGCTATCAACTTGCATGCCTAATTTATTATGCAAATATATGTCAGAGCTTAAGGTAGCTATATGCCCACTTGATGTTGTATTAAATTTATTATGCCATCCCTTGATACTTGAATTACCTGACCCTTGTCACCATAGATATTAATGATAACATTACTAGCTATAAGTCATATTAAATGCCATGCTAGTCCTGTCAAGGTCCATGGCGCTAGTTGCCCTGATCATCAATCTTTACAAACATAAGAACTTGTTTTGGGGCAGTCACGAGATGTACGTGGCTGAATACTTTGTGATTACTTATTTTATGCTTCTCAAAACCCTCATAACCTGCTATACCTGTCTGGGCGGTTGGTGAGAGTGGATGGTGCTGATGTCGCACGAGAACCCGTGGTTTGTGGTAAGAACCGCCTGGACAAATTAAGGACTGAATCTTGTGATGACCTCCCGGTGTAAAACAGTACAACCACAAGTCTATATGGGTACGACCTGGCT
Source organism: Dendrocalamus latiflorus (assembly GCA_017311315.1). Classification (NCBI taxonomy): domain Eukaryota; kingdom Viridiplantae; phylum Streptophyta; class Magnoliopsida; order Poales; family Poaceae; genus Dendrocalamus; species Dendrocalamus latiflorus. The sequence continues at coordinate 35,387,528 of CM029632.1, read as the reverse complement.
GATTAACTTGCAAGGGTTTAGTTCAGATATCACCAGTGGAAAGTGGGTGCCAGGGCGTACTGGTTTACTCACAGTGAGGCACAGGGATTTACTGTACTCATACGGCGCAAGAGGGGGCTTCTGACTGTGGTGGATTTAACCCTTCAGCGGTGAAACCTCAGCGGGTGATGTCTAGCTAGATCTGAGTAAGGTAAAGGCTTTGTGATAAATTATCTGGGTCTCATGCCTAAGGAAGCATGTTGGCTATTAAGATAACTTATCTCTTGGGGTGAAAGTGTACAACCTCTGCAGAGTGTAAAACTGTTCGAGCAGCCGTGCCCACGGTCAAGGGCGGACATGGGAACTTACTTGAGTTAGTTCTATTTCAAAAACCTTTGCGGGTGGGACAAAAATCTATCAGAGGGATGTACTCTGATTTTGAAACTTTCCTGGAGGGACGTACTCCAGCGTGGTTGATAATATGGAAGTGGCATAAGGATCAAAAGCTAGCATAGGTGGTTGGAACCATGTAATCGGTGGATGGAACCTACACCGTTATAAATATTGCACAATTTCGAACTCTTTAAAGCATGTTTATAAAATGCCAAGTTATAGGAATTTTAAATTATGAGTATTGCAAATGTCGCACTAAGCAAATAAAAGAACCTCAAGCCTCCTTTGACAACCTTGCATCTATTATTATTGCATCCTGTGTGGTGGCTTGCTGAGTATCATCGTACTCATTCTTGCTTAACTGCTATCATTCAGTCAGAAAGGAAATAAAGTCAAGCCCTGCGATGCCTAAAAAGGGTCGACAGAGCTGGAAGACGATGAGGTCATGGACTAGGTCGCGAACCCCAGTTGGCTGCCTGTGGGCAAGTCCTGAGGGTCCCATCTGTGTGAAGTTTCCGCTGCTGCATTTTATCGTTTTTGGCCTAATCGGCCCATGAGTAAGTATTACTGTATTATTTACGCTTCCGCATAATATGTTTTTGATATACAGTAATGTATCTGTGAGCACTATCTACTGATCCAGGGAATAGTGCGGTGGAATCACAGAGGATCAGGGTTTGCTAACCCGAGGTCCGACAGAGCTGGTATCAGAGCATATCGACTGTAGGTCGTAACCTTAGTTAGCATGGCCGTTAGCTTTATGACTAGAATTATTTCTTCAAAATCTAACTGCAAAATATAAGTAGTATTACTACTCTTATCCCTCTTAGATGATTCCCTCTCATCTATTTGCTGCCCTGGCCATTTTTAGCTCCAAGGCTCTCTTATCCCGAATTGAAACTAACGCGTGCCTGAGTTCTCTTCTGAAAATTTCCTTGGGTCAAAATCATAAAACCTATGTTGAGTTTTAGTAACAAAAGTTGTTTATCCTTGGAAGTTTAAATTGTCAAAATTATTTGCAAAGCTTATTTCTAAGCTCGTTTCAGCAAACCTAAGCTTCCAAGGAGAATTTTCCCAAAATTTAATTCCCTGCCAATTTATCCTAAAAACTCGCTTTGATTTCTCAGATATATGTGTAAATCTTGGTGGGTTCAAGTCAATCGTAAGAGGGAATTAATGGTGTGAATTTCTGGGTGAGAAATAGGTAAATCAATTTCAATAACTGGATGAGCTAAATGGGTGGACTGATTTAAATAAGTCGATTGGCTATGTAAGTAGACCAATGTAAAGGACTGGACTGGCTAAATAATCGGATTGGCTAAATAAATGGAGTGATATAGATGATTGAATTGACTAAATGAGTGGACCAACTCAAAAAGATTGGATCGGCTAAAATAAGTGGATCGATGGAATTTTAGAAAAGTAGGGAGTATAATGACAATTGTTGGTTTGCAGCTTTAATAAACAGTATGACTCCCGATGAATGTTTACATTGGTGGGATGGTGGAATATAGCTTGACTACTGGATGGATTGTTGGAAATTCTGAGGAAATTAGGAGAAGTAATAATAATCCTTGATTTATAGATTTGAGTAATAATCTTATTCTCGGTGGACTTTTATGACAATGAAGTCGCTTGGGAGGAAATTTGCGAATAGTAGGAATGATCACTCGATAAACAGAGTATGAGTATACATCAATAATGGAAAAGGGTGGATTATAATACAAATGCTACTAGTGGATTGAAATATTGGAACCATACTACAAGTGGTATTGGTGGATTTAAAATGTAAAAGATGTGAGTGGTATTGGTGAATTTAAAACATGGAGATATTAAGACCATGATACAAACAAATACGAGTGGATTTAGAGGTAAAGAATTTTGAGTAATGTTCAGGTAAATAATTGAATGGGATTGTGGAATAATGAACCCGAGGCTGGATTTATGATTTTATGTAAGAAGGTGAGATCCATTTGAAGAATAGGTAACTCTAATTTGGAGGATGAACCTATCGATGATACCTTGGCAGTTATATGATTGTGGATCGGACAAATGATAACAGTCACTGTTTGGAGTATTAGACAACAGTCGTGCTGAGACTAATTGATAAAGGGAGCTACTTTAGATTCAATCAAGTGTATGCAAGATTAACAAGGCCTTGGATTAATAGCCTATGAATAAAAAGATTATGGGAGTAAATTAGTCTGTTGATATTGTGCTATTGGAGGATGCTAGGATACCTTTACAAAAAAAGGGGTATTTTAAAGGTTCAAGTATTTCAAAACCATTTCAAAAAAAAATCAATTATTATTGATAGGGTTACCTTGGAAAAGCAAATGTTTTCAACCTCGGTATTTTTGAAAACTGTTTTCTAGAAAGCTCTGTTTTCAAAATAATAATAGGAAGCATGAGCTTCACTACCAAGGCCCTTCTCGGTGCTCTCCTTTCTCTACTTCTGTCTGAAAAAGGAAATTTGATTTCTTTCCCCTCCCCCTTACTTCAAAGGCTTAAGCTCGAAGGTGTCAAGGATGCTCATGAAGATTTGGTGGCCTCGCTTCAGGAAACCTAGTGTTCAGAACCCTGTGCTCCCTTGTGTGTGCCTCCATACATAGACGTTGCTTGGTCAAAAAGATTTTATTGGCCCTGTGCACTACCTTCTTGCCCTTAGGCGTTGTATTTCGTAGTCACAGGAAAAGTTTGTTTTCGAAAGCTTGGCTGTTCTGTGTGAGTTGTGTACTGCCCCAGCTTCTGGGTGTGCACTCCTTAGAATGGGGTAGAGTATCTCATCCTTGTAATCTTTTTCGTACCTCATGCTAATTCCCCCTCACCTTGTTGCTAAACACCTCATCAGGTCTGCAGGCAAGGGGTAGCAGACAGCCAAGTCAAGACACTTAAAGCGTGAAGTTGGAAGAGGCAACATCTTTGAAAAGGACAATAACTACGAGGCCTTAGCCCGCAAAAGGGTCAAGACTCAAGTTTCTGTCTCGTAGTAACCTCACTATTTCAGTCATCGTCAAGACGTTGTCCATGGCCAAGAACAAGGCTAGAAGCAAGAAGCAGGTACCAAAGATTTTTACTCGCTTGGGTCCCTACTACTCGTCCAAGTATGCACTCAGATCCACTCCGCAAAGGCTACTAAGAAAGAGTTGCCACCTAACAGGCAATCGTACCACTACATTATGCGGACCCCGAAAGAATACAATATGCTTTTATTGCGGAGAAAAAGGACAAGACGACCGTAGGTGCCCTGAAAAAAAGAACGGTAAGGGTGCTCATCCCATTTGCAGTAACACTGGATGCTGCGTGAACAAAGGTCCCCAAAGGAGTCTAGAAGGATTAGCCTGGGATGCTATCACCACCAATCAAGGCCCTCAGAGGAAGCCAGGCCATGGGTTCAACTGCTTCAAATGCAGTGACCCAGGACATTATGTGAGAGACTGCCCTCAACGGAAAGCGAACAAGCAAGAAAAGGATGTCGTCGCCATCAACCTCGGTCTTGACAAAGGGAAGTGTGTTAGCTCCAAGTGTGCCATCCAGGAACCAACTGGACCTGACGAAGCCCCACTATCAGGTCCAGAAGAACTGCCCGCTACTGCACGCGCTGAATATGGCAAGACAGGACATGACACCCAATCATGCTCTCCACTGCAGCAGGTTACATGCTTTACCTGCAGACAAACAGGACACTACAGCTACAATTGCCCAGCTCCGTATTGTCCTTACTGCAAGAAACACCATCTACCAGAAGGCTGTCTCCAGAACCTAGTGGCATGTACACGTTGTGGAGAAAAGGGACATGAGAAAAGTCAATGTACAACAAATTGCCCCAACTGTGAAGAAGACCACCCACCAGGAGAATGTCCAACAAGCAAGATCACATGTTTTCTCTGTGAAGGACAAGACCACTGCCCCAAGGATTGCTCCATGAGCCCGTTGCTGACCAAGGCTGCCGAGATACAAAGACTGAGCCTCCAAGCTGCCACCAGATTTTTCATGACTAAAGCTGACAAGAGCAATTAGTATCGGTCACCTGTCATTTTAAGGGGGGTAGCCCGAATAAATAAGAAGTGTCAAAGCACCTTGATGTTAGGCCGTGCTACCGCTCCAGTATAAAGAAGAAGTTAGCAATCAGCACTGAAGAAACGGCAAACCCTTAAAATGTCAAGCAACAAAGTGAAGCTAGCTGCAATCTATCCAGAAGAACAAGGTCTCCTATGTGGTGTTTTCTCCAAGTGTTGACCCACTTTTGCTTGGATATCCTCTCTTCGGATGGCTCCAAGGAAAGGGCGTAGTGCCAAGCATTACTCTAGAACCTTTTACTAGCCAGCTTGTTCCCACCTTGTTCCTTCTACTCCACTCGAATCTCGGGGACGAGATTCCTGTTAAGGGGGGTAGGATCTGTAACATCCCAAATAGGGAATTATGGTAATTACGAAAAGTGTAAAATCCTTTAATCGTTTTCTTGGGTATTTCAAAAAAAAATCTTTGTTGTTATTCGATTTGCTCAAGTTGGATTTCTTGCCAAAAGCCCGGTTAATAAAAATCAAAATCTTGGAATCAAGAACCAAGTTTGAAAATCAAACGGAGAAAATCCAAATCTTCTTGGAAGACTTAATTTCAAGTTTGAATCACAATCTGGAGATCCAAAACCAAGGATAGGAATTTAAAACCAATATAAAATCCTTCCATCCAATTCTCGTATCTAGACATTCCAATTCGAAAAATTTAAAATTTATTTCTCCAAAACTTGGCAATCTTAAAATTTAATTTGCTGGATTCAAAAATGTGAACTGAGATTTCAGATTCAAATCTGCTCACAAATCCAATTTCTGAAATTTCATAAATCCCAAAATTCCTTTTGGGGCTCGGCCCATTTCTTCTTTTTCCCCTGGCCCACTTACCTTCCCACCCGGCCGCCCAGCTTTTTCCTTCCTCTGGGCCAGCCGACGCTGCTGCCTTCTTCTTCCCCCGTTTCTCCCTTCTCCGTCCTCCTCCCTCGTTCCCCTTCGCGTCGAGGCAGCCCACCCCCGCGCCTCTGTTCCTCGCGCCGGCCCAGCCGCGTAGCTCGCCCGCCCCAGTTCGCGCCGACCCCGGTTCTCCCCCCCCCCCCCCCCCCGTCACCTCTGCACCAGCGCCCCTACCACCGGCCTACTCCCCGCGCCATACCCCTACTCCACGTCGTCGCCCATGTCGCCGGACGCGCGGCGCCATGCCGGTGGTACTCCTCGCCATGCCGACGTACACCCTGCCCACGCCGTTGCCCATGCCGGCTTGACTATAAATTGCCCCGACCTCGCCACTCTTCCTTCTCCCCCTCAAACCGAGCTCGGCTCGAGCTCCCTCTGCGTGCGCCGGCGGTCACCTCCTCGTTGTGGCCGCCTCCGACGAGTATTTCGCAAGCCGACCGCGTCGCCGTGCACCCCCTGACGTCCACTGCCTCCCCACGCGAGGAATTGGGAATCCCCCGCCCGAGCAAGCCGTGCACGCGCTTTCCCCCTTTCCGGCCGGCCACCGCCATCTCCATTGCCGCCGCCACCTTGGTCGACTCCGGGGCGATTCAACGCGGTGAGAGCACCTCCCCGGCACCCCGAGGCTTCCCAAGTGGACGGCCTGCGCTTCCCCCCGCCGACACGACCCCGCCACGGTCGCCACCCCGCGCCGCCTCCTGTGCACGCCGCCGCTCCACCTCGGCCTCCCTCCGGCTTCGCTGACCCCCTAGGTAAGCTCCCCGTGCCCTTCTCTTACTCATGCGCGCGCCCGATTCTCTTCTCTCTTTCTCGGTCGCCGGCGCCCCGTTCTTCCCTCATCACCGGCCGCCAAACGCCGCCGACGGCTCGCTTTGGCTCCTCCCCTGTCGAAGACACCGCCTTCCCGAGCTTACTCGTTGCCTGGGCACCCCATTTCACCGCTCGCTGTCGCCCCCTCGGCCGCTCCTCGCCGGCGTCGCCGCCGCTGCCATGCCTCGGCCCCCTCCTCTGTTCTGCTGTGTCTATACCGAATGGCTCTCCCATCTCTGTCTGCGTGTAGGTCATGTGAGCCAGCTAGCTAACCGCAGTGCAAGACTCCTCACTGCTGGGTTTAAACATTGAGTCCATGTGCCAATGATCAAGCATGCATTGTAATAATTTGGGAATGGTAGTAACAATAAGAAATCACTTACAAATTCTTTTTGGAGAGATCTATGCAACCAGATTAAAACTTTGTCATTCGGTAATTTAATTATACCCCAACCGAGAATTAGTACATTAACCCTCATAAAGAAGGTTTATTAAAAACTTATGCCTTGGATCCTTTTCTTATGGTTAAGCAGTTAACATGATGTCGATAAAAGGGCAATAATGCAAATAATAATAGTGATAATATCATGACTAAACAGGTTTTAATGAAGCTAAAGAATTATACCACCTCATACTGTCTAAATCCATAATAACCAAGGAGAATGGTAACAAAGTTAGCTATTATAATAAAGTGTATCAGCAAGTATAGCGTTTCAATAATGAGGTTTGGAAACTACCCTGTTGGCTAAGTTATCTCTCCGATATCATCGGGATGCCACATAAAATATCGAGTATAGTTTACTCATCTCTAATGCCATGGAAACTCTCCTTCCAAAGATGCTTAAAATATTTGAAGTAACGACTTTTACCTTATCTTACAATACGGAGATTAAGACGACAAATAAAATACGATTAAGAAAGTCTTAAGCAAGAAAAGAGCAATCCTTAGTCTTTGTCTCGCCTCCAAATTCCCCATCACTATCTCAGGATTTAAATTTAATGATCAAGAATAAATAATAATAAAAGAAATAGCTTTATTAAGAAGACCCCTATAAAGTCATAGCATCCCTTTTTAGTAAAACATAACCGTTGGCCATTTCTAGCAATTGTGTTGATCAAGCAGGAAGATTAACTTTGCTCATAATAGCAACTGGATTAAAATGGCCAACCCCATCATTTACTTAAATCGCTAACCCAATGATTTATTAAATTGGCTACTGCAATCTCAGATAAGTATCGCCTCGTACAATATCAAAGTTGCATCGAGTATCCAAGGGTTTTACTCATCCCCTGTAAAACTTCCGCATCCTAAAATCACAACGTTCTGTCCCTCTTTACTATCCTCGCTAACCTTTTTTTTCTGCCCTTAAGTCCTGCCTGACTCATGGGACTTCCTCGATAAATGTGTTTCAATAAAAAGAAAGTCATCAATTAAAAAGGTCAAGCGTCGTCTTTCCCCAATTGGCTATGTATGGCCACTTACATTTCCAAAGCAGATAATTCTAGTAAATACTCCATCACCTCCGATCCCTCTTTATCCTAATTTTCCCTCACGGTAAAGCTACTTAGAGAATTCATTCTCCTGCTCAATTCATCTACCGCTGTGTTTACCGCCCACTAACCCGAATCATCTTTCTATTCTCAAATTGTAATAAAATTATAATTTAAATTTAATTGGGAATTTAAAGTGTTTGGATTTATTTGGTCTTCCTTTTCTTTTCCGCGTATTAGAATCTGAAGACTTGACGACGCGACGGATTCGAACAAGATCAAGACTCGGGTAAAAGCGACGACTAGGAAGTTAGGATCGTTGACGGAGCAGGCTTTGATTTAAGTCAACCAAGGCCGTGGTACACCAAGCGAGGCAAGTCATCACTTTGATCATATTGACCCTACATTTTATGCAAAACTATGTTCTTTTACGCTATCAACTTGCATGCCTAATTTATTATGCAAATATATGTCAGAGCTTAAGGTAGCTATATGCCCACTTGATGTTGTATTAAATTTATTATGCCATCCCTTGATACTTGAATTACCTGACCCTTGTCACCATAGATATTAATGATAACATTACTAGCTATAAGTCATATTAAATGCCATGCTAGTCCTGTCAAGGTCCATGGCGCTAGTTGCCCTGATCATCAATCTTTACAAACATAAGAACTTGTTTTGGGGCAGTCACGAGATGTACGTGGCTGAATACTTTGTGATTACTTATTTTATGCTTCTCAAAACCCTCATAACCTGCTATACCTGTCTGGGCGGTTGGTGAGAGTGGATGGTGCTGATGTCGCACGAGAACCCGTGGTTTGTGGTAAGAACCGCCTGGACAAATTAAGGACTGAATCTTGTGATGACCTCCCGGTGTAAAACAGTACAACCACAAGTCTATATGGGTACGACCTGGCTGATTAACTTGCAAGGGTTTAGTTCAGATATCACCAGTGGAAAGTGAGTGCCAGGGCGTACTAGTTTACTCACAGTGAGGCACAGGGATTTACTGTACTCATACGGCGCAAGAGGGGGCTTCTGACTGTGGTTGATTTAACCCTTCAGCGGTGAAACCTCAGCGGGTGATGTCTAGCTAGATCTGAGTAAGGTAAAGGCTTTGTGATAAATTATCTGGGTCTCATGCCTAAGGAAGCATGTTGGCTATTAAGATAACTTATCTCTTGGGGTGAAAGTGTACAACCTCTGCAGAGTGTAAAACTGTTCGAGCAGCCGTGCCCACGGTCAAGGGCGGACATGGGAACTTACTTGAGTTAGTTCTATTTCAAAAACCTTTACGGGTGGGACAAAAATCTATCAGAGGGATGTACTCTGATTTTGAAACTTTCCTGGAGGGACGTACTCCAGCGTGGTTGATAATATGGAAGTGGCATAAGGATCAAAAGCTAGCATAGGTGGTTGGAACCATGTAATCGGTGGATGGAACCTACACCGTTATAAATATTGCACAATTTCGAACTCTTTAAAGCATGTTTATAAAATGCCAAGTTATAGGAATTTTAAATTATGAGTATTGCAAATGTCGCACTAAGCAAATAAAAGAACCTCAAGCCTCCTTTGACAACCTTGCATCTATTATTATTGCATCCTGTGTGGTGGCTTGCTGAGTATCATCGTACTCATTCTTGCTTAACTGCTATCATTCAGTCAGAAAGGAAATAAAGTCAAGCCCTGCGATGCCTAAAAAGGGTCGACAGAGCTGGAAGACGATGAGGTCATGGACTAGGTCGCGAACCCCAGTTGGCTGCCTGTGGGCAAGTCCTGAGGGTCCCATCTGTGTAAAGTTTTCGCTGCTGCATTTTATCGTTTTTGGCCTAATCGGCCCATGAGTAAGTATTACTGTATTATTTACGCTTCCGCATATTATGTTTTTGATATACAGTAATGTATCTGTGAGCACTATCTACTGATCCAGGGAATAGTGCGGTGGAATCACAGAGGATCAGGGTTTGCTAACCCGAGGTCCGACATACTTAACACTGTAATTATGGGAATCTCTATCAAGCGTAGAGTGCACCACCCTTAGACAGAGGTGTGATTTATCAACACTCCATTGTTCATGACCTTGACAGATGAAGAAAGGGGCGGTTGGTGAAGAGGAGGGATGCCAAGGGAGGAATAGGGAGGGAAAGGGGGAGGGGCTGCCAGAGAGCAAACCTTCACGGGAAGTCGGCACCGATGCTCGGGGAACGGCGGCGTCAAGCAATCAGGGGTCAGCAGCGGTGAACTTTGAGGCTAGAGCGACGAGGCAGTCGAGGGTCGGTGGCAGCGAACTTCGAGGCCGTCGGTGTCGAGGGGATCCAAGGGTAATAGATCCGACGATGAGGGTCTTTGGGCTGGCGGTGAGGGATTGAGACCAGCAGTGGGGATCTGAGGGTGAGGCACCGGCAACACGGGTCTCTAGGGATGCAACGGGTTGAGAAGGATCTGAAGGATGCGGCGGGGAGATGGGGCGAGAGGAGGCCAGATGATGTCGAGCGAATGCATGGGGGAGGGGGTGCGGATGTGGTAGGTCGATGGTATTTTTACAAGTAATTACCTCTAACTTCAAGGGACACTGTTGTTTCAGGTGTGTTAGTTTTCTACAATAATCAACCTTAAGGCTGCTTCTTGTTCCTAGTCTGTTTTTAACTCTGTTTCTCGTGGGAATGGGAACCCGATAGTTTTTAAATGCTGAGTGTTTGATATAGCCCTATAAGGGCAGTCCCAATGGAAGAAACTGACACGATTTCCATAGCACAAGAAATCATCTATAGAAACTATCTTCCACAGTGGATGTGTCTTCGAGTAATAATTATTTTCTCTTTCTCTCTCCCAACTCTATCTTCTTCCTCCAATGAGAGTGTGCCACGAGCCCCCTAAAAACTGATGGTTTCTTCCCAATGGCGATTTCATAGTTTCTTGGTGCATTGGGTGGAGTGAAGACCTGATTTCTTCATGAGGAAACCGTTTCTAGGATTTGTGCTCTCTTTCATCATTAATTACGTTGCCATGTCAGCATTTTGCCTACGTGGCAAGTCATTTAATGAGGATAGAAATCATCATCAATACACCATTGGGACTGCCCTAAGGCCAGTCTCAGTGGAGGTTTCATGTCTCAGTTTCTAACACACCCATATTTTGGAAACAGTGCAAAAGAGTTTCATCCCCATGAAACTCGCTCTGCTCCCATGAAACTTTTATCATCTCTCTCTTCATCAATACAGTGCCATGTCAGCGTATTTAGGTTGTGATCAAAATGGCTGAAAAGCCCGTGGCTTATGGCTGAAAACACTGTAGCTGGCTGAAAAAAGCACTGTAGCTGACAGAGGCTTATTTACCATAATTAAATTTAAAAAAATTTAAAAATAGAAAAAACATATTAGCCCATCACGTATAATGTAAACAAATACGAGGAAAAAAAGAACCGGTAAAAAAACTCAAAATAAAGACAAAAGTTCAGAAAAAGACGAAATTTATGAATAGTGCAAAAATAAGCTGAAGCCAAAAGCTCAAACCATTTTGATCACACCCTTAATGTCCATAAAACTCCATGAAATCCCCATTGAGATTGCCTAAAATCTGAACAGAAGCTAGGAGCGGGAAAGAGGCGCTATCTATTGACTGAGTTGAGCCTACGGAGCGCATCGTGAGCATCTTTCGCAGTAGTGTTTTTTTTTTGGTTTTTGCAATTACCACTGCCCTGCCCTGCCCTGCCCTGCACGTCGTCTCCCGGTCCAGGCTATGACTTGGTGTGTCCGCGTCGCCTCCATCCTCAATAAATACAGGGCAGCAGGCAGCGAGCGCGCCAGCGCAGCGCCTTCCTGCAAGCCAGCCTCCTCCCCCTCCCTTGTCCTACTTCATCTCCTCTCTCTCTCTCTCTCTCTCTCTCTCTCATTCCTTGGCATCCATCCATCAATCCATATACCAAGTAGTACTACTATTCCATGCTTAATTTGCGTTCGCCTGCCTGACTCGCAACAAACCCCGGGCTGGAGGACGATCGGATCGGAGCATAACGTATACTCGTACAGCAGCGGCAGCTGGTGCCTGGTGGGTAGAAGCGTCTCGTTGTTAACCATCTACTACCAGTACAAGCCTAGCTAGCTAAGCTACTCCGATCCACTAGCTAGCAGTACTGCGGTTTAATTTACTGTTCATTTCTTTCTGAGTACTCCACTGACGACCATTCATGGAGAAGCATCAAAAGGTAGGTAGTTTCTCTTAGGACTGCACTGCACTGCACTGGACTGGACTGGATGCGCTCCCTCCAATCTTGGTCTCCTCTCTGCTGCGACAGCCCGTTTCTGTTCTGTTCTTTTCTTTTTGTCATTGCTTGTTCTTCGGTAGTCAATTGGCTAATTGTAGTACCAGTAGTATTGTATTGTATGTGCCAACCTGTGAGCGAGCTGTCGACAGGGGAGGCCAACCTGTAGTGTGTTACTAGTATTGACGATCTGGTCGTTAATTCGCACCAAAAATGCATACGATTAGGAGGTAGAGCTTTGCAGCCCATTGGTACTCCTCCTAGTTGTCAAAATTGTCACCTTCCTTCCTCCTCCTCTCGAAACACAGCAACTTCCACACCTTTGCTTGTTTCCGATTCCACTTGCAATGTCCATCCTTTTTCCAAACGACACTGGCGGCGCCGAAGTCTCGAGCAAAAGATTTGATTGATGATTGCATACATACTGCATCGTAGGTAGGCTGGCCGTTCAGCTGCATCCGCATGCCCAGTAAAAATCGCAACAATAAAATCTCTAGTTCGGTTTGGTCAAACCAAATCGCATGCTATGCTAGTGGCCGGTAAAATAAAATCTCAGTATCCCCCGAGAAGGAAACGAGATAACAATTTCAATCCCTTCCTTCTCGTGAGCAGCAACAGGAGCAGCAGGAGCAGGAACAGAGAGCACTGCACGTCCCTTAACGAGAGGTGGAGGTGGAGGTGGAGGAGAAGAGGAGCAAGCAATGGCGCGCGAGCAGCTGCAGGTCCTGAACGCGCTTGACGCTGCCAAGACGCAATGGTACCACTTCACGGCCATCGTCATCGCCGGCATGGGCTTCTTCACCGACGCCTACGACCTCTTCTGCATCTCCTTGGTCACCAAGCTCCTCGGCCGCATCTACTACTTCCGCGAGGGCTCCGCCGACCCGGGCTCCCTGCCCCCCAACATCGCCGCCGCTGTCAACGGCGTCGCCTTCTGCGGCACCCTCTCCGGCCAGCTCTTCTTCGGCTGGCTCGGCGACAAGATGGGCCGCAAGCGCGTCTACGGCATGACGCTCATGTGCATGGTGCTCTGCTCCCTCGCCTCGGGCCTCTCCTTCGGCCACACCCCCACGGGGATCATGGCCACGCTCTGCTTCTTCCGCTTCTGGCTCGGCTTCGGCATCGGCGGCGATTACCCGCTCTCCGCCACCATCATGTCCGAGTACGCCAACAAGAAGACGCGCGGCGCCTTCATCGCCGCCGTCTTCGCCATGCAGGGCTTCGGCATCCTCACCGGCGGCGTCGTCACCCTCGTCATCTCCGCCGCCTTCCGCGCCCGCTTCGACGCGCCCGCCTACAAGGACGGCGCGCTCGCATCCACGCCGCCGCAGGCCGACTACGTCTGGCGCGTCATCCTCATGTTCGGCGCCATCCCGGCGCTGCTCACCTACTACTGGCGGATGAAGATGCCCGAGACGGCGCGCTACACGGCGCTCGTCGCCAAGAACGCCAGGCAGGCGGCCAGCGACATGTCCAAGGTGCTGCAGGTGGAGATCGCCGAGGAGCAGGACAAGGTCGACGCCATCGCCGGCGGCGGCTCTGCCACGAGGGACTTTGGGCTCTTCTCCTCCGAGTTCGTGCGGCGGCACGGGGTGCACCTGCTGGGCACCACCACCTGCTGGTTCGTGCTGGACATCGCCTTCTACTCGCAGAACCTGTTCCAGAAGGACATCTTCACGGCCATCCACTGGATCCCCAAGGCGAGGACCATGAGCGCGCTCGAGGAGGTGTACCGCATCGCCCGCGCGCAGACGCTGATCGCGCTGTGCGGCACGGTGCCGGGCTACTGGTTCACGGTGGCGCTCATCGACGTGTTCGGGCGGTTCTGGATCCAACTGGGCGGCTTCGCCATGATGACCTTCTTCATGCTGGGGCTGGCCATCCCCTACCACCACTGGACGACGCCGGGCAACCACATCGGCTTCGTCATCATGTACGGCTTCACCTTCTTCTTCGCCAACTTCGGGCCCAACTCGACGACATTCATCGTGCCGGCGGAGATCTACCCCGCGCGGCTGCGGTCGACGTGCCACGGCATCTCGGCGGCGGCGGGGAAGGCGGGCGCCATCATCGGGTCGTTCGGGTTCCTGTACGCGGCGCAGAACCAGGACAAGGCGCTGGCCGACCACGGGTACCCGGCGGGCATCGGGGTGCGCAACTCGCTCTTCGTGCTCGCGGTCTGCAACCTCATCGGGTTGGGCTTCACCTTCTGCGTGCCCGAGTCCAAGGGCAAGTCCCTCGAGGAGCTTTCCGGCGAGAACCAAGACGAGGCGGCGGCCGACGCAAGGACCGTGCCGGTGTAAGCTGGCAGCGCGCGCTCTGCGTCCGCAGGCTCCCCACAAGCCGTGGCTCGTACCATACCGTACACGTACCTACTTTGGCTCGCTAGCTTGTCACCTACCTACGTATGGGTTAAGGCAACGAGCAATGCAATGCAATGCACGCAGCGGAGCACAATAATCTTTCTTGTAATTTAATTAGAGCGAGTTGCTACTTCCTACATCACATATTTATTCATATCTAAAAGTATTTCTGCCCTGCCCTAGCATTTTGCTTGGATATTTGTGCCCCACCCGGTGCCTTCCTTCTCCCTCTTCGGCCACGGTTCACGACAGTGGTTCGTTGGATCGATTAGCTTTAGCAGTTTACCAGGGCCAGCGGTTTGGGTTTTCTGGAGTCCAAATTTAGAGAGGCCGGGCCATCGGCATGGGCAAAGCTAGCATTTACAAATAAGATACAACTGAACTTGGTATTGTATCTAATACAATTGATTTGTAGACACCGTTTAAAAAAAGGACGCACCGTTTAAAAGATAATTATCGTAGCAGAATGTGAGAAGATAAAGGAAGAGCCAGAAAGAACCTAAGTATTATGGTGTGCTTACTGGGCACTGCAGTTAGAACTCTATTTTGCACGCCATGGCATAAATTTGCTAAGAAGAAAAAAAAAATCCCCCTTTCCATTCCTCTCCTTGTTAACTGAAGAAATTAATCGAAGTGATTTGTGTCTCTTTTCCCCCATGAAACCCGCACTCACGCTCCATCTAGCCGCATTATTCCCTCCCGTAATTCACGGGGTACCCGGGGAAAAATTGCCCAATTAATTGTCCGTCTCATCGGACGGCCGCATCCCGTGAATGGGTAGTCTCGTATATCTCGCCGACTTCACTTGTGTGTTGGACCGTGGCGACGGCGTCTCGCGCTTATTCTACGCATGAATAGTATATATATATATATATATACACCTCTCTTTTGATGGTTCGTCCCCTCGTTGCGCATGGCACGAACTCTGATTTTAGAGAGCAACCAAATAGCTTTTGACTCACTGCATTCGGTTCATGCTAATCAGAGGCTAATGATAACGCTAATGAAAAACATTAATGGGGTGCTGCACAGTGGCCATACAGCAGGCCCTGACACGTTAGGCCCCGTCACTTGGTGGTCATATGGCAAAAATACTATTTTTTATCAATTACACGTAATCGACATCATTTCTATAAATACACCTCAAAAACGGCCAAAAGCGCAAAAACTCGTTCAGCGGCATGCTTACATACTTACGCACGTTGTACATCCATATCCAGAAAACTCCCCAGCCAGCCTCCACTAGCTGCTACGTGAGAAAAAATACCATTATATTTTTACAAATAATTAAAGGAAAAATATATTAAAATACAATACGTTCTAAATGATTTTTGTATTTTAGAAGTTAGAAGCTATTGCTTAAAATGGTCTCACCAACTTGCTGATGAATTCAGTGTACTCTCTACTTGTACAGGACTTGAGAAGGCTGCATTGCATGCTAGCTTACTTGATTACTGCAGTCGTACGTACTCAGCTCATTGTGGTCAACTTGATCCGCTAGCTTGGTAGCTTAATTCAATTAGCTAGGCGGGTCACAAGTCACATGCATTGGCATTGCCCCTCGGATCGGAACTGCGGTCGCATTTCCACGAATGCACCTACTGCCTGCGATTCGATCCGGACAAGCAAAGTCAGTCGTCCCACAATCGTTGACCACATCTTATTCGTACGTCTTACTTTCAATTCCTAATTTTCTTCGCAAAAGGATTCACATATGCGACGAAGCTCCCTCATATTGAGACTTTGGTCGGTTGGTTATAGCCTTTTTTTAATAAATAAATGAAATAAATAGTATGACTTTTGTCTTTTAGAAGTAATTTATAGGGACAATATTTTTAAAACGGTACATTAATATTTAATTTGTTCGTATAAACATCCGTGCTAGAACTAAAATCTATCAACCGTAGCAAAAAAAAAAACACCAAACTAGTGCCTGAACTTGGCCCAAACTAGAATTTTTGGCATGTTTTCAACATGTATTTATAAAAATAGCCGTAAGCGCACAAGAATGGTAGAAATGACACTTCTGCCACCAGTGACCGGGCGGCAACGCGCTGCAGCTGACATCTGGGCCATCGGAGCCCGGCCACGCGCTTCCCGCCCAGCCACTGTGCAACGCCCTCCCTGCCGCCCCGTCACCAGACGACATGTAATTAAGCCAGCTAATTAACCGACGTAATTACCCGTCTTAACTATATGTACTGGTTCTTGGATTTTTTTTAAATATAGCAAATGAGCTCAAAAAATAAGGTCTACCCTGATTCTCATTGATTTACTTTTTGTTTTTCAGTTGTTCATGATTCAATGGGAATCAGAATAAGGTCGCTCTTTGGCTCTGTCTCTGCCTCCATCGTTTCTAACATGGATCACAACCGTCGCCTCCTTCCTCTCAATTTCCAGCATCGTCTGTGCAGATTAGAGCCTTGTGGTTTCAATTCAAGATGGGTGTACTGTACAATGTATGGATGATGGTTGTACTGTACAATGTATGGATGCTCTGCTCTGGTTTGGATCAAGGCCCAGGCCTCTATTTGGGCTTGGATTGAACCCAGGTTTCATTGTTTTGGGCCTGGACTGGATTGGATGGAAGAAACCAAATACAAGGATTGGACCAGGCTGCGGCCCGTTAGCAGTCAATACGATTTTCCACCAAATTTGTACCGATCGAGTCCTGCTGATTATAAATGACTTTTGTATGTGTTTCTAGTAATGTATTTCATATAGAATCGGTGATTGTTGTTCAAAGTATCGAATCAGTCGAGAACAAACAAAATTCATATTGTTTTTGTTTGGTTCCTGGTCGAACAAATTCGGGTCGGTTTTCGACCAGCTTCGACATGCTTCTAGGTAATTTTTGGGACAATGTATATTGGGAACCAGCCGCCCAAAATGCGATAACCACCTCCAAGCCGGAAACGGAATCTGGAGCATTGTCGATGATGATGCCTTTGTTACTCAAGCTCCCACGAGCTGTTGCTACCTTCGACGTACGTACCGTACCCATCACGCTCTACTCCCAAAATCAAACCCTCCCGCTTCACTTGACGCCCCCATAGGCACATAAACCCATAGCCATCTGCGTACTCACCGCCTTGCCACCGTTGCTCGCTCGCTACCAAAGGTCAGGGTGGTTCAGTGAACCCTAGGCTTTTTATAGTTGAACTGCTGCTTACTATATATTATAACTGCTGTTAATTTTTAGCGTAATTAAAATTTAAAAAATAACAAAAATTTTAGCTCTTCTTCGTCAGGGGCGGTGCGATGGCAGCATAGCGGTGGGCTCGGCAGCTGATGGCGAGGACGATCAGTGTGGCAGTGCCACTATAGGAGAAATGGAGGAATAGGGGGAGCATGGGCCATAGAGGAGTAGGGGGAAAGCTTACCATGCTATCCACATCGGGGGAGACGCGCTAGAAGGGGCCGATGACGGTGGCATGCGGCGGTGTAGGTATGCTCACGGCGCCGACGGCCAAGTGCGAGGGAGAGGGCTGAGCGGCGATTGGGGAAGATATGGGACGATGCCATGATGCTTCAATCCCAAGGAATTGAGGGGATACTCGTCGAGGTGGGAGTGGCATCGATGGTGGTGGTGGTGGCCGAATTTGGGGAAATGGCTGGTGTGGCAGGCTCCGGTGGCGTGATCACCAAATTGTTTGCGGGAACATAGAATTGGAGAGAGGAAGCACACCATGACACGCTAGCTAGTAGATGAAACCTGCCGGAACGACTAGAGCGACGAAGAGTGGGCAGCAGCCAGAGCACGACTTTGGGTAAGAAGAGAAGAAGGGAGGCAAGCTGCAAGAGCGATGGGTAAGCCTCAGGCTTTATAATGCAAGTGGGTTGCTGTGGCAATACTGTTGCCGGTGACCAATCAATAAGGCGCGACATGGGCTCCGACGCGGCGTGATGTGGTCCCCGGGCGTGATGGGTAAGCCTAAGGCTTTATAATGCAAGTGGGTTGCTGAGACAATGTTCCTCACAGGGTAATTTTTGAGGAATTTTATCTATGACGAATGTTCCTCAAATATTCATACAATTTTAATATTTTATAAGTTTTTACATATAGCAAACGAGCTCCAAAAATTATGAAATTTTTTGTGAAGCATCCCAATATAGTAGTTGTTATTATGTAATTTTTTGATAATTTTATACGATCCAAATTAGCTGCATTAAGTTAACATCAATTTAATCCAATACTAGTACAAAAGGGGAACAAGGAGGAACAATAGATACAATATGCTTGCCGCCAGCCCCCCAGGCGGCAGGTAATTAGGCCGGCTAATTAGCCGGCCTAATTACCTGCCTATTTTTTCCATTTAGTGTTTATTTGAATTTTTAAATATATCAAATGAGCTCAAAAAATTACAAAACTTTATTTACAGCCTCCCGACATAACGTTCTGGCAGTGTAATTTTTGGGAAATTTTATCCATGACGAATGTTGCTCAAAATTCATACAGTTTTGATATTTTTATGAGTTTTTACTTATAGTAGATGAGCTTGAAAAATTATAAAATTTTTATGTGAAGCCTTCTGATGCACTAGTAGTTATTATATAATTTTTTGGTAATTTTATGCGGTCCGAATTATCTATGTTTGGATTAATTTAACTATGAATTTTTGAATTTTGAAATTGTATGAATTGTTGAGGAACATTCGTCATGGATAAAATTCTCCAAAAATTACACTGTGAGGAACATTGTGTCCGAAGGATGTACATAAAATTTCGTAATTTTTTGAAGTCATTTGATATATTTAAAAAATTCAAATAAACACTAAATAAAAAAATTAGGCAGGTAATTAGGCCGGCTAATTAATCGGCCTAATTTCCTATCGCCTGCGGGGCCGGCGATAGGCTTGCCTGCCGCTTGGTGGCCGGGCGGCAGGCGCCTGCCGCCGGCGACAGCGCCACGCATCGTCTCGCGGGCGCTGTCGCCCGGTCTGCCAGCGGCAAAAGTGATATTTTTTATCAATACTTCGTTGGTATGCTATTTTTTATAAATAGAGTATGAAATAGTGCCAAAACTAGTTAAGGATCGCATTTGCACTGCGTCTGCACGGGTGGGCCGGAATCCTACCGTCCTTCCATAACTCTGGCGCGTGTCGACAACCAACCCTGTATACTCGTCTCCCCGTCAACCTCACCGCCGCCTCGCATCCGCCAAACCCTAGACCTCCCATACATACCATGGCCACCACCGACTCCTCCCTCCTCCTCGGCTCCTCCCCTCTCCAAGTACGCAAACCCCTAAACCCCGACCAATCTGTTTCTTGTTTGCCTGCGATTATGTTTTGCTGCTAACTTTTGCCCTGATTGGTCGTCAGTGGCGGCAGAGGGACAGGAGGACCAGGAGGGCGTCGGCGGCGAGGCTGCCCGGCGGCGGCCGGCGTCGCATGTCGGCGGCTGTGCGCGCGTCCGCCAAGGAGATCGCCTTCGATCAGGGATCGCGATCCTCTCTTCAGGCCGGCGTCGAGAAGCTCGCCGCCGCCGTCGGCGTCACCCTTGGCCCCAGAGGTTGCGCGATCTCTGCCCCGCCCCTTCATGCTCTCATGTCACTTTCGATTTTTTTTTATATAGTGGTGCCTACCTCCTGATTATCCTATTTTGATGCCGAACTTGGGAATGTGATTGAAGTCTTGAAGATGCATTAACGATTAGTACTACATGAGATATGTAGCATCATTCATGCCCCCCTGAATCTTTTTTTTTATGTGAGAAGTGAAGGCTATTAGGTGCTATGTAACCATCAGTTGCAGCCAAATATATGCATGTTAAGTTGCTCCCACCCGCTTCATATGGTTTATGTACGATTCCAAAGATTTATAAGGTCAAGTGTAGGGATTCCAAGTTTCTTCTGCCAGTGTTTTTCGTACTCTCTATGCTTGGGCTTATCACAGTCAATCACAACCTAGCGATGTTGCGTTATCTCCATTGGTTGTGATGGGTGTTGTTTTAATGCGTCTCCCTTTAGGTTTTTCTGGGCGATTTTGTTATCTATATACAATCTTTTCTGTACTAGACCGAGTTTGATTCTGTTGTCATTGCTTCGTCTCGTAGGAAGGAATGTCGTTTTGGATGAGTTTGGGAGCCTCAAAGTGGTCAATGATGGAGTTACCATTGCTCGGGCTATTGAGCTCGCTGATCCGATGGAGAATGCTGGTGCTGCTTTGATTCGTGAAGTACGCATTATGCTCTCTGAGCTAATATATTTATTTTTCTTACATGTCGTGCAGAAACCATGTATTTTCTTGATGGGGATAATTAATTCATCAAATAATTCCTTACCACATACATTTATGTATGTCCAATGAAAGGTTGCCAGCAAGACAAATGACTCGGCGGGTGATGGGACCACAACCGCATCTGTTCTGGCTCGTGAGATCATAAAATTGGGTCTGTTGAGTGTTACTTCAGGGGCAAATCCAGTATCTATTAAGAAGGGCATAGATAAGACTGTGCAAAGTTTAGTTCAGGAACTCGAGAAGAAGTCAAGGCCTGTGAAGGGCAGTGGGGATATTAAAGGTGAGACACTTTATATGAGGATTTGGGTGCTTCCATCTGTACCAAGTCAGATAGCCTAGCTCACTGTCGAAGGAATGAAATATGTTGTTTCACTTTTTTATTTCAGCTGTTGCTGCTATATCAGCTGGAAATGATGACTTTGTTGGAACCATGATCGCGGAGGCTATTGACAAGGTTGGTCCTGATGGTGTTCTCTCAATTGAGTCGTCATCATCATTTGAGACTACTGTTGAAGTTGAAGAAGGAATGGAGGTAAGCTGCCTAGCTAGGATTGCTCTCTTGCTGATTCCATTTTGTGGTTGAATAAGTACAGTAGTTTTATTGGTGCTGAAGTGGTTACTCATATCGCCCATATGTGCAGATTGATAGAGGATATATCTCACCTCAGTTTGTTACAAATCCTGAGAAGTCACTCGTTGAGTTTGAAAATGCTCGAATTCTTGTCACTGATCAGAAGATATCCTCGATAAAAGAAATCATTCCTTTGTTGGAGCAAACAACACAGTTACGAGCACCACTTCTCATAATTGCGGAGGATGTATCTGGTGAGGCTTTGGCAACTTTAGTTGTCAACAAGCTTAGAGGAATTCTAAATGTAGCTGCGATTAAAGCTCCTGGTTTCGGTGAAAGGCGTAAGGCTCTTCTTCAGGACATCGCCATTGTTACAGGTTAAACTACTTTCTGCTAGCCTAGTTGGTCTGTGGTTTGTATTCTCATGATGTTCATCTTTGTTAACCTCTTTGTCTGTTGACTATTTTCTCTTGCTACTATTGCTATGGCATTTTTCCCTTTTCACATTTGTCTGTGTATGCATACACATTAGCTTACATTAAAAATATGATTTATGACATTAAAAGACGTTTGAAAGGGTAATTGAAGTGGCTGGAGCCAGTAGGGGCAACAAAATCTAGTTACAACTTTCAGAAGTTAAACAACTTGCACTTGTTTCATCATGTTATTGGTTCCAACTCTGTATTGGTTTTGTGATTTGCTGGTATATATTTTTATTTTCCTGTCTTTTGTTTCAGGTGCTGAATTTCAAGCCAAAGATCTCGGCTTACTGGTAGAGAATGCAACAGTGGAGCAGCTTGGCGTAACTCGGAAAGTGACAATCTCCCAGTCATCCACCACCATTATAGCAGATGTTGCCTCCAAAGATGAGATCCAGGCAAGAATTGCACAGCTGAAGAGAGAGCTTTCTCAGACAGACTCGGTATACGATTCTGAGAAGTTGGCAGAGAGAATTGCAAAGCTTTCTGGTGGAGTTGCAGTGATAAAGGTTGGAGCTGCAACTGAGACAGAGCTTGAGGACCGCAAGCTCCGTGTGGAGGACGCCAAGAATGCAACTTTTGCAGCTATAGAGGAAGGTATAGTACCTGGAGGTGGTGCAGCGTACGTTCATCTGTCAACATTTGTACCAGCCATTAAAGATAAGTTGGAGGACCCTGAAGAGCGCCTTGGTGCTGACATCATTCAAAAGGTATTGGTATTATCCCACTTCACATAACTGTACTGCAATTCTATCAAATGAAACGTTCCAAAATTGCACAGCTGTGCTGTATAGGTATGATATATGCTATGTCTTCGTTTGCAGTTCCAAACAGTTCATGTGTTGATTATTCATGTAGAATATTCAGTAGTTTAACTTTGACATGTTTCTTTCATCTAGTAATATGCATCAAGTTTGTAGCTGAGCATTTTAGTGTTCTTTTAACTGAACAGTGTTGGTGATTTTCAGGCTCTATTGGCACCTGCAGCATTGATAGCACATAATGCTGGAGTTGAAGGGGAAGTGATTGTAGAAAAAATCAAGGACAGTGAATGGGAGGTTGGTTACAACGCGATGGCTGACAAGCATGAGAACTTGGTAGAAGCTGGTGTCATTGACCCCGCAAAAGTGACAAGATGTGCTCTGCAAAACGCAGCCTCGGTGGCTGGAATGGTCCTGACCACCAATGCAATTGTTGTTGAGAAGCCAAAGAAGAAGTTTCCTGCAGCTGCCGGGCCACCTGAGGGTTCCCTTGCCATCTAAAAGTATGAACGGTTACTTACTATCCCGGGCTTGGGACAAGAGCATGCAAATTATGAGTATTTGGTGATCATTTTACCAATGGGGAGAACTGTGGGTACTTTACCTGTTATGAGTATTATGTGTAAAACTTTCAAAGTTTATTACTTATGTTACGGTTATGGGGAAATTCCTTATAAGCCGCTGAAACTTATGTTATGGTTATGGGAAAATTCCTTATAAGCCGCTGAATAACTTCGAATGACTGCGAATGTCTCGTTGATATGTAGAGCTCGGATCCACATGTTAGCCTCACAATGAGAGGCATATTGTAGATCATGTAGTTATTCAGTGGTATATTGTAGATTGTCTCTATATTTATTAAAATCCATTGCAACGAATGGGCACTCGGCTGGTAATTAATTAAGTATATTGCCTCTCTGCTTGCTTATGCTCTTGGCATGCTCTCATGTTTGGGGTCATAATCTGAGTTCTGTGTCATATGCTTTCATTCTCTTTTTTTTGGGGGGTGCACATCATTGCATTATATATTGTATTAGAGCAACTCCAGCAGGGCCCCTACTTGAGCTCTCAAACCTCATATTTGAGGGCTTGAGGCAAAAACAGAGGTCCAGCAGGGCCCCTACTAGAGCCCTCAAATTTGAGGAGCCCCTCAAATCCCCCTCCCACCCCTCATTCCTGGGGGCTCTAGGCCAAGCCCTCAAAATACTGTTGAGTCAGTTTTCCCCTCCCGAGCGAGCTCCCGACGTCCTCCCCGCCCGCCTCCCTCCCGAGCGCGCCGCCCGCCTCCCTCCGGAGTGCGCCGCCCGCCTCCCTCCCGAGCGCGCCGCCCGCCTCTGGCCTCGCCCCGCTTGGATCCGGTCGTCTCCGCCCCGGGACGCCGCCTCCCCGCCAGATCCGGCCGTCTCCGCCCCGGGACGCCGCCTCCCCCGCCTGGATCCGTGCCGGCCTCGCCCCGCCCGGATCTGGCCGCGCCGTCGCCCGAGCGCCTCCCGGCCGCCCGCCTCCCCGCTCTCCTCCGCCCGCCTCCCTCCCGAGCGCGCCGCCCGCCTCTTTCCTCCCGCACCGCCACCGTCCTCCTCGGCCTCGCCGTCGTCGGAGGAAGCGAGGAGGCGGACGAGGAGGGAGAGAATGAGGAGTGGGTCCCATGTGTCAGTTGTAGTGGAATGGATTTGATGGCTGAAATTTGAGGGGTGCTGTTGGAGTAGATGCAAAAAAACAGGGCCCTCAAAAGTAGGGGAGCCCTCAAATGAAAAGTAGGGGTCCTGTTTTGAGGGGTACTGCTGGAGTTGCTCTTAGAGGCCAGGGCAGCAATAACAAGATTAGATGTTCTTGCGGTTTTCCGTCCATAAAATCCATGTATGCAACATTTTCTTTTTATCCTGATTCCATATTCTGTGAAGTTGTTTCTTTGGGTGGTTCATTTTATTCGTGCAGTCTGTGCGCGCGAGCGGAGCGATCCACGGTTGGATATCTTGTGTCTGCCATCGTGATTCCTCTGCCCTGTCACTCGATATCATGACTCGACAATGAACACCTTTTCGTTTCAGGGGGGATCATGCCATGCGTACGTATATAGGGGGGATCCAACCGTCAACCGTCGTATAGCGAGTGATTACATGCATGGCAAGCTGCTTGCGCGCCTTATCCTCGCAACCCGCCTTCGCCTCCCGCCCGCACTCACTCACTCCTTTGCGCTGCGCTGCGCTGCACGCGTCTGTCTTCCCTATCAATCAGCTAGCTTCCTGCCCTTGAAGGGCGAGAAGGCTTTGCTGGAGTTGCTACTGGACACGGGTTGTTATCCATCAACTCAAGATAGCTCAAAGTTTAAAAAGTGCACCAGTTTTAATTCGCTTCATTCATTTAAATGGCTTTACTTGTTAGTGCTAATGTCATGTTGCTGGTTTTTTCAAAGGCTTTGGAGCAACACACCAAAGGGAAGAAGCTCGCAAGTGAAGAAAGGGAAGAGAGTGAATTCGAGAGCTATTTGAGAGATGAAAAAAGCCGATTGCCTTACCTTCCAGTACTGCGGTGCGGCAGTTCTTATTTCATCCTCCAAATGATTTTCCACTTCTGGGAGAAGTTATTGTCCTTACATGTTTTTCTGTAAAGAAATAGGCAGATCGTAAAGCAACTGGCGCTAGTGCCTAGGTGCAAATTGCTTTTCCGGTTATTCTGATCTCAACTGAGTCACTATTGGCAGCGAAAAGGACAATTCTACTTCCGTGAACTCTTCAACATCGTCTGCAAAATCAGGTGCAAGTTTGGATATAGGTACAACCTCAGCGACGCAGCCGACGCTGATGAAGGAGATGGCATTATTCGCAGAAGAATCAGGTACTTCAGCCACCCAGCTGGATGTGCCACAGCTTCACAGGTTTGTTTCCTTCATGTTTGGAACACTGTTGTGCAACGGTGCAGTGTAGGTTTGCAGCAAGCTAGTTTCAAGTTCTTTATTGTAAATTTTTAATGCGTATCCATTGTGCTTGCAACCAGTGTGGATTCGAACCACTCGTATGAAGAACCGCTGAGCAAGGGGCAAGTGTTCATTAGATCTAAAAGGTTACTCGAGAGGAGATCCAAGAAACGCAATGCTCCCACAGCATCAAGTACTGATGTTCTGTGCAGTGTTGCCAACTCAAAGAAGAAAGAAAAGTCAACGAAGTTTGGCAGAGTTCTTGATCCAGATGAACCGTTTAAGCTGTTTCCACGAGATCCTGAGACGACTGAATTCTTGAC
This sequence comes from Dendrocalamus latiflorus, assembly GCA_017311315.1. Taxonomy (NCBI): domain Eukaryota; kingdom Viridiplantae; phylum Streptophyta; class Magnoliopsida; order Poales; family Poaceae; genus Dendrocalamus; species Dendrocalamus latiflorus. The sequence goes on along the minus strand of CM029632.1, from coordinate 35,361,968 downwards.
AGCAAAAGAAGAACATCATTTGTTCTCTCAAATACAGGCATGTCTTAAGGCACTTTTGACTGTCTTCCTGGGAAACTTGGTAGAATTGATCGGTCTTAAAAGTGTTTGTTCCCTTACATCAAACAATATAACGCAAAAAATGTGTTTAGAACTACTTGCAAGAATGCCCAAAAACTTGTCTGGAAACCAGAAATATGCACAGTAGTAATTCGAAGTGAACAGCCTTAATACATATACCCTAAGCTGGCAAGTGCTTCAGAAGTAGGCCAGGGCCAGAGCTGCAACAGAATGTTCAGTTACCATCAGGATCAGAAACAAAAAGACACCAGGGGAGAGCACGTTTATATTACATGCAGAATGCATACTTGAATAAAAGATTAATGGTTCCATGACTAAAACAATTGAGCTGTGATTTAACACTGCAGGAGATCACAGAAGATCCAAATGTTGAGCCTCCTGACCTGAGCGTAGATAGAATGATGATGAGGCATCAAGTCCAGGACTTCCTAGGAATCCTGAGCCCCAGGGAGAAGGAAATCATTTAGCACCGTTTCGGACTCTACGACGGTGAGCCCAAAACCCTTCATGTGATCGGCCACATGTACGACCTATCAAAGGAGAGAATCCGGCAGCTTCAGAACCGAGCGCTGGATAAGCTGAAAAGGAGTGTATCAACGCAGGGGTTTGATGTTTACTTTGATATGCTAACTTGAAGAGGCCAAGAGTAACTCATTTGGTTTCCATTCAATTGTTCATACAAAAAACGGGAGAAGAATACATATGTTGCTACTAGACTTGTATACACCCAAAGATCCTCAATGACATGTACAAGTATAGAATTGAGGCAAAAACACAGTGTACAAGTATAGAATTGAGGCAAAAACATAGTACTACACAGATTCAGTGGTATCTTTTTTGTCGATGTAAGTAAAATTTCCCAGCAAACTGGTGGTACATACTGATATTGCAATTCCTTGTAACTAAGTACTACATATTTTACATGCTTTTTTCACTGATCAGGTACTGTAAGCCTTAAGAAACAGGCATCGGGTACTTGTTAAATAGTTCAGCTTCTTCATCTCCGGTGTCATATATTTGCCTCTTGAATCTTGAGGGCATATTTGATTGGGTGCAGCCTGTAAGGCTGGCTAGATCCAACTTGATGTTTGGAGCTGGAGCTGGGCCAGCCAATGCAAATAGGGCATTTGTCAATTGCATTTCCCTCAGTACCCTGTACTACTAACATTATTTGTTTATGAGTTGCTCCAGCTCATCCCTTGATCAGCCATCATTGTACCAAATGACTCCATTCGCTACACTTTGACCAACCAGTTTGGTAGGATTCCTTTTTGCGCAGTGTTGATTATGTATATAGCTATCCAGTTTTTTTAAAAAAAGATTATATATATATAGCTAAGACCACTGTCCTGCCTGTTGGTGTTGGAGAACAAATAGAATGTACCGCACACATGTGTTGTCATGGAGATCTGCAACGGATTGATTAATTATTACATAGTAGTACTACATTAAGATTCACAGATGCTTAGCTGCTCTCCAATGTCTGCATCTGGCGGGAGTTGGTAGGATCAGATAATACCAATTGAATAATGGGTATGTTTTTTTTCACTAAAATTTATGGCTTTTGGCTGTAGCTTGTGGCTTGTGAGTTGTTCGTGTAAGAGATTACAGAGTAATAGAAACTCATGTGCGATTTTTGCTGATATAAATAAAATCGGTACAATATGTACTACAATTAACTAGTAGACCATATCTTGAAAAGATACTCCGTTCAAAAACTAGTTAATATAGAAAAGCTAAAAAACAGCTTTTAGAAGCTGAAAAGAACAGTGCCAACATGTCCGTTGGTATTGGCTTTTATCGATGATTTTTATTTTAACTTATAAATAGTAACAGTTTATAGAGAATCATACGAAAAGAGAAACTCGTATGTAATTTTAACCAATATAAATAAAGTCATCTAAAGATGCTTAGGAGAAGTGACGATTGTTTGGCTAACTAATTTGTTCAATAACATTTTTAGGTTGAACAAGATGCCAAACGAGTGGCGAAAGAGCATATTAGTGCCAATTTTTAAAAATAAAGAAGACATTCAGAGTTGTACTAATTATAAAGGAATTAAACTTATGAGCCACAAAATAAAGCTTTGGGAACGAGTGATTGAGCGCCGTTTAAGAAAAGTGACTAGCGTGACAACAAACCAATTTGGTTTTATACCTGGGAGGTCGACCACAGAGGCGATTTTCTTACAACGATAGCTGATGAAGAAGTATAGGGAGCAAAAGAATGACATTCACATGTTGTTTATTGACTTGGAGAAAACCTATGATAAAGTGCCAAAAAAGTCATATAGTAGACACTCCAAAAGAAAAAGTCACAACAAAATATATTACTCTAATTAAGGACATGTACGAAATTGATGTGACTAATATCAGAACATGTGGTAGCGTTACTAATGACTTTCCTATTAAGATAGAGCTACACAAGGGTCAACGTTGAGTCCATACATTTTTACCCTAGTGATGGACGAGGTCATACAGGACATATAAAGAGATATCCTTTGGTGTATGCTTTTTGCTGATGATGTGGTACTAGTTGATGAAAGTAGGATAGATGTTGATAGGAAGCTCGAGTTGTGGAGGAAGATCTTAGAATTGAAAGATTTTAAACTTAGTAGGACTAAAACTGACTATATGAGGTATGATTTCAGTGGTGCTAGGGCAAATGATGGAGATGTTAGATTGGAGGACAAATAGTGCCTAAAAAGAACATGTTTCGTTATTTAGGATCAATGCTACAGTGGGACGGTGAGATTGATGAAGATGTGAGCCACAGAATAAGAGCGAGGTGGGTGAAATGGTGCCAAGTATCTAATGTCATATGTGACAAAAAAAGTCTCTCAAAAATTAAAAGGTAAGTTCTATAGGACAACGATCAGACCCGTGATGCTATATGGAGCAGAAGGTTGGGTGACTAAAAGACAACATATATAGAAAATGAGTGTAGTTGAGATGAGGATGCTGCGGTGGATGTGTGGTCACACAAGGCGGGGTCGCATCTGCAATGATGATATACGTGATAGGGTTGGAGGTAGCACCAATTGAAGGGAAGCTTGTCCAACATCGTTTGAGATGGTTTAGACATCTCCAACGAAGGCCTTCTGAGACACCGGTACGTAGTGGAATTTTAAAGCATACTGAAAATATAAGAAGAGGCAGAGGTAGACCAAGACTGACGTGAGAGGAAGTAGTTAAAAAAGACTTGAGTGATTGGAATATATCTAAAGAATTAGCTTTGGATAGAAGCGCATGAAAGTTAGCGATCCACATATCGGAACTATAAGAAAATTAGGGGCAGTATTTTAGGCTCTCGGCTTAGATAGCAAGATGTACGGCTTATGGTTTTAATATTGTAGGTTTTTATTTCAAGACTCTCATCTCTTTGATTTTGAAAAGGTTTCATTCCTAACCTACCTTAACTTGTTTGGGATAAAAAGATTTATTGTTGTTATTGTATAAATAAAATCATTACAGTTTATATTACAATCGACTAGCAGATCCCGTCTTAAAAAGCAGTTCGTGCGAAAGCTAGATACCGTAGAGAGTAGAAAAGCTATTTATTATAGAGACGCAGAAGCCAACATGAATAGGACTTAGATGCCGTTCTGTTGGGCTGAAATAAGCTGGTTTATGACTAAAATCGCACTGTAATTGACTGAAATTACACTATAGCTGATTGTGGCTTATTTGGCGTAACTAAATTTAAAAAAAATAAAATTAAAAAAAACAAGTTAGTCCATTACAAACAACGCAAATAAATACGGAAAAAAAAGAACCGGCAAAAAAATAAAAATTAGAAAAAAAACAAAATTTAAAAATAGTAATAAACAAGTCACAAACTAAAAACTCAAATCGCAATGAGTGAGCCCTTAACCACTCCTCAATAGGAGTATGTACTTCTGTATACAGTGCCCAGTTCCTTTACTCGCAGCATTCCATGACACAGATTATTGAGCAAAGTTGTTAATTGGATTGGACTATATTAATCAATAATAGTAGATCCGTAGTGGCAGTGGTATGAAACTGTAAAGACGAAAATTAGGCCGTACGAGTAAAGTGCACTGAACGAATCCAGAAAAGAATTGATGAAAATCAGGCAGTTGCATGGAACAAACAGTGCAGGATTTGGATCGGTCATAACTTGAGGTTGAAGGAAGGAAAGGAGGATGGAATGGATCCTTTGATCCTTTTCTTTTCCCAGTTTTTTGCCCCCTCCCTATCTGCCATGTCCATTCGGGAGCGGAGTAGCATGGCAAATTCTTTGCCCTCATGCATAGAAAACCAAAAGCAAAGGGGAGAAGGTAAACAAAAGGAAAAGAGGTTGCAGGAAAAGCAGGTGAATTAGGGCTCCTAATCTTTCTTGGTTTATTGTTTAATCTTGTAAATGAAGAAAGCGGAAAGAGGGAGGTGAGGCCGACGGTGGTGGCGGCCCGGGTAACCTGACCTGCCTGTCGGTCGTCGCAGTCGGCCACTCCACATCGGGAAATGGGAAGCTGAAGAGGCTGAGCTGCTCGAGTCCCGAGACGAGACTGCCAGGTGGGCCCTCGCTTCCATCACATGCTGCCTCACTCGCTAGCTCCCTGCAAAGCTCAGCTTCAATTCGAGTGAACACTCGACCATGATTTCTTTTGGTATCGTAGTGGCAGTGCACTCCTTTCCCCACCACCACTGCATCAAAGGCGCAAAAGCCAAAGCAGCAACGGCATCCTAGACCTAGCCGGAGGGAGACAGACTTGTAGAGAGAGAGAGAGAGAGAGAGAGAGAGAGAGATTGGTGCCTGCCTGCAGCTGCAATGGAGGCGTCGTCGGACCAGTACCGCTCCTCCTCCTCGTCCGCGAGCAGCCCCACCGTGGGCAGGGCCGCGCGCCGCTACTACCTGCCCAGGCCCGGACGCCCCATCTCCTTCGAGGACTCCCCCGACTGGGGGGACGACATCACCCCCCTCGACGACTCCATCCACCTCGCCACCACCGCCACCGCCTCCATCAACAGCACCGCATACCCGTCCCCCTCCCTCCCCGAGCTCTCCGCCTCCGCCTGCAGGGAGAGGAAGGTGGCCGGCGCCACCCTCGTCTGGAAGGAGCTCACCGTCTCCGTCAGGGACAAGCCGCGCGGTTACTCGCAGCGCGTCGTCAAGAGCTCCAACGGCTACGCGCTGCCCGGGACACTCACCGTCATCATGGGGCCCGCGCGCTCCGGCAAATCCACGCTGCTCAGGGCAATCGCAGGTTACTACCACCACCTAGTATAGTCCTTAATTACTGCTAGTGCTAGTGATTTGAGAAATTCTTCTTCTGTGTTGATGCGGCCTCTCCATCACTCAGGGAGGCTGCGCGGCGCCGAGCGGATGTACGGTGAAGTCTTTGTCAATGGCGTCAAGTCACGCCTACCTTATGGATCATATGTAAGCTCTAGATAAAATTTCTACTCTACTTCTGATGATGAATATTTGCATGTGTAACAAATCTATATCGACATTTATGCTTTCAAGACTTCCAAGTGGGCAGATTGAAGCTGCTGGATTTTAGTAGATTTCTTCAGCTCCTGCGTTAAATGTTGCTTCTTTCCGCTGCCTTTTCAGATATATTGTATACGTACTAGGTAGGCTTACCCGGTGACATCAAGTTATAGGCTTGTAACAAAGCTTAACATCATGCCCCTAGTTTTCTAGTACCATTTTCCCTTTCCCCTATTAACATGGGAACACGTCTGAACCTACTTGACTGTGCTCATCTCACAATACACAATCCTATTGGAAATATGTTTTTGTCAAACACCTTCAGACTATGAACTAATGCCAGTCATATTTATTAGCCAAACTTCACCGTTTGATGGTCATTAGCACGAACACATATCACATTGATAAGTATATGCTAAAAGGCTGTTGCATGTTTCAAGATAATGTCAGGTGTCGATTTCATCATGTGGGTTGTATCACACCCAATAACCGAATTAAATGTGACAAATTCCTTCCATCTATATCGCTACATTTGTCCACAATTCTATCAGTTCATATTTGTTAAGTGTTGATGACATAGTGACGCCGAACGCGTTACTAATGCTAGTGCTACATACCATATATTATATATGGCTGTTGTTGGACCGCTTGTAGGGCTATGTTGATCGAGACGATGTGCTAATTGAATCTCTCACAGTACGGGAGATGCTATACTACTCGGCGCTCTTGCAGCTTCCTGGTTTCTTCTCTTCAAAGAAGTCCATAGTGGAAGATGCTATTGCAGCCATGTCATTAGGTGACTATGCTGACAAACTCATTGGTGGACACTGTTTTATGAAGAGGCTTCCAACTGGAGAGAAAAGGCGGGTCAGCATTGCAAGGGAGCTTGTGATGAGACCACATGTTTTATTTATTGACGAGCCTCTGTATCATCTTGACAGGTTTGTTTCTCCACTGCGTTATTCTCTTTTCACTTCTTTGGTTTTCTAAAGAATAGAAAAGGATACTTATTGCTTATGCATGTGCTTGCGTCTGGCAGTCCAGAGGGAAAATGCCAGCTTAAGGTATTTCAGACTTCTGGGAATGAGATTGCCGTGTTTCATGTAGCATGGGTGTTAATATGACAATTAGTGCACTCTCACTCGATAGATAATATCTTTGCATATTTTGTATAGTTGTAGATTAAAGCGCAATTGTGTTTATGTAACTTCTCTTTTTTAATCTTTTTTGTCACAGTGTTTCTGCACTACTATTAATGGTAACATTGAAGAAACTTGCAAGCACAGGATGCACGCTCATCTTCACAATGTATCAAAGCAGCACAGAAGTTTTTGGACTTTTTGATCGAATTTGCTTGCTTTCAAATGGGAACACACTCTTTTTTGGAGAAACATTGGCTTGCCTACAGGTGAATAAGATGTTTTTCTGTAGTATTGATTCCTAACTGTGCTTTCTTACATTTTATGTGTATAATTGTATGGGATAGACTATTGCACAGGCGACTGAAATTTTTTTTATCTTTCAGTCACCTAAAGTTGCACTTTGAATCACCTGAAGTTGCACATGTTTTTTTGGAGGGGGGCTGCAACTTTAGTTGATTGAGAGTGCAATTTCAGGTCACCTGAAGTTGCACTCCGAATCACCTAAAGTTGCAGCTGTTTTTTTAGGGGAGCTGCAATTTTAGTTCATTGAGAGTGCAATTTGAAGTGACTGAAACATAAAAAAATTTTAGTCGCTTGTACAATAGCAAAACTGTAATTGTATTATCAAAACTATGGTATCCTGTTATGTGACCAGAACTACTTGAATTTTTTTAGTTTGTATACCAGGGTCATCTAAAATACTCTAAGATCACAGTAGTAGTTAGTCGAGTGGGTTCTATTTGCTGTACTTCGCTGAATCAGAAACCCACATCTTTTCTCCAAGTTACATTAGTAGGAACAAATAATCCTGAGAAAGTAGTAGTAACACAGCAGCTTCCTTTAAAAGAACCATAAATCTATGGGGCAGCAGTTTCTTGCTCGGTTTTTATTGCTGCAGCTGTCCAGTTGTCCTATAGTCACTCTCTTGATTCCTATTGTAGATGACCCTGTTTTCCAGATATGTTTGTTGTCTTCTCATCCTACGGCTTTCTGGACTCTTTCTTATTTTGCCCTGTTCTATTGTAGCACTTCTCAAATGCTGGGTTTCCATGTCCAATCATGCAAAGTCCATCTGACCATTTCTTGCGGGCAATCAATACCGACTTTGACAGAATCATAGCCATGTGCAAGAATTTGCAGGTACCTGTTGCATCCATTCTGACATAAATTTTGCTTTTTTGTTCAACCCTTTTAGTCAGCTCAATGGAGAAATGCATCTTTGTTGTAAGAGATAAAAACCTTTGTAGTTATTAACAGGATGATCAAGGGGATTTTTCATCAGTGAGCATGGACACAGCTGTGGCAATCCGGACACTAGAAGCAACTTACAAATCATCAGCTGACTCTGTTGCTGTTGAATCAATGATTGCAAAACTGACAGAGAAGGTAGTACTACACAATGGAATAATATACGAGTCATCCATGCCATCCCTTTATCCTGCATGCACACATACTTGCCGCAGATCATAGAGAGTTGGAATGACAGAATCATCCATGTCGAATTAAATTTCACAATGCTGGAATAGCACTCTGAAATATGTGTAACAATGAAAACAATGCGTTTGTCCATTTCTTTATCCTGACACACCTGAAGTTGCTTCTTTCCAGATAGCGTATAATCAAGTAATTATTTGGCACGATGATTCTTGCTAATATACCTAGAGTTCCATTTGAATTGTTTACAATTTGGCATTCCTGTTGCCAAGGAGATTTTGGGTTTCTGTCCAATCCAGAGATTGGCTAGCAATTCGAAATGTGATGCATCTCGACCATGCATCTAACAATAGGGGCCTTCAAATGCACACTCGCTATAATTTAGAATAGTTAGGAGCATACCGGAAATTGTTGTGTAAATCTCGTTGCTGCTGTGCTGCATGGTTTTACATATCGTTCCCCTCTCAGTTTTTCTACATGGTGAGATGCAGGAAGGTCCTTATTTGAAAAGTAAAGGCAGAGCCAGTGATGCAACAAGAATCGGGGTTCTCGCCTGGAGATCATTGCTAATTATGTCAAGAGATTGGAAGTACTTCTGGAGCAGACTTGTGTTGTATATGCTTCTTGCCCTCTCAATCGGCACCATATTTATCAACATCGGTCATTCATTGTCATCTGTAATGGTTAGTATCGTTGCATTGTTATGTTTCAGTTTATTGGAAATATGACTTGGTGCTGAGAGTTCAATTTGTTTTGACAGGTAAGGGTTTCTGCGATATTTGTGTTTGTTTCATTTATCATCCTTCTAAGTGTTTCTGGAGTACCCGCCCATATTGATGAGATCAAGGTGAAATTTTATCTCTAAAGTGGAATTGCAACATCATGGCCACAACCTTTCCATTTTTTTAGGTTTTTTTTGCACAAATGTAATTATACTTTTGTGACTTCTTGATGAAGGCTACCTTCTAATTCACTGTCAAATCCGTTGACACGCACACACAAACTGTCCTAGTTCCTCCAAGCACCAAATGACCAAAATCATATTAATATCAACTACTGTGTAACAAGGTTATTACTAAATGCTAACATGTTGCTTCCTCCTATACAGATATATTCCCATGAGGATGCAAATGGGCATTCTGGGACAATGGTTTTCCTGCTAGGCCACTTCGTATCCAGCATTCCTTTCCTATTTCTGGTCTCCATTTCGTCGTCATTGGTTTTCTACTTCCTGATAGGGCTCAGGAATGAGTTCAGCTTCCTGATGTACTTCGTAACCACTATCTTTATGTGCCTGTTAGCGAATGAAGCGCTTATGATGATTGTTGCATACATATGGCTCGAAACTTACAAGTGCACGTTAACTCTCATTTGCTTATACGTAAGTTGTCCTTCTAGTCTTCTTTCTAAGTATGCATGATTCATGGAATCGATTTGAATAATCACAGGTATGTTACTGCTCCAGGTTATCATGATGCTTGTGGCTGGATATTTTCGAATACGAGAAGCTTTACCTTATCCTGTATGGAATTACCCATTGTCGTTCATTTCGTTCCACACGTATGCTGTCCAGGTAAGTTACGCTTTGTACCAGCTTATAGAAGCTCATTTTCTTAGAGTGAGTACTAGAGCTTATAGAAGCATTTGCTGATAGATGGACGGGAGTTGTATCATATATTGATTATGCGGGCTAAACAGTAGATGAATGCTTCAGGGGTTGGTTGAGAACGAGTACATTGGTACATCGTTTGCGGTTGGGGCGGTAAGGACGATACCTGGTGTCCAAGCTGTTCGAGGCTCGTACGACATTTCATCTTCCACGAACGCCAAGTGGGTGAACCTCCTTGTTTTGCTGCTGATGGCAATTGGGTACCTTGTTGTTTTGTACATGCTGCTTCGTCTGAATGTAAGGAAACACGCGAGGCTTGGCAACTGTTGCTGGCCTAGTGTCCATACTGCAGCTGCAAATTGACCGTGTGTGACAAGTGTTTTTTGGTGAGTCCATGTATACATGTATTCCTTCCTTCCTTCCTTCCTTCCTTCCTTCCTTCCTTCCTTCCCAGGCATATCCGACGCGTGCTGCAAAAAGAAAGAAAGAAAGAAAGAGAGAAGAGAAGAGAAGAGAAGAGAAAATTGCAGGCGCACATACATACATACATACATACATACATACATACTGTATGTATCATCCACATGTCATGGTTTGAGGATTGAAGAAGTGAATTAATCATGGTGGGGCTTGGTTGTCTAGCTTGTTCATTTTTATTTTGGCAGTACGTGTTGCTTCCTTCCCTAGCTTGCTGATGGCCTGCTGTTGTGTCTCAGGGTGGGCGTTCGGTACTACCGAACCGATCGGTTCGGTTCTTCGGTACCCATACAAATTCGGTTCCTACGAATCTCGGTACCGTTCGGTTCCTGAAAAAATTCGGTTCGGTTCGGTTCGGTTCCGGTATTTACCGAAATTACCGAACAGGGTACAGCAGCATGTAACATCAAGTTCAATAGCCAATTTTGACATAAATGTAACATGATTTCATATAAAATAAGTGTCAAATCATACAGAGAAAAAGCCACAAATACATAATATAGCTGTCCACAATAGACCCATCAATAATATTACATATTACTTAGTACTCACTACTCAAATACAACATGTTATTCCTTGTAGTTCGGTATTTCGGTAAACCGAGGTACCGAACCGAATTTCTCGGTAAATTCGGTTCCTGAGAACCTGGAACCGAACCTGGAACCGAAATTTTCGGTTTCGGTACTTTCGGTTCGGTTCTCGGTAAATTCGGTTCGGTATTCGGTATTCGGTTTTTTGTGCCCAGGGTGAGTTGTGTCCATGGTGTGGGGTGGAGTGCTGCAGTTAATTACTACCAGTGCTAGCTTCTCCTTCGTGTAAGCCGTAGGATTCATTCCCCTCTCAGGGAATTGTTGGCACATGGCAGAGCGATTGGTCTGCCTACCATCGATGCATCGGTCGGTATATGCTTCTAGTATCATAGTATGTATTGTGCTGTGCAGCATTCCTGATTCGATTATCAGCATGCGAAACTTTTAAGGAAACTTTTAAAAATGAAAAGACAAAAAACTAGAAAACTAGAAAATAACGAAACTTAGAAGCTAAAAGCTGAAGCTAACTTCAGCGAGCCCTAAGGGCATCTATAATGTGTAATATTTGTATTATCTCTAAGGTGAAACTCGCAGATAGCTCTAAACTTATCAATTTTGTCTAATGTGGGCCTAGCAAACTAAAAAAAACTTTCTTCTCGTCATTCAAACTCCTCTGACAAGTAGGCCTTTCGAATATTTTAATTTAAGAAGACTACCTTTACACCTAAAGACGATATCAACCTTTTTAACTCTTAGAGGCTAATCTTTATAATAATATATAAAGACAGTCTCTACTGCTATCTCTCTCTTTTTTTAAGGCTGTTTGCCTCAACGTTGTGGTGCTCTAAGCTGTATATGTGCACGCTCATCCGGTCATTAGTGTCAAATCGAATCTGTCCTCGATCAGTTGCAATGTTCCAGTCGCGCATCTCAAGACAATTGGAAACAGCCAAAGTAAGGCAGACTAGTCAAATGTTGGAACCTGTTCTTAATTAGTACTAGCTTGCTGTCATGTGCTAATTAGCTAGTACATCTTTCTTTTGGCGTTTCAGGGGGCACTAGCTGCCTGGCTGCTGTGTCTGACAAGAATTGTCATGTGTCTCCTTCACGTCATGCAAGTAATCATGGTTAACAATACTTCCCGGCCGGGGTTCTTCTCGATCATATCCCATTAATGATACTACGCTACTTACAGTTAATCTTATTGTACGGTCTCCCCTAATGCTTTCCCTAAAAATGTAGTAGTACTGATCATCCACTCTTAGTACAGTCAGGATAGAAGCAGCGGCATGATATTTTTGATGTTGACAAAAAACGGAGGATATTAATATATCCAGTTGTTTCTTTCTGCCCGTTTCTTCAATAAGAACGATTCTCGCGTTAGATTTTGGTTCTTTTACATTTCGGAGTATTGTCTACAAGAAACAGAGGATTGATATTATGTTTTGTTTCAATAAAATGCAGAGAAAACAGGCAGGACATAAGCATTTGCTTTGCCCGATGTAAATGGGAAAACTAGTAGCAGCAGACAAATGCTTTGGCCGATGGGATTTGCTGATTGTGAGTGCGCTGATTTCCACCTGAAAAAATCGGCCAAATTTTGTGACATTGGATTGTACCTCGAGACTCATGCCCCAATTAGGAGGAAGAAGATCCATTCAAGCGTGCATACTGTGGAGGAAGCCCCAGTCAAATCTATATAAATAAAAACAAATAGTGGTATTCAAACCACATCTTTCATTTCAAGGACATAAAAATCCCACAATAATCTAAAAAAGAAAAGAAATTCTCACATGAATCGAAAGAAAAAGAGAAGGATCTCCACCACTTATTTTTGTAGGGTGAGATTATGGCCCCGCTCCAAACGGGTTCAGTTTTTTGGATTTTAAAATTATGTTTTTTTTAGCTTTTTGGCCTTTTTATTTTTGTTTCCCCCCTTATTCGCTTGTCTTGTCCAAAAAGATTTAGCGGCATTTTCTATTTGTTTTCTAAATCTTTACTATTTTTCTTTTTTTACTCATAAAAAAGCTAACATCCACTACAGTGCTTTTCCAGCAACAATACACACAAAAAACCACAAGTCCTGACTTATAAGCCCTTTGGAGCATGCCACAGTGCAAATTAATCATATATAGATATTAGAGTTATATAAAAAATACAATTATATTTTAATTATAGAAAGTAGGATTGCATATTAAAGACAACAGTATCATAATATCTATCAGCATAGTTGCGTGGATAAATCTACTAGTTGAATTAATTTTTGAGCTTATTTGAGACTAGGAAGAAGATCTATCCATTCAATCAGGAGGGGTGGATTCTTTTTGGGCTGTGGCTTATGGTTTTTTGTTTAAATTTTTAAATTCTGTCTGTTCGCAAAAGAGAGTACAAAGAGAAACACTCGTGTATGATTTTGGCCGATATAGATGAATTTGGTACAATGTCTAATACAATTAACTTGTAGACACCGTCTTAAAAAACACACCATTTAAAATTAGTTACTATAGTATAAATTAAAAATTATAAGTCTAAAAAAACCCAGCCGAGAAAACCAAGATAGGATAGGTCGTGTATGGTGAGAACAAGAGATCGATCAGGTGAAGTAGTTTTTGAAGAAAGAAAAATTACCTCTCGGTACACGGTCTCAAAAGGTAAAAAGATAGGGGAGCTTGTGTAGTAAGTACAATTGTAGAAAAAAAATTAAGTGTGGAAAGAGGGGGCATCAAATAAACAATCACCACTCGGCGGGCAGGCAAAGGTGGCAGCAGGGGCGGAACTGGGCCTCGGGCTGGGTAGGCTATAGCCCGAGGCCCAGCAAAACTACTAATACTACCCCCCATTACTATATATTGAAAAAAATATGTACCCCACAGCCCAGCCCGAGGCCCATGGTAGCCCACAGCCCCACCCCCACACAACAATCAGCTCACAATGCAGCCCAGCCCACAGAAGTCAGCAGTAGAGACATCAGACATCCACCAGGCACCAGCAAAATGCAAAACCCTAATCCCCATTCGGCCTTCCCCAACCCGGCATCCAGATCTGACTGCGCGCTCCACCGCCGGCCGCCGCTTGCCTTCGCCGCGCGCGCCTCCACCGTCGGCCGCCGCTTGCCTGCGCCGCACGCGCCTCCACCGTCGGCCGCCGCTTGCCTTCGCCGCGCGCGCCTCCACCGTCGGCCGCCGCTTGCCTTCGCCGCGCGCGCCTCCACCGCCGGCCGCCGCTTGCCTGCGCCGCGCGCGCCTCCACCGAGTCGGCGACGGGCGACGGCGACCCCTCTCGGCCTCTCCTGCGCTGCGCAGCTGCGCGGGGAGCAGAGCACGGCGAGCGCCGAGCGGGGAGGAGGAGCGAGCAGCCGAGCAGGGAGGAGGAGCGAGCAGGGAGGAGGAGCGTGGAGGGGCGAGGCCACGAACGAGGGGCCGCCGACGGAGCCGAGGAGACAGAGAAATTGAGGAAATAAGCTGGGCTGCTGGGGTTTCGTTTTTTATGCTGAGAGCAGTGAGCCGAGCGCTGAGGTAATAACTAATAAGCAATTTTTTTATGTTTTAAATTTTAAAATATGTATGAATGATCAAATGTTATATATTTAATGTTTTACATTTGCTATTTAGGAACTAACTAAAAAGATTTAAGGATACAAATTACAAAATGAAGAGGAGCAAGACATTGTCATCGTATTTTCCAACACAAGAAACACAGTCAAATACACAATCCAACTCGAACCAATCTCCAGAACCAGAAACATTAGGAACTGGGGCTAGTAACACTGGGCAAAACATTCAGCTTAATCCAGATGATATTGTTGCCGATCCTGGGCTTCGAAAATCAATAGAGGAGTTGGATGTAAATATTAGAGATGCCGCTAGAAGAGAGTATTTGCAATTGGGACCATGCCAACCAATTGGATATAAATTTCCATGGAGGGAACAAGGAAGTCAAAAGAGGAGATTTCAGGAATCATGGTTCAAGAAGCATGATTGGTTGGAATATAGTATTGCTAAAGATGCAGCCTTTTGTTTTTATTGTTTTCTCTTTAAGCAACAAAGAGCTGAAAACTATGGTGTTGATGCTTTCACAAAAATAGGATTTAGTTATTGGAAGAATGGAACTCAATCTTTTAATGAGCATGTTGGTAAAGTCAATAGTGCTCATAACAAAGCAAGAAAACATTGCGAGGCTTTCAAAAATCAAAGGCAAGATGTGGGTTATGTGATGGCTGTTGCTACCAAGAAGGATGAGGAAGAATATAGAGCCCGTCTTACTATTATGTTAGCCATTTCAAAATTTCTTCTATTACAAGCCCTTGCTTTTCGTGGACATGATGAATCATCTAGCTCGAACAATAAGGGAAACTTTCTAGAACTGCTGAAATGGTATAAAGAGAGGGATGAAAAGGTTGCAAAATTGCTTGACAATTCTCCTGGGAACAATTTAATGACATCACCACAAATACAAAAACAATTGTGTAAAGCATGTGCAGAAGAGACCACCAAAGCCATTATTAATGATATTGGGGATGCATTTTTCGCCGTACTTGTTGATGAAGCTCGAGATGCATCTATCAAGGAGCAAATGGCTGTGGTTTTGAGGTTAGTAGCTGCATTTTACATCTATATTTGATATTTTGAGTATGTTTAAAGTATATTAACAATGATTTCTTGTTCTATGTTGTCCTATGCAGGTATGTCAATAATAAAGGGCAGATAATAGAGAGATTTCTTGGAATTCAACATGTTTCTGATACGACATCATCTTCATTAAAGTCAGCTTTGGATGGTATGTTTTGTAAACATGGTTTATCTATCTCTAGATTGCGGGGACAGGGTTATGATGGAGCTTCAAACATGAGAGGACAATTCCATGGATTGCAAAGACGCATATTGGATGAAAATCCATATGCTTTTTATATACATTGCTTTGCACATCAGTTGCAATTAGTGGTTGTTTCTGTGGCAAAGTGTTGTTCTTCTGTCTTGGATTTCTTTAACTACATCACCTTGATTGTCAACACTATTAATGCTTCTTGTCACAGAAGAGATCAGTTGGCACAAGATCACCATGATAAAATTGTGAATAAATTAGAGAATGGAGAAATTTTCTCAGGAAGAGGGAAAAACCAACAAACTAACCTTGCAAGGCCTGGTGATACTCGTTGGGGTTCACATCATAAAACATTATGTCGTCTTCTCTTCATGTGGGATTCGGTCCTAGAGGTATTAGAGAATTTGAGTGATGATGCCACTAATGCTACACAGAAAACCACTGCTTCGGGTTTGTTGGAAAAAATGGAGAGTTTTGAATTTATACTTATATTGCATCTTATGATCAGAATATTGGGCAAGTCTAATGATCTTTCACAATGCTTGCAAAAGAAAGATCAAAATATTATCCGTGCTATAGGGTTGATTGAGACTACATTGAAGACAATTGAGGAAGTAAGAAATCATGGTTGGGATGAGCTTTTTGAAGAATCAAAGGCCTTTTGTCTCCAACATAATATCACTGTGCCGAATATGTCTGATAAAATACCAATTAGAGGTCGTTCAAGGGGTCGTGGTGGTCGAATGGTAACTTACTATGAGCATTTCCATCATGAAATATTCATTGTGGTGCATGATCAAATTATTGTTGAGTTGAATAATCGCTTTGCAGAAAGATCTACTAAGTTATTAAGGTGCATTGCTTGTCTTGATCCAAAAAATTCTTTTGCCAACTTCGATGAGGACAAATTAATTGAACTTGCTAGAATGTATGCTGCTGACTTCACTCAATATGATTGTGTAGTCCTTAAGGACCAACTTCACACATTTATTGTTGAAGCAAGACGTGATCTATCTTTTGCAAATTGTACCGACATTGCAAATCTTGCTGTGAAGATGGTTGAGACTGACAGACATACATTTTTTCCATTGGTATATCGTCTCATTGAATTGGCCTTGATTTTACCAGTAGCAACAGCAACTGTAGAAAGAGCCTTCTCGGCTATGAACATCATTAAAACTGATTTACGAAACAAGATGAACGATGAGTGGATGAATCATAGCATGGTATGCTATATTGAGCGAGATGTGTTTGCAAGTATTAAAGATGAGAAGATTTTAGAGCGTTTTCAAGGAATGAGGTCACGCAAGAAACAACTTTCTCGTGCAAGTGGTAAGTTAGTTTATTTCAAATGTAATATTTATGCTCTTTGAATTTATCTATATTTTATTTTATTTTTTATGTTATTTTTGTAGGTTCTGGTTCTGGTTCTTGTCCTACTATTGATGAGGAAATGGTGGGCTAGTAGCATAAGATAGTGAGCAAATCTCTATTTAGGATTTGAGGTACTTGATGTATCTTTATTACGCTACATTCTGTACGATTTCATATCCTTTCTTTATTGTGATTTGTGTTGAAAACTTGAATTTTTCAAGTATTGAGCATTAAGCAAAATTTTCATCTCAATGATACATTCATGGCATATTTTTCTTATATCATAATATAGTTCTAAACTTGTAGTATACTAGACTATTACTTGGTTCAAATTTAGCCTGGGGCGTGCTCCAATCCTGGATCCGCCACTGGGTGGCAGCATCCATCTGTCGCGCCATGTTTTAGACGGCTTCTAATTTTTAGTTTTTAAAAACTAGTTTTTAATTGAAGTAGTTTTTTAAAGTAATTTTTATAAATTATTTATAGAAGTTATTAAAAGAGTTATTTTGAATGAAGTGACTTTTTAGTGTAAGTATTTCTTAATCTTTCATAGTCAGCCAAAAACTATTTCATTTTTGAATAGAATTTAAATAGATAGGACATGGATGGTGACATCGAGGGAAGAAGAAGTGAAAGAAAGACCTAACACGTGAGACCTTAGACAAAGCTTTTATCGCTACTCTTATCGTGTCCATCTTTTTCCTATTTTCTTTTGTACACGAGAAATGTCTATTCTGTTCTCACTGATCATCAAACATATCACACCATCGATGAAAAGCTCCACGAAAATTGTGCAGTGCTAATGCGATGTGAGTATGGGTGTTTAAATTAGCAGATGATGACTTTTGTCTATGGCTCATAATTTTTAGTTAAAAATAGATAGCAGTGGCAGAAAGAAATTGTTTTTAAAAAAAGGAACGAGCGGTGTAACAAGTGAGAAAGAGATGTATACATGATACGGAAGCGACGTGATGTGCCTGTGAAACCCTACCTTATCCTCAGAACAAAAAGAGTGGAGAAGCCATCAAAGGTCTCGATCGGACTTATGGCTCTGGAATCACAAAAGGTGGAATATGGAACTCTTGGCTCAGCTCTTCGGGCAGCAAGCTGCAAATATCTTCTCTTTGGTTCCTATCGGCCAAGCTGATCATCCAGACGTTCTTTGTGGGCAGCAAAACGACACAGGTATGTGGACAGCTCAAAGTGCTTGCAGAGTTATACATCAACCTAAAATTGAAACTACTCTTCACCATCTCAATCTTAGTTTGGAGGCTAATAGTATTATTAATTTGGTCTGGAAAAATAAAAAGATTCTCCCTAGAATCCAGACTTTCATTTGGCGCTTACTTACAAAATCCTTTGCAGTTGCTGAAAGAGTTCGTAAAAGAATCAATGACATTTCGCCTCTCTGTGCTAGATGTGGTCTTTTCTTTTGGAACCTGAGGAGCATCTTTTCTTTCAATGTCCTTATGCCAAAGCTGTTTGGTTTCATTCCTACTTGGGTTTAAAAACTTACAATGAGTTTTTCCATGATAAAAGCTGCTCTCAAATCCTTTTCCACATTATTTCCCAAGTAAACGATTTTCAAGATAGTGATTTCTTCTTTTATCTTCTTTGGCACATATGGAAATCAAGAGATGATTATCTGTTCAAAAAGAAAAACACCACTATATATTCTGTTATTCATCAGTCTAAAGAAGCTCAAATAACTCAGTATGAAGCCGCCGACCAAGATGATTCTCTTAATATCAATCAGGCTCATCACCCAGCTTACTGCACTAACTCAGTTGCTCCTGCCACTGAGCAATTTAACTTCACCTGTTACACTGATGCCTCTTACAACAGCCCAAATCAAATAGGCTTGGCGGTGGTTCTTAACGTTAATGATTTACACTACAACTGCACAATTCATGTGCATTCCACTACCCAGTATGCTTCTTCTCCGTTCCATGGAGAGGCCTTGGGCCTCCTGTTGGGAGCGCATGCAGATAGTGTCTTCCTTGCAGGTTAATGGAGGTGTCTTCGTGTCAGACAACAGGACACTCATACAATGCTTACAGCAAGACAATGTTGCCAAATGTGAATGGAGGTCCAAACCAACAATTCTGGAGATCAAACAGAAGCAAAACTCTTTGAATGCAAATTTGATTCATCAGCCAAGACAGATGAATCAAGTATAGCAGATATCCTTGCCCAAGGAGCTACTATAAGTCAAAATCACTGTAACACCTTTGGGTGTACCAATGTATGTCATCAAGGAGACTGTCAAGTTCTGGCTCGTTGTAACGTACCTTCCTGCTGGGTGCACTCTTGTAACACTACTAGAAAACAGATCATTCCTCACGGGCTTTAATTTTCCTCACGGGCCCGCATAGAACGTGAGGGATATCAATTTTTGTGACGGGCCCACGTATCACCGTCACAAAAATACATTTTCCTGTCGGGCTTCTTAAGCCACTAAGGAAATACATTATTTTTGTGACGGTATTAAGTGAACCGTGAGGATAATTGATGATAAGCCCGTGAGGTTTCTCCAGCCCGGCCGCGCCCGCTAAATTTGTGCATCGCGCCAACCGAAAACCCTAAGTTTTTCCCCAAATTTCGCAGCCGCCGCGCGCGTCCTCCTCCCGATCCCCTCGCCCGCCGCCCCGCCTCCCCAGGTCCGCCCCGCCTCCCCAGCTCTGCCCCGACGGCCCAGCTCCGCCCCGCCGCCCCGCCTCCCCAGGTCTGCCCCGCCGCCTCGCCTCCCCAGATCTGCCCCGACGGCTCAGCTCCGCCCCGCCTCCCCAGGTCCTCCCCGACGCCCCAGCTCCGCCGCCGCGCGCCCCAGCTCCGCCCCGCCTCCC
The DNA here is from genome assembly GCA_017311315.1 of Dendrocalamus latiflorus. NCBI lineage: Eukaryota > Viridiplantae > Streptophyta > Magnoliopsida > Poales > Poaceae > Dendrocalamus > Dendrocalamus latiflorus. Next base: position 35,342,200 of record CM029632.1, on the reverse strand, counting down.
CAGATCTGCCCCGACGGCCCAGCTCCGCCCCGCCTCCCCAGGTCCTCCGCGACGCCCCAGCTCCGCCCCGCCGACCCGCCTCCCCAGATCTGCCCCGACGGCCCAGCTCCGCCCCGCCGCCCCGCCTCCCCAGGTCCTCCCCGACGCCCCAGCTCCGCCGCCGCGCGCCCCAGGTCCGCCCCGCCTCCCCAGGTCCTGAAGATCGAATAATTAGTTCATTTTTTGCACAACACTTATGACAAAATCTTAGTTGTTTATTTCTTATCACCATCCCATGATGCATCACATGTGGATGTATTATCTACGGAATCGTGCTTTGAAATATCTGAATAGCATGTCGCAGTCTCGCGGATCATCAAGTCTTCACCACTAATATGATAGGGTCATATGGCATCATACTTCAATCTTTATGGTCGGAGAGAGGAACTGCCATCTTCTATTTGTTATATGGTCAAATGAATAAACTATTGGGAGCTTTATTGGAGCTGATTTGCCTGCCACATGACAATATTTGCAGAATTAGAGATTTGATAGTTGAACTCAATAGGAATGACAAATACGTGTTATGTTAACCTTTCATGTCTACTGTAAATTTGTAATATCTAATAACTAGAGTATAAGGTTCTTGAAGACTGTAACTAAACATGCCCGTGCCACAATCGCTTTCTTATTATCAAATTTCTGTTGAAGTAAGTTGCTCTTATTCAAATTTGCCTTGTGCATTTCCTTATCACCAGTACTAAATTGTGATTTGTTTTACTTCCTAATACTACTGTTTTTCAGGCGGCAACAACAGCCAGCTCCTTACAGGCTGAAATGTGACAAAGAACCACTTAACAGCAAGTATGTATAAATTTGTGAACCAAAGGCAGTTAACTGAGAGACCTGGAGTGTGCCCTTGGTTTCAGCTTTAACACGTTGTAGCCAATCCAAAAAAACTGATTCGTTTTTTTGTTGTAGTTCAGTAATTCAATTTAGATCTCTATCCTATAACTCAATTCACTGCTCAAAATAATTTATTGGAAGCATTCATGCAGTATGATCTCTTAGTTAAGTAAACTTGTTTCGCATAATTAGCCATGTCATCATTCCCTTTCATGGTGGTGCTGAATACGTTTTTTGTTCTTAGGCTCATCCAAATCCTATGGATGGTATTCAATCAGCTGTTAAAAGTGCCTTGACAAAGGCATACAAGCAAGGAAGTAGTTCTCGTGTTGTTCGAGCAGCAGATCTAATAAATATCCCAGGCATGAGAAAACCTTTAAAGAAACGAGTGGCAGCAATACTGGAGCCATTGGATGCGAGTTTGCCTGAAGAAAATGGAGTAGCATCAGCAGAAGGTGACGAAGAGGATTCTTCTGAAAATGGAGTAGCATCAGCAATATACGTATGTACTTCTGTTCTTTAACCTTCAGACATGCCATGTAGGCCTATAGCCAGTTATGCTGCAAGTAGTAGTATGTACTTCTGTTCTTTAACCTTCAGACATTGTTTGTTGGATATTGTTATCCCTGACCCCATCTCTGTATGTACGTGGAGCCTAACTATTTGGTAATTTTGGTTCTACTCCCAGGAATTCAAGTGCAGCTCGACCTGAAGAGCAACAGTAACGGCTCGAATGCAAAGAAGGCACCACCAGGAAGATCGAGAGCTTCTGGGTCTGCTGGGAAGGCTGCCGGAGGCTCAGGTAGGAAGAGGAAGAGGTAACTGACAGCCGCAACAGAAGAGAGTTTGGATGGATCCTTTGATATGTTGGGAGCAGATTGAGGTCAAAATTTTGCTTGTACATAAGTCCAACATATTTGTAGGCACTAGGCAACGGTATCTGCTCCAGGTGAGAGTCCATGTTTTGTGACCTACAGAATGTAATGGAAATAGAGACTTTTGTATGTGATACTTCATTTTAGATGTCTTTTGGATGGATGAATTAATCTGGAGGTGATGTTTATGAATTGGTATGCTTGTGTGAACATGAATCAATCTAGGGATTGTTTATGAAAATCGAATTTTTTATATGTTTGTTCAATTATGTTTCTTGATTGATGCAAGGATGGTGTTGTGATTAATTTGATTATATGATGCACGGATGTGTAAGATTTAGATATCAATACTTATCTTGTAAGTTATTAATGCTTATCTTGTAAATGCTAATTCATCGCGGGTCTGATTAATTTTCCTGACAGCTTGGTGCATTTCCCTCACGGGTAACATTTCACCCGTGAGTAAAATTTATTTTTCTCATGGGAATTTTACCGTCAGGTTAACTGATTTCCCTCGCGGGTAACATTTCGCCCGTGAGTAAAATTTATTTTTCTCACGGGAATTTGACCGTCAGGTTAACTGATTTCCCTCACGGGTAATATTTCGCCCGTGAGTAAAATTTATTTTTCTCACAGGAATTGTACCGTCAGGTTAAATTATTTTTCTCACGGGTAAAACCGTCAGGTTATATATCCCTGACGGGTTCCCGTCAGCCATATTTTATTTTTCTTTCCAGCCAGCCCTGAGGGCTTTTGTCTGACGGGAACCCGTCAGGGATATATAACCTGACGGTTTTCTGTATTTTCCTGACGGTTTTGAACCGTGAGGGATGATATGTTTTATAGTAGTGTAAACTCTCTTGCATTAAAGAAATCATGCGCCCCTCTGGGGCTGTTTACCTTCAAAAAAAAAGTTTGCATGCTTCTCAAGCATGCGTGCATGGACCTTCAATTCTTTCCCAGCTTGCTAGCTCCTTAATTTTTTTTTTTTTTGGCCATCATCAGCTAGCTTTACCTCAAGTGGATCTGTCAGTGAGCATGAGTTTTATTGGTACGTAGCGTAGGTGATAGCTCATACATGATATATTAATTGACCAGGAATGAGGAATCCTAGCTTCTAGATAGCTGCTAGCCTAGCTATATCGAATCGATCGTACGCGCGTCGCGTGTTTGCAGCACCGACAAGAAGAGTATATATATATAATTCTACTCTGCGCGCAGCCACAATGACATATATAGTATCTCCACCTACAGTATATTTAATTTCCATCCATCTGGACAACCACCTAGCTAGCTACTCGAAGGGTTTGCATGTCTTAGGTATGTATGTATGTATGTATGTAGCAGTGCAGTAGACGTACGGTGGGCAGCTAGCTAGCTAGTAACCATCCATATACGTATGCATGTACGTAGTGCACGTTGGCGCGCAGCGTCCATGAATGCGTGCATCGTCGATCGATCTGCATGTCCCGCGCGCGCTCAACGCTGCTAGCTGCTGCTGCTGCTGCATGCATGCGCCTAGATATAGATAGCTAGCCTGTAGCCAACCCGGCCTGGCCCTCTTCTTCAATTCATTTCCAAATAGCTAGCACTAGTACGGATGGATGCATCCATCCATCTACATGGTCCATGCGCCGGCCATTCCCAAGGATGCGAGTACTAGTCGATTTGGTTGGCTGAACCGTGAGGGAATGGAATGGGATAGTTCATATATATTTCATATATATATATATATATATATATATATATATATATATATATATATATATATATATATATATATATATATATATATATATATATATATATATATATATATATATATATATGATCTTGACTCATAGCTTGTTTGGTTGAGCCAATCGAATCAGAACGTCTCGGACCAGGTGGTACCGGTTTGGAGAATATCCGTGCGTGCTAGATGCTGAACGGCTCCGTTCATTGAAAATGGGTGAACCACGTGGTCCAGGCCTCGCTCGTCGAGTCTAGCGGGGTGCCCTCACAGCTCACGTCGCCTCCCCATGCATCACCGCTGACTGGCCTCATACCGCCGCCCTTCTGGCCTCTCCTCACCACCCATCTCCCGGTCCTAGGGCTTCTTCTCCTCTCCTCGGTGGTGCGGCGGTGAAGTCCAAATCGAAAGCGAAGCAGGCCACATCGGAGCTCCAGCGATGGGCAACGAGAAGGAGAGGCTCGACCTCACTGACCTTAATTCCTTGCTACGGGAGCATCTACAGGAGGAGAGAAACTCACTGGAAGCAACAACCAAGCTCAGGGATGCCGGGTGTGGGCTGTCGACGACGGACCAAGGTGGCGTAGAGGAGGAGCACGGCACCGGCGGTGAAGAGGCAAGGGTGGTCCAATTGGTGGTGGGGGATATCTCTACAGTGTCGCGAGGGGGTCCTAGCGAGCGGAATTGGCCAATGGTGCACGGGGTCGACGGGAGGCGGAGGTCACCGAAGATGGGGAACAGAGGGGCTTTGGCGAGCTACAAGCGAAGAGAGGCCGATTAGGCATGGTGAGAGCAGAAGGAGAGCAACGTGATTGCGTCAGCGGGCTCAGTGTGGCACAAGGCTTACCGAGGTGGCCTAGCGGCGTGAACCTAGTTGGCGGCAAGGCAATCATCACGGGGGGCTTGCCAGAGAGGGAGAAAAGGCTTGGTGAGGCTCGAGTTGTCCTTAGGAGGGATGCGCGGGAAGGAGTAGAGCACCGAGAGCCATTGGTCGCCGCTGAGGGGAGCGCGCCCAAGGTCGCCGTCGAGGGGAAGGGGAGCGGGGCCGAGGTCGCCACCGAGGGGAAAGGGAGCGGGGACGAGGTCACCGTCAAGGGGAAGGGGAGCGGGCCTGAGGTCGCCGTTGAAGGGAGCCACCGAAGAAAGAAAGGAATAGAAGAAAAAATGACTGGGAAGAAAGAACAAGAAATAATAAAAGAAAGAAAAAAGGTATTCTTACCAGGAAAGGTCACCTACCAATCCCATTCCATCTAATTCATCTAACTAAACACCAACTAGGACTATTCCATTCCATCCCATCCTCTCAACCAAACAAAATCTCGGACCATTCTATTCTCCCAACCAAACACTCTACTTGGACCATCTAATTCCATCCCATCCTAGAAAAGAAGGACAATCCCATCCCATCCCACTTGGTGCCCCTTAGTCCTAGCTATTCAACCCAACTCAATTGATCATCACCGCCAGCCATTATTTCTAGCTATATACTGGTAGCAGGGGCGAAGCCAGGGGGAGGCTTAGTAAGGCTCAAGCCTCACCTCCCCCCGGCGATGCCGCCGGAGCTGGAGCCAGATCTGGCAGACCCAGCAGGAGGAGTCGAAGTGGGGCGACGAGGGGGCCGAGCCGGGGCAGGGGGAGCCGGACCGGGGCGGCGAGGGCCGAGGCGCCACTGGCGAGTTTGGGACGGCAGACTCCGAGCAAGGCGAGGAGCGAGGCGAGGCGGCGACTCCGAACGAGGCGAGGAGCGGAGGAGCGAGGTGAGGCGGACTCCGAGCGAGGCAAGGAGCAGAGGAGCGAGGCGAGGCGATGAGCGATTGAATCTAAGAAGTGAGGTCGTTGAGGAGTTGTGGCCTGCGGGCGAATCGAAGATATAAGGGCGGAGCTGCGATCCTACGCGAATGCGGCCGGTCGGGTGGACGAATTGAGGTCTGACGAGTGTCCAATGTGAACAGAGAATTGAGGAGGATAGGGGCGGCCTATGGCTTCACTGCTTCAGGGTAATTTTCTCTCCTTTTTTATCAATTTAGTATTTTAGAGTTTAGATTTTAGACTTTCATATTCAGTGTATATAGATAGTTTAGTTCTTATAATTAATTTATATATTTATAGCTTTATATTGAAAGAAATTAATAATTTATTTATAGATTTTGCTATAATGGAGAAACGAACTTTGTGCAACTATTTCGCAAGTAATTCAAGTAGTTCTCGTCCAACCGATAAGAGTACAACTCAACCAAAGAAGCTTCGACTAGAATTTAATCCAAATGAAATAATTGGTGATCCAGTGCTATGCATACCAATTGAAGATTATGCTAACGAAATTAGAGAACAAGTGAGAAAGGCATATTTATTGAATGGCCCTTCCTGAGTAATTGAATATTCATTTCCACATACATTGGATGGCAAACAGTCGCGGTTCTTTCAAGAATCATGGTATAATAAATTTGATTGGTTGGAATATAGTGTGGAAAAGGATGCCGCCTTTTGTTTCTATTGTTCAAACAAGAAAAGATAGAACTTTCCCGTTGGTATATCGCCTCATCGAGTTGACATTGATACTTCCAGTGGCAACGACATCTGTTGAGAGAATATTTTCAGCAATGAATATTATCAAAATAGATCTGTGCAATAAGGTAACGGATGAGTGGCTCAATGACTTGATGGTGTGCTACACTGAGCGAGAGATCTTTAAAAGCATTGATGATGATAAATCATAAACTGCTTCCAAGGCATGAAGTCGCGTAGAATGCATTTGACCCGTGATTCAAATTTGTCTCATGATTCAAATTAGCTTATTTGTGGTATGTTTTATAATTCATATAATCTAAAATTTCATTGTTATTCACAATTTTCTATTATATCACTAATTTTCATATGTTTCATACACAGGTGATTTATTACTACTCCGTACTTATAGCAGAATAATTATATATTCTTGGGTATGTGCTTTCTATTGTCGAGGTATCTACTTTGTATTTCTCTATTTTTCGTTATTTTCTCCAAGACTCCAACTGTATAATTTCTGTATGAATTTAAAATTCTATAAGAAACGTCGTGCATGCAATTTCCTTTAATTTAACGCTGGCGTGATTGATCGATCGGCGAGCACCTCGAGGCGAGGCAGGCAGGCATCTCTCTCTCTAGCTATTCAATGCCGGAATTAATCATGGCACCAACCAAACTGCATGCTGCGACGGCCTCCGATCCGTCGATCGATCGGGCCGGAACAAACCACCGCCACCAAGCGGACGTAATCCTGCCGGCCGGCCGGCAGCAGAAATCTAGGATCGATCCGTAATCGACTACTCGGGAATACTACGACTAGGATCGATTCGTAATCGAGAGAAAGATGTAGGGCATACATACAGACTCCTCAATTCTCACGCACGTACGTACGGACACAGACAGGCTGAGGCACCAAGCAAGCATGTAAACTAATCGATCTGACACCAATTGGAGCATATATCATTGGCCGGAGTAGGTAGTAGCTAATTAAGCTGCCTGTTGAATTGATCATTTACTAGCTAGCTTAACTATATATATAGCAAGGATCCATGCATCCGTGAAGTTAGTTCGGGCATGCACCAATTAAGAAACACCGCGCGATAACAAGCGTGCGTGCACCATGCATATATAGGCATTCGGGTTCTCGACGTACGTCGCCGGCTCCTCAAGAGCTGCATGCGGCCGGCCGGCGATGGATACACGTAGGCATGCAAGCATTGGATCACATGACGGAGCACGCGTTGGGGTTCTCGTCGCTGAAGAGCTGCGGCGCGTGCAGCATCTCCACGCGGTACGGCCCTCCTCCCCCGTACATCATCGCCGCCGGGAAGAATGGCTGCTCCATCACCGCCGCAGACATCGACACCTTGTCTAGCTCCTCCTCCTCCTGCTCCTCCTCCTCCTGCTGCTGCTGCTTCATCATCTTCTTCTTCTTCTTGCCGCTGCTGGCCGCCTGCTGCTGGTCGTGGTCCCCTGCTGCTTTGTCGTCATCATCGTCGTTCCCGCCCTTCTGCTTCTTCTTGCCGCCGTCACCATCCTTCTTGGCCGGGACCACCGCGACCTCCCTCTTGAGCTTGTCTCTGAGGACGTCGGGAAGGGCCTTGGCGTCCATGCTGCCCTTCACGGTGACATGCTCCTTGGCCGTGTCCACAGTCACCTGCTTCACCCCTGCATTCATTAATTCCATCGATCGGATGGCAAAACCATCATTTCATCTCCCATAGTTATACATAATGCTACGTACGTACGTACATCGTTACATGTAACATGCCGGCTGCACCATGCAATGCATGACTACAGCTCCATGAAATGCGCTGCACTACTGGTGGAGAGAGAGAGAGAGAGAGAGAGAGGAGATAGTACTCCTGCACTATATGTAGCGGTTGGTTGGTTGGTAATTACGTACGTACCTTTAATCTTGCGGGCAGTCCGTTTGATCCGGTCAATGCAGCCGTTGCAGTGGAGCCGGATCTTCATCACCACCGTCGATTCGGGAGGCTACGCCCCAACCGACCATGCATCATGAGTAAGAACGATCATCCGTCAGTAAAGAACAGGTCGTAATTTTTTTTAAAAAAAACAACAAGCTAGATCGATGTTCATATGACGGGCCGACCTCTTTGTTCTTCTTGTCGTCGTTGGTCTTGTTCATGCCGTCGTTGTTCCCCTTGCACGCGGCGGCGGCGGCGGCAGCCGGTTTCTTGCTGGCGTCGGCACTAGCGTTAATCTTCTTCTTGGGGGGATGGGGCGGCGAGACGAAGGCGACGGCCTTGTGCGCCCTGGACTCGATGCGCTCCTTGAGGTCCCAGGGGTCGGGCTTGCCGCTCACCGTCACCGTGCTGGCCGCCATGTCCGTCGCCACGGCCTCAACTCCTACAGTACGTTGTTAATAAATCGATGTGACCGGCCGGCCGGCCTCAATGAACTTGAGAACCCGCGCGCGCGCGTTAATCAGCACAATGGAAGATGCATGAGAATTGACAAGGGACTCACTGACAGACCTTGTGCTGCTTTGATGGCTTTCTTGACCTTGAGGGCGCAGCCGTCGCAATGCAGGTCCACCCTGAGCACGACGGGCGACGCTCTCTTCCCTTCGCCGCCGTCTGCAGTACTACGGCCCTTCTTCTTGTTGGTCGTTGTTGGCTTGACCTGCCCCTGCTCATCAAGATCACCTCCAGCTTCTTCACCACCACCGCTGCCTTTCTTCTCCTTCTCCTCCTCCTGCTCCTCGGCCTTCTTGGCATCCCCCTCCCCCATGGCCATGACTGACTGGCAGGAATTGTGTCGAGAGGTAGGTAGCAGTGTACTGTACTCCGTAAAAAAGGAAGGAAAGGAGATCAAGGGCATGCAGGGAAGAAGGAGAGGAGAGGAGAGACGAGAGAGAGGAGCGGAAGAAGAGAGGTTTGGGTTGGCGAAGCCCGGTGGACCTGGTCGCGGGATTGATGATTTGCGGGCCGGCGTGGGCAACTGAACCGGATACCACCTCTCGTATCGCGACACGTGGCGTGTACGCTCTTCTTCAATTACTTGGGTGCCCTCGGTGCCCGTGGCTTGACTTGTGCGGCGGATTGAGGGTATTAGCGTCAAATCGAACGCCACGTGAAGCCCTCAGACCGCTCCGGATCCTCTATGGCCAACGCTCCCCCCTGTGATCTACTGCTTGAGCGATCTCACGGTTTTGGCTTGCGAGCAATTCCATATCTGCCCGTCTATTTTGGGCACCTCCTGTTAGGAAAGGGCCCGCCTATACAACAACACTGTAGTTGGACTGTCTCTGCCAGTTAAAGAGCCCAAAACCAGCTTATCATCTATGTATCTAAGGCCCTTACCTGCACAGGCCCGTTCGAACTTTTTTCCCTGGAATAAAACCATTTGCTACTCTCTCTCTCTCTCTCTCTCTCTCTCTCTCTTTTCGAAAGGGAACTACGAGGGCGAGAAATGTCATATATGAATTATACTCAAAATCGGATCGGATTCGAATATTTTTTGAATTCCAATAATTGATCGTGACTTCTCCTATTTAAAACATGGCACCGAATTGTTTTAACATTTTAAATTAATAAATACTTGTCCCTAACATGTAATTGCACATTAAATATTGACAACAACAAATAAATTATTTATCTCATGTATTTATATAATGCAACTTCTAAAAACAACTATATATTTGTATAATGCAGCCAAATGAAAGAACGTATAGTGGAAGAAAACTTTATTTGAATAGCTTGAGACCCTAAGTGATGTTTACTGGCCTGAGCGTGAGAAACCTAAATAAAATAAAATATTTATGTGGGGTGTGGGCTGGGTGAGATTAGGACTTAGGAGGTTTTATGTGGGGTGTCATATGGGGTAGAGCTACACAATTACGGTGCCAAATCTACTCACAGAAGAAAGACTAAAAGGGCAGAGCTTGGGCTTCCCTCTCTTCCCACATTTCAGTAGAAGTGAACCCTTCTTCCGAGCAACAATGGCCTGAAGGAAACAACTGAGATGTTAATGGTCTGGGTATTACTTGGATATCTGAATCTGTTTCATGTGATACCGAATTCGCATCCGTAACCTACAATTTTGCTAGGCAAACATATGAATCCGGCTCCTATTTTCTATTCGATTAGGATATCTTCTACCGAATCCGAAAATTCCGGATTCGATATGCAGATTATCCGATTGATTCCGAATTCGTTTTCATCCCAATTAAGGTGTAACCGTGTAACATATACTGTGTTGATATGGCAACTTATGAATATAAATAATGTGTCGCATCTATTAGCAGGTTTTTAAAATACATATTAATTTATACTTATTAAAAACGGTTGTGAGGATTTTAAGCACCTTAGAAACATTAGTAGGGAGGGGAGAGGAGAGGAGAAAAGGAAGAGTAGAAAAAGAGGGAATAAACACGGAAAGGGACGGGATGCAGAACCCAAACCCCGGAGCGAGACTGCCAACAAGACAGACAGGAGTAGAGAGGCGAGCTCAGAAGAGAAGAGAAGAGAAGAGGGGGAGGGGAGGGGAGACTCGCGCAGCGCAGAGATCGTGCGCCGCCTCCATCCCATCACCAACTCCCGCCGCCGTCCTCCCTCCCTTTCCTAACCCTAGCCCCCCGCCATGGAACCGGCCCCCGCCGCTTCCGCTTCGCCTGATCCGTCCCCTCAGGAGCACTCGCCGGCCCCCTCCCTCTCTCCCTCCCCGGCCAAAAGGTCCGCCTGGAAGCACCCCTCCGCCAACGGCTTCGTCGACGCCCGCCCGCCCGGCGTCATCGACGCCAACCACTGGCCCGCGCTCTCCGAGACGGCCAAGGCCAAGCCCGCTCCCCCTTCCGACTCCTCTAAGCCTCCTCCGGACTCCTCTCCTGCACCTGCCGCCGCCGCCGCCTCATCGGTCAGATCTCATGTTTGTTTCCGACTCCTTTTCTTCTCTGTAACATCTGCCGTTTGCTCGATTCATTAGTTTACGCCCATTTCTGCTGCGTATTATTAGGCTATCGCGAATCCATCCAATTCGATAAAGCACACCTCGGGGACCCACCACGGTCGCCAGAAACCGTCTAGGCGTGGCGGCGGCGGGGCCGACCACTCCCCGCGGGACCATCCTGAGCGGGCCACCGGTGGCTGGGACCATGGCAGTGGTGGCGGCGGGAGGGGCGGCCAGAGAAGCCACCATAACGGCGGTGGTAGGAGGGGCGGTGGCAACAATGGCTTGGGTGGCGCAGTTGCTCACCATGGTGGCGCCTTTGGTGGTGGCCGCCGAAGAGGGGGATTTGAGGGCTTCTACCGTGGCCCTCCAATGGGCATTGGGCCTTACATGCGGGGTGCACCCCCGCCACTGGCGGTTGCTCCACCGTTCATGGGCCCTCCTCCTCCTCCGCCAGTCTCACCCATGCGAGCTTTTGCTGCACCAATGGTGTTCCATGGTAAGGTTATATATGCATCGTATTGGTTTTGCAGATATCACATTGCTTCCACTGCCACTGCTGTGCTGCTGTATATTCAGCTTCTCGTATCGATTAACTGTCATGATCGTTTGTCTTGTGATGTCCAGAGATGCCATCTCCCGTGTCTCCTGTTTCCCCCATGTACTATGTTGGGCCTCCCCCGCCTCCAGAGGCTCTTAGGGGATTGGCTTTTGCACCTCCTATGGTTGGTCCACCTGCCTACCCTTACTTTCAGATCCCTGCTGAGCCTGATGCTGATCCTGAAGACGATCGTCGCAAGCTGCTGAAACAGATAGAGTTCTACTTCAGGTGGCTAAATTGAGTTTATGTAGCATCGAATTCGTTGTTTGGTTGTAAGTGTACTTCTGTTGGTGATGCTCGTGTTCTTTGATCCACAGCAAGGATAACTTATGTACAGATGTTTACTTGAGGCGAAACATGGATGAGCAGGGCTGGGTTGATATATCTCTTATAGCGGGCTTCAATAAGGTGACCATGTCTACTACTTTTTCTTAACTTTGCCTTTCCAGTTCATACATTTACAGGTAAGCTATTCATGTATATGTCCGTTTGCTATGTTGTCAATTATTTAACCTTTGGGTTGCTGATACAATATTAATATCGACACTGTTTATGGGTAGTGGTTACCTTATTTTATTTTTACATTTTTGGTTGCAATTTTAACGAGTGAGTTTCGACTTACTCCATTTCCCATTTAAATAATCACAGCCATAACTGAAAGTCATTCCTTTGCATGATCATCTATTGCTTCTTAGCATTCTGATGTTGATTAATTTCCAGTTACCTAAAACTAATTTTCCATATTTATTTCTCATGAGATTATTAACTGTTGAAAGATTGGCGTTGTATGGCACACCTTTTCCCCGTTTCCTTCTAATAAACATGTAAGTGCGTTGCGTGCCATGCATCCTTGTTTCATACGTTTTACCTAGCGATTTTACTATCTATGTGTTAGCATTTAGTTCCTAATATTATAATGATTTGAACTTATGTTACAAAAAACTTTTTTCTATCACATAATGTACAATTCTACTTCTAATTCTAGTTTTTGATAGCAGACGAGTAGTTTATTATAGGAACACACCTATAGATATTAATTAATGCGAAAATATCCAGTGTTGAGATGTAAACTTTGACATGGTGATCTAGATGGTTCAGACTTAGAGGGACTTAAAGAGGTTTGAGCCATCCATATGATCCTCAATTCCCTCTTAAATCTGAATCACCAAAACCTCATTGGAAAGCCCATGTTAAAAGTTTACATGTTAGCACTCGAGATGGATTTGCACTAGATACTTCCCTTAACTGACATTATATTTTGCACTGGATATTCTACCATTGAGTTGGATCTATTCCCAAAATGTGATTCTTTTCTTGGCTTCTGTATCTTTTGATCTTATTTGTGCATGCAGGCTTGACTTCAATTTATATCATGCAATGCGTTCTGGTTAGTTAGGTTAATATGTGATCCAAGTAATTATTGGCTTGTGAAGTTACGGTCTTGCTTGGTTGCTTAGCCTTTTTTAGGCACTTAGTGCTATTCCATAATTGTGTTTTTATCCTTTCTAAAAGCAACTGCTTGATTTGATGTTGACATAGTGGTTTTTTTGGGTGGAGGTTTGCATCTGGTTCTTAAAGAGGGCTCTTTTCTGCTCATTCAGATGTACATTTGGTCTTGCATGCGCTGTCCGATTGTTTTTTTGTTTAAAGATGCAGTGCTGTATAGAATCTTGCTTGTAGTGTTTCTGTGGAACATCACAAATATGCCTGGTCTTTCCTTTTCCTTTTTGAGCTGTTGAACAATGTTAGAATGCTTTTTATGTATTACTTGGTAGTTTGCAGATTGCTTCTTATGGTCTCAAAGCTAAACATTTCGTAAGGACCTCTAGCATCAGCACAACAGCTCAGAGTTAGTTAACCATGCACTCGTTGCTTGTTAGGAAACTTGTTACTTTTACTTCCTTTTATAAATGGAGGCATAATAGTTAGCGGCAGGTTGAGTATAGGACTAAAAGATGAGAGACAGAGATAGCAAATCATCAGATTGGTATGTGTTGACTTAATAAGCTGGGAATCCCTAATATGCATTCCGCATTCTACATGCAAGAACTTACATGGTACCCTGTATTTGTCTTTTCTTAGTGCATAACATGTTATGTGCTGATTTAACTTAAACATATGTGATAGCGTTCATAACCATGCTACCATTAGACTGATTATGAATGCCAATTGCTAAGGGAATGTTTGTGTAGAAACTGTTGGAATTCAAGTTCTTGTTTTGTTGATGCTGTATGTTTGTAGAAGCAATATCCCTATATTTGGGTACCACATAAATTGTTTTACCACAAGCTTGCTTGAGCTACGAACTTACAAAGTTATAATTACCGGTAACTGTGAGCCATGGCGTGTATGAAGAAGTAGCAGTGACATTATACTGAAGTGCCCTTAATTTCTACTAGTTGCACATAAACAAGTGCTGAAGGGCTTTATGCCTCGATCTTTAAATAAATTTTCTGTAAGTTACATATCCTGTTATTTTTAGTTATTTCTATACTGTTATAGTCATGGGCCTTGGCCCAGTTGGGTCATTATTAGGAATTAGAGATTGGGTTCTATTTGAGTTAGAGATTGGTTTCCTTGTATTAGAGATAGGGTTAGAGATATGATTGGAGTTAGATTCGATCTGTTAGGGGGAGCCATCTATATAAAGGGGCTACCGCATGCTATTGTCATCAAGCAGAGTAATAATAAGGTCTTCCTAGTCTAAAGTCTCTCCTCCCTCCCTACGCCGACTCCATCCGGCCATCTTCTTGGTGGTGTTTACCCGTTATGAACTGAGGTTCATAACAGATTGGTATCAGAGCAGTCGATCCCTTCCCACGACTTCTGCTACCATGGTTTCTGCAATTCGCCCTACTGCCGAGTCGTTAGCCATGTCGTTAGCCAGCATCAACAAGGAAATAACGGACAGCCTTCTCAACGTGCATGCCATCCTTGAGAGGATGGAGAATCGAATGAAGGAGCAACAAGAAACAAAGAGCCAGATTCATCATCCAATACTAGATCCCCAAATCACCATATCACCAGATCTACAACAACAACAACAAGAACCATCTATTCATCTACTGCCAGCTCCCAGCGCCACCAATCATCCGGTCCAACCGGGGGAAACCCTAGAGTCCCCAGTCCGAGCAGCGGCGTCTCCATCCAGCGGCGCCGACCTACTGGAGTCTTGGCCGCCGCCAAGCTCCCTGGATCCGCTCGAGCGGGGTCGGCCGTCGCTCTGCCGGCTGTCATCCGTCGGCCGTCGCCCCCGCAGGCCGCCGCTCCGTCGGCTGCTGCTCTGCCGCCGGCCGCCGCTCTTCTTCGTCGCCGTCCTGGACGCGACCGCCGCCGCTCCAGATCCGCCGCCACTCATCGCTGGCAGCCGCCACCGCAGGGTCCGCCTCCCGCCGCCGCCACAGAGGCCGCCCATCAGCCGGTCGCCGCCAATCGTCGCTGTCACCTCCCGCTGCCGGTTCAGATCCGCCTCGGCCGAGCCACCGCCGCCGCCGTGCGGTCCGTCGAGGCCGAGCCGTAGCCGGCGCAGCCCGGGTCGTCTCCGCCTGCGCCGACGCCATCCACGGGGCCATCTCCGCCCGGATTGCCGCCGTCGGCCGAGCCGTCTCCAGCCGCCGCCGCCGCCGC
The DNA here is from genome assembly GCA_017311315.1 of Dendrocalamus latiflorus. Lineage (NCBI taxonomy): Eukaryota > Viridiplantae > Streptophyta > Magnoliopsida > Poales > Poaceae > Dendrocalamus > Dendrocalamus latiflorus. The sequence continues at coordinate 35,327,061 of CM029632.1, read as the reverse complement.
GCGGGCCGTCGAGGCCGAGCCGTCGCCGCCGCAGGCCGGGCTTCCTCCGCCGTTCCGCAACCGCCGCCGCCCTATCCGCTTCGACCGAGGCGTTCGGCCGTGGGAGTTGCGGTCGGTTTTAAAACCGACCGGCTAGGGTTAGGGTTAGTTCAATCAAAAAAAAAAACAGTTTATTTTGCAGGCGTTATATTTCCAAAGGCGCTCCACTTCGTCTAGCTCGGTTTCCGTGGATCTGGCCATCCGTATCCATCCGCTACAGCACTCCGCCACCGTTCGTCTTCTACATCGGCATCAAAGGTCTTCCATTGACCGCCGTTTAGCAGCTCGAGGACAAGCTGCTTGTCCGGGAGGGGTGTAATGTTATAGTCATGGGCCTTGGCCCAGTTGGGTCATTATTAGGAATTAGAGATTGGGTTCTATTTGAGTTAGAGATTGGTTTCCTTGTATTAGAGATAGGGTTAGAGATATGATTGGAGTTAGATTCGATCTGTTAGGGGGAGCCATCTATATAAAGGGGCTACCGCATGCTATTGTCATCAAGCAGAGTAATAATAAGGTCTTCCTAGTCTAAAGTCTCTCCTCCCTCCCTACGCCGACTCCATCCGGCCATCTTCTTGGTGGTGTTTACCCGTTATGAACTGAGGTTCATAACATATACATAAAATATTTCCTATTAGCTAAATTAGTATGCATAATGATGTGTTTTAGCCTATGCAAACAAGATGTGAATTATTCTTTTTTTAAATCTTCAATGCATTTTGGTTCACTATAGGTCCTAGGCTATCATAGCATCGAAGCGAAGCAAGGAGTGTGTGTATGTGGCCGTGGGGCTTTTTTTTTTGCATTCCTAAATATGAGGGGTCTCTCTGGAAGTATATTGTTTAAAACACTAATCCTTTTGACAGTGGGAATCCTTGCTACTTGCATTCATGGATTAGTTTGTTCTATTTGGATATTAGAATGATATTACCGACTTGAAAAGATGGTTTATGTGGTATATCGTGGGCCATTCATACCAAAGTTGTTAGGATAACCCCAAATTGCTTTAAATCCTATCTTTTAGAAAGCAGAAATGTAATTTCCTTTTGAGTCTTCATGCCATTACCATGCTGGAATCTGATCCCATTGTATGTCAGCATAAAAGAAATGCAAAATGTCAGCTCTCCTCCCTAGAAGACCACCATCGAAGAACTTAGTGAAACTTGGTTTTGCCAGTAGAAATGAACGAATAGGAAAAGGACAGAAACCAAAGGTGCCATTAACCCTTGAAAGTTATATTGCACACTAAGTTAGCTGGAATTATAGCTTATTTATTACTTCTTAGTCTTGTGAATGTGGTCCTTCATTTTCTGTGGAAGGTATTTATTTGTTTTGTAACATTTAAACTTGCAATTTACGATCATGTTGGTTAATCACACTTCAGTGCACATGTGCTTGTTCTACTGGGACATTTGAATTGGTTAAATTATTAATTTGTCATAATAAAAAAAAATTGAAGCCAATACTTTGGTATAAATATCGTGTCTTTTTATGAAATCCTAGCTCTAACAGCATTCCCATGTCTTTTATGAAATCCTAGCTCTAACAGCATTCCAGTTGGCTGTGAGATGGAGTAAAAGAAGGAGTATAAGTGGCCAATCTGTATTAATAAAAGTAGCATGTGGTTGAAGAAATACTGGTTCCTATACTATTTCTCGTTGCTAAGAGGCTGTGCAATGGTGAAAGATACCTTTTCCTTTTTTGTTGTTTTCTCTTTTTGGGGTATCATTGTGCTCAAATACATTATCATGCTACTCATTCTATAATGTAATTTACTTCTGCAACTCCAATGCACTATCAGCCTAGCAGTAAAATAGGAGTATGAAGACAATGAATCTCTGTGGTGTACATAATGGGCCGCTGTGGTGAGAGCTAGTTAGTGGTACTTCATGCTAGGTTGATGTGGCAAGGCCATCCAGTACCTTATTGCACATGGAAGTGATTCTGTGTTTGTCAATTTAATCAAACGTGCAATTCCTCGATGTAAATTGTTTTGGAAACATGACATTGCAGGCTGTTGGTTTATTTCCTTAGCTCATCATGCACTAGTTTCTTTTATGAGTGGGTGAAAAAAATATGCAAGCATATAATTGACTACAGCTTTACATGGTCTGTAAAGCCCCCCAAAAGCCTTCACTTACGTGTATTAGTTGTGTTGCGTACCCGTTGTTGGCAATTGTTCTTGTTCATTATTTTTATGTTTATGCCTGTGCATCCACATAAACCATTGAGAAACTTAGTCCTTGTTTTGTACACCATAATAAAGATAAAATTAATGCTTTTGATGTCACTGGGAGGATGCAGCATTATATCTCTTCCTGGTCGATCTTTAGTTTTTAAGGCTTTTAGTATATTAGAAAGTTTGAGAGTGAAAAGATTAAAATATCTCCTGAAAAATTGTTTTTTGCAGGTACAAGAATTAACTGATAGCCTGCAATATATAAAAGAAACAATTCAGTCCTCATCTATACTGGAAATGCAGGTATATACTCTTATTTGACTTCAGTTTCGGTTATTGCAGGGCAAGTGATATACCATATTGTATCTGTAAAATATGGGGTTCCATTAATACCCACAAATAAGTGTTTCACTTGTCATAAATAGTGGACCAAAACAAATTTGACAAATATATTTCCTTATCTAGCGGCATAATAGTTCAAACATTTGAGACTTTAATCTTCTGGACACAAATGTTTTTTCCACTTATGTAGGCCTTTTATCTCTGTTAATGCAGGGTGACAAAATTAGGAGGCAAAATGATTGGAACAAATGGGTTATTCCTCAAGAGAGCAACCCTGATATTCCATCAAGCTCAGCAGCTGCGCCAAGCCCTGATATCAATAATCTGACAGCACATCTTGGAGGCGTGGGTCTGCATGAATCAGCTAGCTCTAGTAGCACGGTGGCCCAAAACCATCATGAGGTACTCTTGAATGAATCAACTGCCAGCAATAACCAAGCACCAGTAGTTGAAGACAATGCTGGTCACCACTAGCTACTATAATACTCCAATTGTCTCCGATTCACACTATGACAGCAAGGGTTTTGTCCGAGCGCGAGTGACAGAGTACAAGTGATGTTTTTGCAATTTTTTTTTGAAGGTGGTATGCTTCTGGGGTGCATTAGACTGACAAGTGAGTTCATTTCTGGTGGTGTCAGCTAAGATTTTCCTTTACCTATTGTGGTAGTGCGCAAGGTTTCAGGCTTTCAGGCGGTTAGTGAAAAATGCGAAAGCTGAAACATAAGACAGCCAAACAAAAAAGGCATATGTAGAGGCATCAAAGACGGTGAGGGGGATGACCACAAAACAAGAATGGAAGACGAGAAAGTGTTAAGTTAATAGCCCCGGAGGGCTTGTTGCTTGATATGCAATTCCCGACTGTCCTTGGCTATTTGGGGTATGTGGGTCAGAAGCCTGAACTAAGCGAGTTTTCCCCAATTTGGATGTAAACCTCCAATTTTTGATGGAGGATCTGAACTTTCTCGCTCAGAGAGTCAGAAAGTTGAATATTCGCCAAGAATCTTATGCAACACCTTGGAAGTACTGTTTGAAAGATATTCATTTTCTTTTATTTGTTAAAACTGTGCGCGCATGTACCTGGTGGTGGTGAAAATTGAAGGCAGCGCACGAGCTCATGTTGGCATGGATCAGGGTCCATTCCATTGGGATAGCATCATGGTGCATCGTTTCATGCATGTTGGAGGACAATATATTTGCTGTAGTTGTAGTATTCGCTCTCTTGTGCGGCCTTTTCTTATCAGGTTTCAACCAGTCGCTCATGACTGTTACGGGATGTTGAAGTGCCTCCAGCTACATGCATGTTTGGGAATTATTTCCTACTGACATCAGGGACAGGAATTTATATGTGCATTTAGTAAGAGGAGGAGGCTAGGCTGCTGCTACTATCTGTTTGTTGTGGACATTGTTAGTGCGAGAGCTCTACTTGTATGCTAGTTGGGTTGCCATGTCTGCCTGTGGGCAACGCCCACGGGTCAGGTATGGATGGGCTACATGGGACTTATTCTGCCTACCATTACTAGGGGGAACATGCGAGTCTGTCTGTCAGTCTTGCTAGCGTGCGTGAACGAAGCTTAATGGGACTCAACCTACTACTCTTATAGAGCACTAGTATGCAAAACAGATTGCCAAGTTGCCGTTGGCTGCGTACCATTTTGAAACTCCGAAAAGTGGTACCTGTGGTTGCTAGCCTGTTTAGATACCCGAAGTGCACAAGATAGTACTTTTCTACAAGAGGGAGAAGCGTAAAGAAACATATCGGTTATTAGTTGTCATGCAATGTAGGGTATAATTGAAATATGTTCGAATATATTACCTTCTGGTGAATGTGAGAATCGGTCGCCATACTTGGCTATTATCTCATGCAGCACACATGTGTCGTGCACCGATCCGGGCCATCCGGCACACATAAAGATGAACCTACAATCCAAATCACATATGGTAAGCGCGTTCTAATTGGTGTATCCATGCCTATTGAAATGTTGTGCCCTCTCGGCATTTGGAACTGGCTCATAAGTGTGTGCCATCAATTGCTCTTATACAGTTTACAAAATGTGGATAGAACTTTTGATGTAGGAGCCTCAAACAACGCAAAAAAAAAAATCCAAAGAATTAAAAATACTAAAAATTAAAAAACCAATGTGTTTATTCCGGCTTCAGTTGTAGAAGCCGGAATGAACGGCCACTCAACAATTTGCAGTCGTCAGTAGAAAGTGCAAACTTCACATGCTCATCTCTCCCACAGATGCATACCGGGTTTGAGGTAATATATACACATATATCATTGTTTCACTGTCATATATATGTGCTCAAAATAGACTAATCTCTGCTGGCCCCAAGTATTCAGCTGCATGTGTACTTATATGGTGGTGATCAGTTGGGCTTAAAAGCCATGACTTATGGCTGAAAACACTGTAGCTGGTTGAAAAAAAAACACTGCAGCTGACAGATGCTTATTTAGCATAATTAAATTTTAAAAAATTAAAAAATATAAAAAATATGTTAGCCCAATATGTATAATACAAACGAATATGGGAAAAAAGAACCGGCAAAAAAGCTCAACAAAAAGCCAAAAATTCAAAAAAAGACGAAATTTATGAATAGTGAAAAATAAGGCAGAAGCCAGAAGCTCAAGCCGAACCGATCACTGTTCACTGTTTAGACTTGGTTGTACTTTTTTATTCTATTAATTATTGCTATCACATTTCATGGGATCACTGTCAGCTCGTTAAAACATCGTACTTAGCAGGACAGAATATCCCACTGACGCTGAGATTTTGGTTGAATCCATGCATTCAAAAGCTAGATTAAGGGCCTGTTTGGGAGAGCTTCACCACTGAAAACGTGGATCTGGAGCAGCAGCTCCACCATGGAGCAGCTCCACCGTGGATCTGGGATCCCACCATGGAGTGTTTGGCTTGTACAGCAGCTCCAGATCCACGAAATTGAGGTTTTGGTGGGATGGGGTGTGTAACCAGTGGCATTGGTGGGTAATTACCACCCAACTCCACGGTGGAGCACCCCTTGAGGAGCTCCATGAAATCCATAGATCTGGCCCTCAGATCCAGGATTTTGGTGAATCCAGATTTCGCGGAGCTGAAGCGTTTGGGTAAAATTTCGTGGAGTGGAGTTGTTTTTCGTGGATCTGGAGCTGATGGAGCTCTCCCAAACAGGCCCTAATAAACGACCTAACGTTGAACAAATCTTTAGTCCTACGGGCAATTAATATATACAGAGTTAGCATGCAGAGGGAAACGTACTATGGCCTTTAGTCTAAGAGCGTTAGCGCATTTTTCGAATCATATATCCTATCATCAATTATGAGTTATGAATTATGAGTTACACTTACTTTGAGATATCTTAACTTTTTTTTAAAAAAAAAGAAGAAGTCATAAGCTTGACCGGCTTCTCAGGTCTTATTTATTTAGGCTTTTTCTCTAGCTTAAAAGTAAAAAAAGCTAAAACCTAAACAAACGGATGCCTTTTTTATTGAGCTTTTAAAAAGCCTTAAGCCACTATATAACTAAAAGCCAAAAGTCAGTTTTAATGTGTTTTTTTTGTTTTTGCAGGATGGAAATAGCCCATTACCACTGAACTTCGCCAAAATTACCCACTCCTACCACGTATAAATAGTTCTCTATCTATCTCCCATCATCCAGGACCCACCCGACGCCTAGGGTTCCCAAGCTGCTCCCCCACTCCTCGTTCGCTGCCACCTCCCCCACTCATCGTTTGCCGCTGCCTTCCCCCCTGACGATGCTGCCCTGTCGCCTTCACCGCCGTGGCCCTTGTGGCCTCCTTGTCTCCTGATGCTGCCCCCATCGCTTCCTCCCCCGACACCGCCGCTCCTGTCGACTTCACCGCCGCGACCTCTCGTCGCCTCCTTCTCCCTGATGACGCCACCCCCATCACCTCCTTCTCCCCGACGCCGTTCCTATTTAACCCCCTTCTAGTCACCTTCTCAGTCCTACACTATCCACATTAGAGATAAATAACACGCTAGTACATGTAGTAGCTTTAAATAGGGCTACGGTAACTTCAACTAATTCAAGTAGTTCCAATCTAGAGTAGTAATTCCTTTAGGATTTGTTTAGCAGCCCATAAATCCCGACCCATCTCTAGAAATGGGCTGAGATTTTGAACTAAAATCCCGATCCATTTCTAAAGATGGGACGGGATTTATGTGCTACCAAACAAGACCTTAGAGGATTGTAGAGAGGTATCATAGGGTCGCTTCATTTCAGTGGATGCATCATTAAGCTACTATGCATTAGAGTGGGGATGTAGCTCCATTTCAAAATTTGTGGACCAACCTGAAGCTACTATGCATTGGAGAGGGGAATGGGGGTTTACGGTAGCTTCAACCTATACGACGTACTCTCTTTCCTAGAGTTGTTATATATGTATCTGAGATGCTTAAAAGAAACATGAATAAGGGCTGCCAGGGAGAGAATAATTGCAAAAAATGGAGATTCCGGCAGTCGTGTGCCATGCATGCAGCGTGTTGATTTTTTCTGTTTTGGAAGAACAAGATGCATGCTACTTGAGTGCAGAAAGATGGAGCCTGTCCGTCCGTGGTTGCCTGTGTGCGAGAGCTTTCTTATTACTTTTTTGCTTTGGTGAGGTGGAATTTGTAGTTGTTTTAAAGCCCTTTTCCTTTGTTTTTTAGACAACGGAAGAGAAATAATCAACCCTTTTTTCCTTTTTATGCCATGAAAGATATAATTAGGGGTAGAGTTTTATATATAGCACGGTTCATGGTTGAGTAGAGAGATTGTTTCCTTATTTATTTAAGCACCTTGTTTAGTTTTTAAATTACAAAGTAACATATATTTTTAAGTGCTAACATGATATCCAATGACCCCTACAATTCAACTTTAATTAGGATCCACTGTATGCGGACTAGATGTTTTGCTTTTTTAAGAATTTCTAATATATTTAGTTTTTAATAACATCTAATGGCCGCCGTGGTACAACTTTAATTATGGCACACCTAATCACGAGCTAGATTTTTTGTGAGAATTTTTTAAATATTTATCTTTTTCTTAGCTGTTGTAAAATGGCTATCATGAACTTTTATTATGATTACATATCCCAGCTAGCTAGCCGCAGTCGTTTCAGGAGTCTATAAGATTGACTACAATCCGGTCTCTTGTCATACAAGACCTTAAGCTAAAATTGTCGACCGCATTAAGAAACCAAAGTTCTTTGCTGTCAATTAAGCTACAATCCGGTCTCTTGTCATAGAAGAAAGAGAAATTCTTTCCTGCAAACAGTTTTTGCCTGGTAAAAGATATCATATATTTACCATTGCTGTCAATGATGGCAAGTTATGGCATCATCATGGGTACATGACCATGAACAAATTCAGCAGACTAGATTCTTAGGTTTTGTCAATCGCCCTGTGAGTTTCATCCGATCTCATGTGCCCTTCGTATTTGATCCATGATCTAAGGTTGTAGATATGCTGCTGCATCATAGTTACGTTCTGAGGTATAATAACTAGATTCTAGCAAACACTTGTTCTTTTAACAGATGGAAGTTAGCTATGGTTCTTAATGAGTTGATTCATTATAATTTGTCAGGCTGAGGAGAAGCGTTCAACAGATACCCATGCTGTGGTAAAGAAACGCCCGGCACCAGCTTGCTGGTCATGTGTTGCCATATAGAAGCAGACTATTGACTCTGCAAAGCATACTCAGGACATGATAAGTCTCAATTTCTCAATTTCTCTTGGAGAGCTAAACCTTCAAGAGTCAGATAATAAAGGTACCGACAGAGAGGAGAGCGAATCACCTCTAGAAGAACCAGATGAACAACAGGTCATGGAGGTTCTAGACTTGTTGTAGCATTGACTAGTGTACAGAATAATTATTGTATAGATCATGGAAAGAGAAGGCATTGTTTCAGATTGCTAGTACCTTAGATCTAATTGTTTTTACAGTTTGTGATAGCAATCAAGAAGCTGTACAATCCTAATTGACTTTGTTCTATTGATTTGCTGTCATCTCTCTTTGATAGCCATCGCAGGAAGAGCGCAAAGAGTAGAACCTGTTGATGATTTCAGTAATTCAGTAGCTGACAACTTTAATTATGGCACACCTAATTAGGATCCTGATTATTTTGAGAATTTCTAAAATATTTATTTTTTCTTAATTGTTGTAAAATGGCTATCATGAACTTTTATTATGATTACATATCCCAGCTAGCTAACCGCAGTCGTTTCAGGAATCTATACGCTTGACTACAATCCGGTCTCTTGTCATACAAGACTTTAAGCTAAAATTGTCGACCGCATTAAGAAACCAAAGTTAGGTATTTCGGATGACAAAGATGTTTTGTTGGGACGAGTACAGTACAGATGATATGGTAGTTCGACCGAGAGATGGTAGCTAGTTCTGAATTTTGATGTGATATGCATGCATGCATGTATATATTACTAGCTAGTTTGTAGTGAATTATACTAGCTAGTGATCAATAAGCTAGTGATCCACATTGATCCTCGATCAGATTGCTAGTACGTAGCTAGAAATGGGTATATGTCCGTGGGGACACTAGCTAGAGATTACCATGCATGCACATGCGGTTCCATTAAAACCAAACAGATACCAGTAAATATGGGAGATGCCACTACATACTAGCATACTAGCTAGTGGTATCTCGCAGCTGCCTGTCATAAGGGTATCTCCAATGATTCTAGCTAGCAACTAACTATAAGATTTCCACATCATTTATATAGTACACACTAAAGCTAGTATTCTAAAGAACTATCTATAAAGATAGCTATTTGATGCTTACATGCACACACAGAATTTATAGAGGCTGCCTCGTTTGGCATTATAGACTAGTGCTTAAGGAAGAGCTGACTCGGTTTTTTTTGCATACTCTCTTTCCTCCACATAGGATATATGCTGATGTGTAGATGCATATAGCTAGATGACTCAGACCATTGAAGATGCCCTGATCAAGCTAGCTATGTAAGCTGCGTGTATAGGCTGTGATCGTTTTGGCTTCAGCTTTTAGCTTCCGGCTTATTTTTCACTATTCATAAATTTCGTCTTTTTTGAACTTTTGGCTTTTTGTTGAGCTTTTTTGCCGGTTCTTTTTTCCCCGTATTTGTTTGTATTATACGTAATGGACAAACATATATTTTTATATTTTTTAATTTTTTTAAAATTTAATTATGCTAAATAAGTCTCTGTCAGCTATAGTATTTTTTTCAGCCAGCTACAGTGCTTTTCAGCCATAAGCCACAAAAAAACCCAAATGATCACTACCTAAGTCGTCCGTTGTTTAGACTATGTTCGGCTTTAGTTTCTAAGGACTTATAAATAGAGTATTTTTTTAAAGATAAGATTTACTAGTTGATTGTAGTAGATAGTATAGTGACTTTATTTTATCGATTAAAAAATATATAAATATTTTTTTATAAATTTACATATAAGCTATTACTATTTATTAATAAAAGTTAAAACCCATAGAAACCAATATTAACGCCTTAGCTTTGGAACGATCTCGGCCTTGGCGGTGGATAAGCTAGCCTCTTGTGTAACGTTCGTACAGGCCAATCATATCGACGGCTCGAAATTAATTGTGCTAGCTAGCTCAACAGTTTCCCTACTGCCATCTGCCTATCGGATCCGATCGAGAACAGTACACTTGCGGTAGGCGACGGCATCTTAATTAATTTATGCTCTGTCCTGTCATGTATCACCATCACCATGGCATGGCATGCGCGTAGGCGTACTAGTCCAAGCTGCGAACTCAACTGCAGGATGTGTACAACATTGCACCAGCTAACTAAGTTATATCCTGCACTAATCAGCCGTATATTAAACATGGGAACTCTCTGGCTTCTTCTCTTGTATTCACCTCATTGTTTTTCCCTCTTTAGCGAATACGTTCCTGCCCAGTGATTAATTGGCCACGGTCTCGACTTCGCTACTGTAGCACACCACTATTTCGCGTTAAGCGCACTGATTAGCTATGCACCGGTGTAAATTCATCTGAAATAATTTGATGATTATGATTATCAGGGTACACCAAAATTAAGCACGTAATGAAGCCATTAATGCCAACAAAAGTTGTTCATGAGATGCGGCCGGCCTGAATTTTTGGTGGACGGATGCGACCACATGCATCGTCTCATCTTTAGACCCTATTTGATACAGCTCTTGCTCTTACCTTCTCCTTTAGATTTAGAGGAGCTATGCTAAACACTCAACTTCTTAAAATAACTTGATTCTACTTCTCACGAGGAGCAATGTCCAAAATAAAAATAGCCAGGAGAAGCAAGCTTGTGATAGATTCTGGTGGAGAGCTAGCACTCTCAGAATGAATTTACCCTTTGAAGTAAACACATTTTACCCACAAAATGCAACTAATATACCCTATCGCACGTGCACCAGCTGCTCGGCCTCCTCACGCACTCGCCCCTCTCGTGCTCACCCATATCGCCTCCGTCCTCCCTTGGGCCGGTCCCCCGCAACCTCCTTGCCTCCTCCGACGATGAGCTAATCCACCTCTACACAGACGGATTTGCCCTCCTCGCCTCGCTCCACGCCTTTCCCCTCCACGAGGTCATGGACGGCCTCGCCATGCACCCCTCGGGGTGGATCGCTCTTACCGTTGGCCACGCGGGGATCTCATCATGTTCAACCTCATTCGCTGGCACCGTAACACTACTACAGAAAGGGTCATCATAGACAGTTCAAAACCGTCATCACAGGCAGCTTCTGAACCGTCTGAATTTATGTGTCTGTGATAACAGGTGACTATCACAGACGGTTACATTGAAAATGTAAGTCCATGAAAACTTCATCTACTAATGAATATTACACTCTACCTTCACTGCGAAAACAATGCATACATTTTGTGTAAATATAACATTCAATTGGTTAATTCAATGAAAAAGAACTATGAATGAGATTAAACCTGGATTTCCATAAGTTGATGCTTTTATAAAATGACAATTTGTTCATTTGCCAATCTTTTCATTTGTGAACACTATTGCTCTTAGTCTTCTTTTTATTTGTTTTGTAAAAGTGTTATCTTGTAAAAGTGTAAAAGGAGAACATCAATGTTTGTTTGATCTTATAATCTTACCATCTCACACTTCATATTTACGAGACAGTAGTTTAAATAAAACTCCCTTTGATTGAACAACTCAGCAGAGTATCTAGCAAGCATGAACTTTGTCAAATCTGTATTTCTCCTATTTGCGTGTTGCCATTGTGGACAATTACTGATAGTCATAGTCTATGCATATGAAAGAAAATGTGTTAGATGTTTATTTGCAGGGATTATCAAAATTAATAGTCATTTTATTTATAAAGATAAGATTTATCTGCAACACAGTAAGGGTCTGTTCGGCAAGTCAAAAGCCGGCCGGCTTTTGGCTTTTGCTACAGTACCTAACTTTCAAAAGGAGTATTTTCTCAAAACGGGGTCTACAAGTTAAACGATCTATACGTTAAAAGCTCAACATCTGTACCAGCCAAAATCACAAGTAAATATCTGTCTCTCCGTAATCTGTACCATAAACAGCCAAAATTCAAAAATTTCAACCAAAAGCCACAAACCGCAGCCAAAAAGAACAGGCCCTAAATCAACCAAGAATATGAGGTTATATGGAGTTGTTTAGAAGAAAGAGAAATTCTTTCCTGCAAACAGTCTTTGCCTGGTAAAATATATCATATGTTTACCATTGCTGTCAATGATGGCAAGTTATGGCATCATCATGGGTACATGATCTTCATGAACAAATTCAGCAGACTAGATTCTTAGGTTTTGTCAATCGCTCTGTGAGCTTCATCCGATCTCATGTGCACTTCGTATTTGATCCAAGATGTACAAAGCTCACAGGCCAGGACGATTGCATCTTAGATACTTCCACACACACACACATATATAGAGAGAGAGAGTTTAATTATATATAGATATAGCTAGCTAGCTAGGTCTCATTTTGCAGTCACCTCCATGCATGCGTGTGATCCATACATATATTCGTATGGTTCCATGTATAAGCTCCAGTGCACTAGCCAACTAGCTGCTGAACAAGGAGGATGCGTGCTTGTTAATTAGGGAACTCAAGTACATCATATAGTATAGTTAGTTTACTTAGCTTCCATGCGGGAAGATGCATGCACAATATATAAATATAGTTTGATAAGTCAGAATGGATTGATATTAATTGAACGCACGGATCAAGTCACCATCGTGCTAGCTAGCAGCTTACAAATATGGATCGAACCGAACATGCATGACAGTTAATGGCCGGCAATGGCATCAACCGCTAGCTCTATCGATCGATATATAAATAGAGAGGCAGTTCTCCTTATGCCACGTCCATGTCCATCCAGTCTTTCCTGCAGCTGCAGCTAGCTATAGCCTGTTGGTTCGTTGAGACCAACCACGCAACTAACGCAAGCTACCACACACACTAGCTAGCTAGTACTCCTCCCGTCCAGCTCCGATTCTCCATGCATACAACGATGAGGAGGACGACGGCGCTTGGCTCACCAACAATCCAGTGGCGGCTGAAGGCGCTTGTGGCGGTGGTGGTGGCCGTGGTGACGTCGGCGGTGCCGGCGTTGTGCCGCGACCGCGAGTTCAACCAGACGCAGCAGCGGCCGCAGGTGACGGCGGTGATCGCGTTCGGCGACTCCATCGTCGACCCGGGCAACAACAACGACCTCCTGACGGCGATCAAGGCCAACCACCCGCCCTACGGCAAGGATTTCATCAACCACGAGGCCACCGGCCGATACTCCAACGGATACATACCCACAGACTTCATCGGTACGTACCTACTAGCTAGCTAACTGCTGCTTAATTTACCATGCAAGTAGTGATCGACACTGCAGTATGTAATTTGCACGCTGCAGTATCTAGTTACTATGCATGCATGAATGTGGCACCGGTCAATAGTGCACTAGCTAGCTGCTGCTGCTAATTATTTTCTTTCAGATAATTGCAAACAGCTTAATTACAGCAGGCTCAACTAGCCATTTATATGCATGCCTGATGTTTGCACGATGAAAAAATGGAGTAAAAAAGATGCACGGTACGTAGCTGCTTCTACCTAACCCGGCCGCAGTGACAAAAATATATACAGCTGCTAGCCTAGCTAGGCTCGATCGAGAAGAGGCCAGCTAGCATTTTCCAACGACAGATGAGGAGGATAGGCTACTGTACACTTGCACGCACGGGGAGTTCCACTTAACTAAGCACTGCACTGCACTGCATGCCAAAGGTTGTGCATTCATATGCATGTACACACACAAATGGTTACATACCTTGGCTAGCTGGGTGTAACGAATCAGTGGTGTGTGTGTCTATATATATATATACCCATACGTGTTCATAAATGTGACATCTCGGCTCATGTGAAATTGGGCCCATGCGTAGCCCATGAGTATGTGTGAATGAGTGTTTAGTACCACCTTACTGTTGTAATATTTGCGGTATAAGCAAAGATATAAATATAATTCCAATATAATCATATAAGCACATCAAAGACATCAATTCATATATAAATGATATAGCATATATGAATCTATATGAATTGAGCATGTCATCCATGGTATACCACATATTCAATAATAGAAATGATAACATTCTAGACATGAATATGTATGTCAAAGAATAAAGCATGTATCAATTAAGACTAGCAAAAAGCTCAAGTTTAATTGATTATTTGTGCTCTCAAATGTAGGGTTGCACAAGACTAATCTCGGCCGTCCCGCTACTAAATCATAAACTTTTCATCGATTGGTTATATCAAATTAGAATTCAATCTTTGAGCTCTCAATTATATATTTCAATATATTCACCACATGTATGTATTCAGCTAGAAATTAGCTAGAGCAAATCCAACACATATAAGATGTCTTTTGCAGTAACTGAATCAAAGTTAATAGCAAACTATGACTTCTAACAGATCTGCAGCATATATGTGGAATTTCTACAAGCTAAAGACAGCCTCAAACAAATCACACATACACAGAATATATATGACCAGTGTATATCATGCAAAGTTCACAATTAACATTAATCACAGAACATGAGCATAATCTAATGACAGCAAGTGATAGCAATTAGAGCTCAAAGATTAAATCTACCAATCTCAGAATATGATTTCTTATATCATTGAGCAATCACAAATCCCACAAGCAATCTATGTTACTCAGCACCAGATAAACGAAGATCAATTAACTAGCACTGCCACACAGAGTGCAAAAAGGAGAATCACAGAATCACTCACGACACAGGTGATATTCGAAACCACCAGAAGAACAGGGGCTAGGCACGCTTGCGCGCTGTCCCAGAAAACCTATTGCCCCCACACCACCGTGAGAGAGGTCAGTAGGCACGGAGATACAAAGCCCTCTCGCCGAAGTGAAGCACACGCCGGCCGAGTCGAGGTAGAGGTACGCCGCACAAGCACAGGGGAGGAGCCGGCCAAGCACCTCACCGGAGAGCACCAGGGAACCACCGTCGTCAAACACCACAGGCAAAGAATCAAAGAAAGAGAGGAGAGGCTCACTGTTCCGCTATTCCCCAAACAAAGAGCCGACCGCCATTTATAGCCAGAAGAGGGAGAAGGGATGAGCATTCGGCGGCGCCACCAACGGCCAGAGACCGAGTCTCCCGCGCCACCACCACAACCCAAACTCACCTCACATGCCGGATCTGAGGACCGAGTCCTAGGGGAAGGAGAGGAGCCGGCGCAACTCACGGGGGAGATGGGGAGGCGCGAGTCGCAAGGGAGGAGAGGTCGCAGGGGGACCAAGTCGACCCTGCCGAGCTCGCCTGCCTCCACCGCGCAGCCCCCTCCGCCTGAATCGCCGCCGCCATCGCCTCCCTCCAGGCGCCCGCTTGGTCTCGGCAACGGGGAGGCAGCGGCCTCCCCTTTTGACTCCCTTCGGCCCACCGACAGGTGGGCCCTCTTTCTTCCTTTTTTTTCGTTTTCTTTTATCAAATGGGAAATTACCCTTTTGCCCTTGGTATATACAACACTTACTAATTTAGAGAGATAAACGTTAACATACAAACCTTAGATGTTCAATGGTAGTAACATCTGGTTAACCGTTTTGCACAAAGTAAGAATAAAAGTGCAAGTGGATTGTCACGTGCCTGCGCTGCATACGTTTCCTATGCTCCTCAACAGTCTGTCTAAACATTACTACGTACCGAATAAGTTAGTTCATGAAGCTCGACAGATTACATTACACTAAAAGTGCAGAGACGCGGTTGATCTGGACCATTATTCTCTTTTATTACCAGAATACAGTATAATCCTGGTAGGAAATTAAGGCTGTGTACTGCGGTTGAGAGAGTTTTTTTTTTAAAAAAAAACGGACATGTGTCTGCATTGCAAATGCCAGCCAACGCAAAGACCAGGACTATGCGAGCAGGTAGCTAGAAGAGAGGAGAGGCGCGGATGCTCGGGAGCGATTGATCGATCCATCCGGTAGCCGTTACTCCTCGATTCACTGCTACATAAAAAATTATTATAGACAGTTTAAAATATTATTACAGATAGTTTTACGAGCCGTCTGAGTTTATAGATCAGTAATAATACGAGAACATCACAGATAGTTTTTTAATAAAAACCGTCTATGATATATTAATTATCACAGATAGTTTTAACTACAAAGTGTATGTGATATATTAATATCACAAATGGTTTGTAGTTAAAACCATTTGTTATAATTAATATATCACAGACAATTTCTATTAAAAATCGTCTGTGATTGTTGTCACAGACGGTTACAAGTTAATAACTGTATGTGATATTCTTTTCTATTCGTAAATCTATTTCTATTTATTGTCTAGCCTCATAAAATACTAGCCATGCTCTCTGAAACAAGCTACACTACTAAAAAATGTCATCACAGACGGTTCGAAACTGCCATCACAGACGGTTTTCTGAACCGCCTGTACTTATGTGTCAGTGATAATCGGAGGTTATCATAGACGGTTTGTGAGCCGTCTGTGATAAAGACAACACAGATGGTTTGTAACTAGAACTGTTTGTGAAAAAACTATTATAGACGGCTCGAAATAAAAACCGTCTGTGATACTCACACATCACAAACGGTTCTAGTTACCAATCGCTTGTGATTGGCGAATATTACAGATGGTTGGTATATAGAACCATCTGTGATAGTCCTTCATAAACGGTTTATAGCACAAACCGTTTGTGATAGTTCATCCTATACTTATGCCATTTGAAAACAAGCAAACACAGTGGCAAACACAACATCATATTCAATTTCCATTAAAATTAGAATCCACCATTACATCATAACGAGATAATGAACCCAACTCTTTAACATGGTAAGAATATATAAGTAGAGATCCTAGCAGACAATAGAAGCTGGATGCATCGGATGGCGGTCAGATATCACCGGCAATGGAGAGGCAACGGTAGCGCCACCTTTGTGGCACGATGGTGAGACTGCAGAAGACATTCTTACGACACTTATGACAAGAGCGTGTTGTGCAGTCGACCGAGGTATCACAACAGAGGCGGTAGCTTACGGCGGTAGTTGGCATCGTTGAGAAACAAGTTGGATACATTGGATGGTGGCCAGATATCACCGACAATAGAGAAGCGGCGATAGCGCCACCTTTGTGGCACGACGATGAGAATGCAGAAGACACTCTAACGACACTTACGACAAGAGTGTGTTCTGCAGTCGACTGAGGTGTCACAACGGAGGCGCTAGCTCACGACAGTAGTTGGCGTCGTCGAGGAACAAGCTGGATGCATCGGTTTTAATCCTCTTTAGGGAATCAAGGTATATTACCTTGTTCCGTTTTGATATAATTACAATTAAAATTTAGTGAAACCTACACAGATATGTCATGGTCATTAAACCTAAATTCGTGTTGCTTACAAAATACAATCAACAAGTATAGCCACTGGTGCAACACTTACCCCTGGTTGTATGGCATAAGTATGAATTCCTTGTTGTGGTAAGCCCCCAATGCATTCGTAATGTAAGTTCACACATATATCATACATTTTTATATACATATGTGCAAATTCACATGTATATCACATATTCTCTTATACATATATAAATGCAAATTCACATATATATATATATATATCACACATTCTTATGTACATATATGCAAATTCACATATATATCACACATTCTCATACACATATATAAATGCAAATACAGAACATATGACACATAAACATTTCATTCATCATTCCACTTGCTTATTTTATTTAAAAATTAACCCTTCATGATGATCGACGCGTATGTAGTTACTTTTGTCATGCTCTTCCTTTACCCTTATGTCATTTCCGAAAGGAGGCAGCTCATCAAAATTGATTGTAGTTTTCCTCGTCCACTACATTCTCAACTCCGACAATACTTTCTTCCATAAAGAACTATGTGGCGCTTATTATTTACCTGTTCGGTTACATAGAAAACTTGAACAACTTAGTTTGCTAGTGCGAATGATTCGTCTTTGTATCCGACACGTTTCAGGTCAACAGTGATGACACCATACTTGTCGACCTTTACTTGTGGGAGATAGACCCAACGGCACCGAAACAAGGAGATCTTGAAAAGCACGTAGTCGAGCTCCCAAATCTTCTCTATGAACCCATAGTAGGAGTTCCTCAACCCAGAAATTGAATGCATCTATGCGGACACCGTTGTTCTGGTTAGTGCTCTTTACATCTTGAGTCTACGTATAGAATGTATACCCATTTATGTCATATCCTTTCCATGTCACAACAGTAAATGTTGGTCCTTTTGCCAACCATGTCAGCATATCACTTGACGAGCTCCTAGCGAGTCGTTCCTTTAACCATTGGTTGAACCGACTGTTGTGTTGTCTCGTGATCCAAATATCTGGCCACTCTAGATTCCGTTGCTGAAGCACGTTCTTATGCTGGTCAATATATGGGGACATTTCAGTCATGTGTTGCAAGACTGTGAAATAGGTTTGACCATACACATCCATATGTAGAGTGATTGCTTGACCATGCCCTTGAGCCTCCCCTCATGGCGAGATCGAGGTATACCTATCGGTTCAATCTGAGCCATGTAATCGACACAGAACTCAATGACATCTTCGGTTGCATAACCTTCAATGATACTGCCCTTCGGCCGAGATTGATTCGTACATAGAATTTGGGAATTCCCATGAACTTTTCGAATGGGTACATGCTATGTAGCAACATGAGCTCACACATTTTTACCTCCCGCACAATGTGAACAATAAGATGGACCATAATATCAAAAAACGATGGAGGGAAATACATCTTAAGATGACGCAGAGTCATCACCACCTTGTCCTGTAGAGCATCTAGTCCTTCGAGATCGATGACCTTTTGAGCAATTGTATTAAAAACCGTCTGTAATGTATCACAACCATTTGTGATATTCGGCAATATCACAGACGGTTTTCGGTAAGAACCGTCTGTGATATTACCTCTTCTCAGACGGTTTTTTGTGCTGGCAGCAACACAGACGGTTTCTAAATTAAGACCGTCTGTGCCTTGTTTTTAACACTGATTGTTTTGAGGAATCGTCTATGATGTAGTGTTTAATATTAGGTTTTTTATAGTAGTGATTTGGGTTGTCCCTGCTGTCTGCTCTCTCCTGTAGCGGAGACGTGTAGTAGTACCTTATCCATGCATGGCATGCACTGCTACTGCTATCATCTCTAATTTATGACCCACCAACTTGCTTGTCTTCATAATTGGAGTAACTGATCATACATGCGCGCGCGCACATGCATGGATTTATGTTGAAAGGGAAACCATACAGTAATATAATTCCAGTTAATCAATTGATTTCACCATTCAGTAATTAATTCTGATCAAAGCAAATTAGTTTCAGTAATTGACAAGGATTTAATTTATATTTGGGTAAATTTGCGATTGGATTTCAGCCCAGGGGCTGAACGTGAAGGAACTGCTTCCTCCGTACCTGGGAGTGGATCACACTCCGGATGACCTCCTCACCGGCGTCAGCTTCGCCTCCGGCGCCACCGGGTACGATCCACTCACGCCAGTCATAGTGGTACGTAAGTACGCCTCTAATGTTAATTTATTTGCCTTGAGAAAAACAAAAGAAGAAAAGCAAAAGGTGACCATGTTGCAGAGCGTGATCACGCTGGAGCAGCAGCTTGCGTACTTCGACGAGTACAGGGAGAAGCTGGTTGGCATCGTGGGCGAGGAGGAGACGGAGAGGATCATCGAGGGCGCGATGTTCGTCGTGTGCGCGGGCACGGACGACATCGCCAACACCTACTTCACGACGCCGTTCCGGAGCGTGGAGTACGACATCCCGTCGTACGTGGAGCTGCTGCTGTCCGGCGCGGAGGGCTTCATCAGGAACGTGAGCGCGCGGGGCGCCAAGAAGATCGCCTTCGTGGGGCTGCCGCCCATCGGCTGCGTGCCGTCGCAGCGGACGCTCGGCGGAGGGCTCCACCGCGACTGCGAGCCCAAGCGCAACTACGCGGCGCAGCTCTTCAACGCCAGGATCCAGGAGTTCATCGCCAACGACCTCGGCAAGGACCCCAGCTTCCCAACGCTCGTCGTGTACATCGACATCTTCTCCATCATCCAGGAGCTGGTAGACAGGGGGGAGCGGTATGGCTTCACTGAGACGACCCGCGGGTGCTGCGGCACCGGGACGATCGAGGTGACGGGGCTGTGCGACAGCCGGCTCGTGGCGGTGTGCGACGACGTCTCCAAGCACGTCTTCTTCGACAGCTACCACCCCACGGAGCGCGCCTACAAGATCCTTGTCGACTACATCTTCGACAACTACCTGAATGACCTGCTCTGAACTCCAACGTCAGCTCATCTATGCAGAGAGATGCATACATGCATGGATATCGATCGTTGCTCCCTGCTAGTAGAGTGTGTTAATTGTGATTCGTCGATCTCTTCTTCTTTTTCCCTCCCTCCTCCCCTCTATGATCACCTACAGAAACATGTCATCGATCGGTTGTTGCTAGCTCGGTCGGAGGGATGGTGCGTGTGCGCGTGTCCATTTAATTATTTCAGATGGATCTGATCTGATATGAGATATTGCTGTGCGGATCAGGATACATATACATGCAATTGAGCTCGTAATTAAGCAGGCAACTAGCTTATTATTGTCTTGGTTCTGATCGATGCACGGTAATCGTAGCAGTACCACATATACATACATACATACATACAAACATGCAGAGATGCATTCCAGATCATGGTGCTAGCTGGTGTAATGCTTCATGCATTTCATCTCATCATGCTGTGGCTGAACCACGTCACCTCTTGCCAACCAACACGTCGTGCGATGATCCGATCCTTTGCTTTAATTAATTCCCGACCCCGATCGAATTATATATTCTCCACACAAGTAAATTGATGCATGCATGCAAGCGGCTAAATGGATTCTTCAACAAAGATCGACATATATACCTCAAATATGTGCACGTACCTAGCTTGATTGGGTTTTTTACCCATTAATTAAACATGGAAGGCAATTAGACAATGATTGTAACGGTGTAGCAACAGATTTTATGGAATTTCATAAAAATATTTGGAAAGTTTCAGTTTTCGATGAGTTCTGCGTGTTTCTAGAAGTTTTCAGAAGCTTTAAGAAAGTTTCAAGGCAAAATTTTAATAAGTTTTAGATCGGAATGATCGGAATTACGCTTATGGAGGAGTCCAGACCTAGAACGATCGAGGATGCTAGATGAGATAGTTGAGCTCAAGCATGTCACAAGGAAGGTATGAAATATTGAAAGAAAGTTCGAGCGACGAATTATAGTATGTGGTTTGATCGGTCTAAGTGATGATATTATGTTAGATCAAAGGCTAAGGACTTAACGGATTCGGATTGATGTGCTTTGAAAAGCGTGTATAAATGTAGTGTGTGAGTAAAAACCATGTTGTATGGGGTTAATCGGTTCCCCTATTTGTGGTATTAGATAGTATCCATTAGGGTTAAATGGGTTGGTTGTCTCACATATTCAACGGGTTGTGATGGAGACTTGCTAATTAACCATCCAACCTCTTTTTATTCTAGCCAAGTGTTCTAGAGTTAGGGTTTAAGAAGTGTGAATGCTATGATGTGCTCTTTTGTCCTTCAGGTAGAGTGTCTATCATGGATTCCTCTTGTTGTTGTTGATTGGCTCTTGATCTTGTTGGTTTTGATCTTCTCTCTCCTTTTCATGATCTTGCTAGATGCCAAGGGTGAGTAAGTGGTGGAGATGTGTCATAGAAATCAATCCTCATACATCTAGACATCAGGTTTAACAAGTTCTTAAAATTGCCCGGTTCTGCTTGGATTTGATCTCTTGGAAGATTTCTTGATCGGTGTGTTTTTCTCTCAAATCTTCGAGAGTTCTTGCTTAGTGTGACTTGTGGAAAAACATCAAGAGCCATCTTGGTTGTCCTCCACCCACGAGCAAGTCGTATTTCTCATTTTTAGTTTTTTGCGGTTTTGGTGCAACCTTGCTTATTCTTGAGAAAGATATGAACTTTGGCCAGAATTCATGCAATCCTTGGATGGAATAGGTTTTTGAAACCTCAAGTAGGGTGTGTACAAAATCTCATATAATTTGGACTTGGATTTATAGAATTGCACAATTACATCGGTTCGACTGATTTTTCAATTCTGGAACAGGGGAGCGGTCAGACCACTAGGGGCTTGGTCAGACCGGCATGAATGCAACGGTCTGACCACCAGTGCTGTGATTTCTTTGGCTTTCGGGTTTTTGAGTTGCTTGCTTTGGTCTTGACTTTCATTCTTGATCTTCATATCTTAGTAGTTACTGGAGTGAAAGATCTATGGATATTTAGAGAAAAATTTTAAAAGCACCACTCATCCTTTCTTTATGGGCATACCGATCCTATAAAAGAAAGTGGTTTGTTCTTCCGAGGGATGGAGCGGATAATATTGCGGTGGATCGTGAGGATCCAATGATAAAGGATGTCTTCCCTCTATCTCGGTAGTTTTTCTCTTAAACATGTTGCAAATTATATATGCTTCACAACCGGTACAATCAGTATGTACTGGGGCTCCAACCTAGCAAAACATATACGAGAGAAGAAACCGGCCGGAGCATGGAGCAGAAGCAGAGACGATGAACTTAGCAAGCACTGACAACTGAAGAAAACCAGGCACAATTAGCCTCCGAGATAGCTAGCAATCTGCGGGCTGCGTGCGGCATGTAAACTTTCGGCAGCTGCACCTCGATCGGATCATATATATTCGATTCGATTCGATTCGGTTCGGTTCCATTCCATTTGGTAGTGCAATTGCAAATGATTCAGACGACTGAAAGGCAGGTGCCCCGGTTGGTAGTAGGGGACAATGACGTGACTGATCTACGGGCCCACTTGCAGTGGCCATACATACATCATTATGCCCGGCTAGCTAGCCATACATGGAACCGAATCCTCTGACGTTGCGTAAGGCAACGTCAGAGTGCAGTTGCATCTGAACCGCCCGATGAGAAATGGACGGTTCAGATCTGATTCTGCTACAGTAAAAATTTACTGTAGCTACAGTGATTTTTACTGTAGCTACAGTACTTTTTACTGTAGCAAACCAAATCTGAGCCATTCATTTCTCATCGGGCGGTTCAGATTTGGCAACTGCACTCTGACGTTGCTTTACGCAACGTCAGAGGATCCCGTTTCGCCATACATATATAAACCAATGAGCAGTCCAGCCGTGCAAGAACAAATAGCTAGCTTTTCTAGTGCTGCTCACATTGGATGCCACCACACATAAACCAATCAAAGTTGCCATTAACTTAGCTTATCCTGCTGATCAATCGTATCAACTCATATAAATCAAACCTAGCCTGTGGAAATTCTTGGCCAGTGATCTTTCTGCACAATTAACAGGCAGTACTGTACTGATCAATTGGCTAACCACGTACCGTTTTTTTAAAAAAAAAAAAATTGGCCAGGCATCCGCTAATCCTAGAACCCGGGTGGGTGGGGACGATGAACAGCCGTTTTCACCCTTTAAACTGGAATGCTTTCCCCTTTGCTTTCGTAAAAGAGATACGGCTTGTCTTTCGATTTTTCTTGCAGCTTGAATCACGCTGTCTAAAATTGGCTGGCCCTCATTCAGATCTCGTAAAGATTTATCGAGTGTGTAAAGTCTCTCTGTCTCTCTCTCTCTCTCTCTCTCTCTGAGCTTACAGTAACATCCATGGCCATGCATAGCAATGTGATATGCGTTGCTCTCCTTTATTTGGAGCGTTATCCGTACCAGAACGCAACTTGCGAATGTGAGAAATCCCTGCAAGCAACTGCACCAAAAGATGCATACAAGGCGAGTTTAGCTAGGATGCATATATGGTGAACGTTAAACTTGCTGCTTGGAGTGCTCTGGTATTGATTGCAAGAGAAAGAGACTGCACCACACCGGCAGGAAAGCTAATTAAGAAAGCAACGCACTTAAATTTGCCAAAAGGAGCAAGTCGCTTTGGCCAATTATTTCGTGCTTAGTGAGTGCGGAGGGATGGTGAGGCCATTTGCATTTGCTCACCCAATCATCTCATCATACACACCCTGCCGTGCCTTTCCCCTGACTGACCCATCAGAATGTTTTCCTTTTCTTCTTCACGATGAGAGCGGTGATCGCAGACCTCTTCGGTCGTTACTCATAGCTTTTTTGGGTTGGGACCTTTCTGCCAAGGTCGCGATGTCCGATCCCTGCCTAATCACTCAGTATGTATGTATGTATGTGATCGCAGTGCAGTTGCGCACTTGAGCAACCACCCTACTGGAAAGTGGAAACGGAACGGTTACAGACGGATGTAGAGGAGAGGCGAGTGGTGCTCGCTCGCTACAAACTGAAGAATTTTTCTTGTGGCCGACTATCATCGCGCATCATTGTTGGTTTCAGCACTTGAAACTTCAACTGGTCCGCAGTCCAGACTGGTGGGAACCGTGAGGCGGCACAACGCTCGACGACAATGGTTGGTGGATTCGAGAGAAGAGCGCTCGGCGATGGTGGCCAGTGGATCCGAGAGGCATGTTCGGTGACAGCAGCCGGTGGATCTAGAAGACAACAATCGATGGCGGCCAGTGGATCCGAGAGACGGGCACTCGTAGACGGCGGCCATTGGATCCGATGTCCGCCCCCTACTCCCTCCTCGCCCTGCCCCCCGCGGCGTTGCATTGCCATGGTTCTTCTCCCCTGCCTATGTGGCTCTCCCCCGCCACTGCCGCCCAACGGTCGTACACCTGGTGAGCCTCTCGGGGCCGTGGTCAAAGTCGAGGCCATGGTCGAAGTCGACGCCGTGGTCGAAGGGGGTCATGGTCGAAGGGGCTGAGGTCGAAGTTGAAGATCTGTAGTCGAAGTCGACGCCATAGTTGAAGGGGGCTGTGGTTGACGTCGAAGGGTCATGGTCGAAGTTGGGGCTGAGCAGGTCGGGTGGTGCGAACAGGTTAGCGCCGGCAGTCGGGTGATAGGGCACGGTCGAAGGGGGAAGTGGTTGACATTGAAGTGTCGTGAGTTTCAGAATATGTAGTATAATAAAATTTAAAAATCTATAGCAATGTATAGGTATTTAGCTAGGTACAATACTAGATTTGAGAGATTGTGCATCCATCATGCATGTGAATCCGATGCTCTGAATCAGCACGTTGGACTTGACCCAAGAACTATTATACAGCCTGTATATATAGCAGCCTTATCTAGGATTGATTTGGAGAATCCACGGAATAAATTTGAGAGAGAGATCGATCCCAACCAAAGCGTACATTTCTAAAATTCTCTCTTACTGTCTTGCCATGTCCATCGTACTGCCCTTGTTTAATGACAGATGAGACATCGTAACCTTTCTTTCTCCCTCTCTGTAGGTTTCCCTCCCCACTAGCAAGGATTTGCTTCAGAAAATTAGGGTACTCTTCGGCTCGCTTATTTTAGCTTAAACTTTTAATTTATTTTTTATTGTTTATAAATTTCATTTTTTCTGTCTTTTTGTGTTTTAAGCTTTTTTTTTGCTTTTTCTGTATTTGTTTGCATTATACGAGATGAGCTAACATGTTTTTTCTATTTTTAAATATTTGTTTGCAGCCAGGAACCATTAATTAGCAGATTGGAGTAGCATTACTTACATCTCTATCTGGCTAGCTAGTCTCTTCAATTAATTAAGTTGACGCCAAATCAAATCTTCATCTTGTTTCTTTTGCCTGCATTCGTGTCATCCACTCATCCACGTCAAACAAGGCTGGCTTTATTAGACGAATTGGCTCTCCAATAAATTAGCGAGGTAATTAATTAATGTAGATGATTAATTAAGCTGGTAATTAATTAGTATAAAATATTAGTGTGAATAATTAGTATACATCAATTGGAATTAGGGAGTGTCTATACAACATTCGACTGTTTTTGAGGATAAAAACAGTCAGATTTTGAGCCGTTAGATGGAGATCGAACGCCCTAGATCATTTTGTTTAGGGGGTCATTTTTTTTGGAGGAGGGCTTGTATGGAGATCTAACGTCCCAGATCAATCTGACTGTTTTGTCCTAAAAAACAGTCGAATGTTGCATAGCAATACTCTTGGAATAAATAGTAAGTATAGATCAATTGGAATAAATAATAGTAATTGATCTATACTTACTATTTATTCTAATTGATCTATACTAATTATTCCACGTGTCTTGGGCGACGTGAACAAACCGCCCGGCAGTGCATGCATGGCAGGCAGGCATCTCCGGCCGTTGCTCATCTCTCGCTTGTGTAATTCCCAAAGAAAAGCAAAGGAAGAGGAGAGCAAAGGAAAGGAGCAAAGGAAAGGAGGCAGAGATCTAGTTTCCTGAGCGCAACGCAACGCATTGCCATCATCAGCGGAGCGCGCCTGTCAGTGTCAGTATGTATCTCATCTGATGTCACTCGCATACGTTTCCTTCCCCTCTCAAGAGTGAGAGTGGAGTGACTCAGTGAGTGCCCACGACGCTGATCAGCACATCCATCGATACGCGTTTCGGCAGGCGAGTTTGCCATGACTCCACCACCCACGCATCCGCCGCCGCAGCAGGATGGCCTCCCAGGCAAAGGTGGATGCTCGCTCCCCGCGTGGGCGCGGCCGGCAGCGCGCGCGGTGGCCTCCGAGGTGCGCGCGCAGCGTGCCATCGCGCTCCCGCTCATCGCTATGAACCTCACGTGGTTCGCCAAGATGGCCGTCACCACCGCCTTCCTCGGCCGCCTCGGAGAGCTCGAGCTGGCCGCCGGCACGCTCGGCTTCAGCTTCGCCAACGTCACCGGCTTCGCCGTCCTCACCGGCCTCTGCGGCGCCATGGAGCCCATCTGCGGCCAGGCGCACGGCGCCAGGAACGTCAGGCTCCTCCGCAGGACGCTGCTCATGACCACCATCCTGCTCCTCGCCGCATCCATCCCCATCGCCCTTCTCTGGCTGCACGTCGACGCCGTCCTCCGCCGCTTCGGCCAGCAGCACGACATCACCACCAACGCCAAGAAGTACGTCGTCTGCCTCCTCCCCGACCTGGCCGTCACCGCCTTCCTCAACCCGCTCAAGGCCTACCTCAGCGCGCAGGAGGTCACGCTCCCAACGCTCTTCAGCTCCGCCATCGCGCTCGCCCTCCACATCCCCTTGACCATGTGGATGTCCAGAACCAGGGGCATCCAGGGCGCCGCCACGGCCGTCTGGATCAGCGACCTGGCCGTTGCCATCATGCTCGCCGCGTACGTGCTCGCGTCGGAGCGGCGGCGGAAGGCGGCGAGCAGCGCGGACCCCGCTAATCTGAAGACACCGGCGTGCGGGTGGCTGGAGCAGACGCCGGGCGACTGGCTCAGCCTCCTCCGGCTGGCCATCCCCTGCTGCCTCAACACCTGCCTCGAGTGGTGGTGCTACGAGATCCTCGTCCTCCTCACGGGGCGCCTCCCCGACGCCCGGCGTATGGTGGCCGTGATCGCCGTCACGCTCAACTTCGACTACCTCCTCTTCGCGGCCATGCTCTCCCTGTCCGTGAGCGCGTCCGTGCGCGTGTCGAACGAGCTCGGCGCGGGCAACGTGGCAGCGGCGCGCCGGGCAGGCAGGGTGTCGATCGTGGGTGGCGCGCTGGTCGGCGTCGTGGGCGGCCTGCTGATGCTGGGGGCACGGCGGCGGTGGGCCTATATTTACAGCCGCGACGAGGGCGTCCGGGACGGCGTGAGCAGGGCGATGAAGGTGATGGCGCTGCTGGAGGTGGTGAACTTCCCGCTGAACGTGTGCGGCGGCATAGTGCGGGGCACGGCGAGGCCGATGGTGGGCATGTACGCCGTGGTGGGCGGGTTCTACCTGGTGGCGCTGCCGGTGGGCGTGGCGCTGGGCTTCAAGGCCGGGCTCGGGGTCGAGGGGCTCCTGGCGGGGTTCCTGGTGGGCGCGGCGGCGAGCTTGGCGGTGCTGGTCGTGGTGATCGCGCGCATGGACTGGACGGCAGAGGGCGACAAGGCGCGGAGGAGAGCTGGCGCCGCCGATGAGTCCGATTCCGGCAAGGAGTCAGACAATGCCGCCGTGGTTTGACGAGCTGACGTACGTCTGCCTGCGTCGTCCGGTGAGCATGACTTACATGGTGCAGCGGCGGCACTAGTCTCGTTTGACTTGAGTCCAATAATAATGTACGAAGATACAAAACTTAGATGTTGATACAGAGTGTACATGCATATTCATCCCTGGTTCCCAATCTCTGTTTAAACAGTGAACTCTTCTCTTACTAAATTTCCCTCCATTTCAACATCCAACAGCAAGCCCGACGGATGAAAATTAAACAAACGTGAATCTCCAAGCGCATCCAACGGCCATAAAAAAACAGGTGCCTAACAATTGGCACAAACAATCCATACCCATCCATCGTATCCAGAATGGATCATCAAAGTAATTGGTGCGAGCCTGCAATCTACAGCCATATGTAGAGATGAGGAGGACAATTTTGAGGTTTTTATTTTTGTTCAAGGAAAGAGAGAGCTTTATTGATTAAACAGGATAGAATGTACCCTCATCATTAACTAACGACGTTTTGAATACAAGTAGGAATACCAAATAGCCAACCCGCACAATAGAATGTGTCTTTCGCTAATTGGGCAAGTTTATGCGCTACCCTGTTTTGAGAGTTTTATACTTATGACTATAAAGTGTTTTGTTTGGGAAGGTGTTTTATTTTGTTTTTAGCGGTTTATTTAATCAGAATTTTTTTTAATTAATATTACATAAACAAATGCTCGGACGAAAAAAATCACAAAAATATACCTCTGTCTCCGCCCAAAATGGCGATAAATACTCTGTAGCCGTTTCATTTGGCGACAAAGCTACTGTCGCCGTTTCAAATGGAGACAGAGGCTCTCTCGCCAAACGAAAGGGTGACGGGAAGCCACATGGATGCGGTCAATAGGATAGGACAGTTGTTGTTGTTTCATCCAACGAGAATAGCTCTGTCGCCAATTCAAACAGCGATAGCGAATCAAAGCGCCATTTGAATTGACGACAGAGCTCCCTGCGCCCTCCGTCGCCAATTCAAATGGTGACAGATTATATAAAGGCTAAAAATTGGCTCGGAATTCACTTTTATTCAGAAAAAAAAAGAGAAAGAGGAGAAGAATGGGGGAGGAAAGAGGAGTGGATCTCTCCATCCTAGAGGTAAATTCTGTGTTTCTTTTTACATTCCTTTTTGAAACTATGGTACGTTAGTGATTTAAATGAGTAGATTCATGCTTGTATAGAATAGGTAGTGTCGTAGCTACGGGCTAAACAGAGAAGGAGGGGACTAGTAGGAGAGGAAGAGGAGAGCCAGATCTGTGGAGAGGTGGTGAGAATGAGGAAGATGGCCCCCCTTTGCCCCTCCTGGGGGCTTATATATATGTGAGTGGGGTAGAATGGGAAATCCCCAATCTACCCCTTAGTATTTACAAAGGATGGGGGTACACTGGCATATTTACACTGTTATATTCCTCTACACTATTGGGCCTTTTACATGTTGGACTAGTTGCACGGCCCAGTCACGGGGGGTTGGGCCACCCCTACAACAGGTAGTTTAGTACATATTTTAGTTTTAGGTCTATGACTATTTACAGTAGTTTGTTATAGTAGATATCATGTAGATCCATTCAAGTATCGTAGTAGTTAGTTATTCCAAGCTAGTTGTTTTTAGAAAAAAAAACAATTTGACTAATTAGTTCAATTTAGATTGATGGTTTTAGGAGTATTTGTCATATTAGAAATTTTTTGTAGATCTAGTTTATTGTAGTACATTGTTGTATATGGCATTTAATTTGATATTATAATTTTTGTATGGAGTATGTAGTTTAATTGTAATTTTATGTATATTTTTTTTGGACGCATGTAGTTTTTGCTCTATTATTACGGTTTATGATGGGATGAAAAGACCCTCAAATTTATATTAAATATGTATAGCGGGTTTATTATTAGGTGTACTAATAGGTCTATTTCGCAGTGCTTAATTGTTCGAGCACCTGACATTAACATCGTCTTATTTGTCAAAATGATCGACATGTATGACTCAACGAGTATCTTTGAAAATATAGGATAGAGAAGACGTTCGACAGATGGGTGTAGACGAAGTTGATTTGCGTGATTTCACATTTGTGTTGGCCAATCTGTCAAATCTAGAGGAACGTACATGGGGAAATGTGATGTAGTGGTTGTATCATGTGTTCTCACTAGACCATGCATTGCATGATCTGAAGTTGCATGTTGTGACTTGGGCACTGCAATGCACATACTAGGATTTAGTGGAGCTAAAGGGCCTAAATTCGTGGAGGTCATACTTGAGACTGGCGAAGAAGCATGTATGGGAGATAGTCTTGCTGGCCTTCGAGAAGGTCTCTCCGGTTTGTGTGGTGCAAGAAGATGTAGTCAATAGTGATGCCAAAGAAGTTGGACAGTCCAGCCATAGTGGCACGTACTGTATGAACCAAGATGGGGTAGTTGGCACTGATACAATTTAAGTTGAGCATGTAGACCTTCCCATGAGCAAGGCCTAGGAAGCTACGAGCGTTGTAGATGAAGGTGAGTAGATCAAACCCTTAGTGGAGTGGACGGAGCTTGAAGATCATGATTACAAGGCATTGTCTAACGATGAAGGATCGGATGATGAGCAAGGTAGAGGTGATTAGCCGTTCCGTCATAATGGAACACATACCAACTCAACAACCTTGTCTTGAATGAAGGTGATCGTGCACCATGGGAGTACCTATTGAACAAGGTTGTTGATGAGAGTGTTCTTGTTGAACCCCACCATGGGGTTACGATGGTACGGTGACTCCTCGGCCTTCCTCAACGAGCTCCAGCTCAACGAATGTCCATGCGTCGGCTGCACCCAACATTTTCATTCCCCACAGCTGCAGCCCTCACCGAGGAGCTCGACCTTGGTGACGAATACCTCTTCATGACACAATCCCCACTGGCGATGTCATGCGCCCTTCTCCCTAGGAGGGACCGACACCATCTTCCCTGGCTGTCGTGTGGCCTGCTCACCACTCCCAAAGCTCGCCGTCCACCGACCACCCTGAAGACCGGCTTACTCTCCTGCTCCCGCTTCCATCATCAGTGCTTCTCTCGTGGCTCCCCGATCACTTCCACTTCGATGTCCTCTAGCGCGGCGAGGGCCTTGACATGGCGGCCCCCTGCTTCTCCCAATCGCAATGTCATCCATGCCTCCGCCCCTCTTCTTCCGGTCGAAGTCGTAGCTCCTCTTGGATCCAGAGTACCTATGGTAGTGCCCACCGCCATTCTCACCCAACACCTTCGCCTTCCCAAGAGCCCTGACTGAGCCAGTCGTACTTGATCAGGATCGCATCCACCTCTTCCTTCGTGCAACTTAAGGTCCTCACTTGCACCCTGCTCGTAACGACGGGCTTCGCCTCATCTTCCGGCGACGCCCTCTTCACCCGCTCCTCCTTCTCCTCATCGCCGCTCGCCACCGGGGCCACCTCGGCAGCCGTCGTGGCCAAAACAACCTTGACAACGAACACTGTCCTTGTGTCAGTTGTCGGCTGATCCACCTTGGGTGGAGCCTTCTTGGATGACGCCTACTTTGCCTGCAGCGGCGCCTACTTGGCCTCCAAGAGCAATGAGGTGTCAGAGTAGGCGGTGTCATGGGGAGGGCGGCGAGGAGCCAATGGGAGAGAATAAATGTTGGGAAAAGTTTTGAGGATGGCATGCGGATCCCACTCCCACCATCTTTTTTTATCTGCGTACTTGTTGACTAGGCTGTCATGTTATCTTAAAACCCTCTCACGTGTCAAAACCACCGCCATATCGATGCCACGTAGGATTAAAACCAGGGTGGAGTGGCTTGGGAGGGTGTATTTGTCTGGTTATGACACTTAAGGGGGTAAAACATCTGGTTTTGCAGTTGGAGATTGAAACATCTGGTTTTTTTTTGTGCTAATTGAGCTTTACTGGCCCAAGGATATACGTCAACAGGGACACAATATCAACAAAAACATATACATGTAGACATCGCGTCAACTAAAACATTGTGGTTTAGAATGAGGGAATGTTTTGCACCGGTTTTAAGTGTTCGAGAGTGTCAAGTGCTCGGCTTTGGAGTTAAGAATCGATTTCCGGAGTCATTCAAGAGTTTTTTTTTTATTAAGGAGATTCATTAAACCATCAAAGGTGAAATGCAAAAGTTAAGAGGGGTAAAATAGAGCCACCCAGATAGATAGGCCAGCCCAGCCAAAAGACGTGCATGACCGGCCCAAGATGGGATCGATCTCGAACCCAACATACTAAAAAAGGAAAGGAACTATAGCCTGGGCTAGGCTGTGGGAGCAATCATCTCATCTGCTCCTCTCCTATCTGACCTGCGGTTCCTTCTCTGCAACTTCCTCCTACCAGTCCACCACGGTGGCCGGAGTGCCTGCCGGACACACTCGCTCCAGCCGTGCCCGCACAGCGACGAGGCCGATGTCCTCGTCTGTGGTGGTGACCTGCTGCCTCCCTGGAGCCCCCACTCCAGGCAAGGCGGCATCCTCATCACCACACCTCAACGCCGCCGCCGCCGCCGCCACCAGGAGGAACAAGGACCACCTAAGAATCGCCCGAAGGTATCGAATCCATCCCAGGGCCAACTCCACTTTCCATTTCTTTCTCTACGCATTGCAAATCAGTGTCGAATTAGTACATCTACTATTGCTCTGTCCCTTCTTTGTTCCCGGGAAGAGACTGCGTGCTCAAGAGCAGTGAGCTCGCCGCGCTCGCGGCTATCTTCCACTTCCGGTAAAGCGCCAACGACCTGGCTTAGTTTCAATCACGGAAGAATGAGTAATTTTTATGAGAAGTGCTGTCGAACATTCAACTGTTTTTAGGTAAAATTAGTTATATTTTGGGACGTTGGATTTCAATCCAATAGATCCCTCATACAACCCTCTCCAAAAAAATAATGTGGGGCGTTTGATCTTCGTCCAACAGATCCACCTATACAAACCCCCATCCAAAAAATGATCTAGGGCGTACAAGCCCCCCTCCAAAAAAGATAATCTGAGATGCCATCTAATGGGCCTGTTCTTTTCGGCTGCGGCTTATGGCTTTGGGCTGAAATTTTTGAATTTTAGCTGTTTACGGTACAGATTACGGAGAGACAGATACTCGCTTGCGATTTTGGCAGGTACAGATATTGGACTTTTAACGTGTACATCGTTTAACTTGTAGATCCCGTCTTGAGAAAATACTCCGTTTAAAAGTTAGGTACTGTAGCAAAAGCCAAAAGCCGCCGGCTTGTGAGGTAAAGAACAGGCCCAATGTCTCAAAATCTACTAATTTTGCCCTAAAAAATAGTCGAATGTTGTGTAGACACTACTAATTTTTATTCCATCCGATTGCTCAATCTATTCAGATCAGGACCAAGTGAACTGTCCAAATTCACATAAGCGAGTAATAACCCACTTCTTTCATGCCAGAAAATGCAGTTGAGCTGACCTTAATTTTGTAGACACAACTGAAAAAAAAATCAAAATCAGAGCCGAACAGGGGATTGTTATTAACGAAACCTTTGTATTGGCTGGCTGATTAGCCCACCGTTGCCCCGGCAGGAAAAGAAACCTTTGTTTTGATCTGACAAGTGCATTTCTTTCTCTTCATCACATGGCTCTAGTGGCACCAAACCGAGCTATCTTGGCGTGCAGAAGAGTCCTCCGTCTCTTGCATTGTGTCCTGCAACCAATAATTGCGTATCCACCTAAGAGGATGTAGGATCGGTATAGCAGCACAAAGGATAAATGGTGCCTTTAAATTTTTTTCTAAGTATTCTCTTAAATTTTACTTCAATAGTTATAAGAAGCTATGAAAATCAAAAAACCAAAAATCCAAAAACTTCTCGGAGATATTGAAATTTTCAGCTCGTGAATAGTGCTTTTAGCACTATCAAATTCGAAAAACCATGTAACTTTTGATCTATCAATCTAAAAGACTTAAAACTTAAATCAAAACTAGTTCGTGACCTTAGAAACTATCCCAATAAAAAAACTCAAAAGAACTTGAGAAAATTGGAATATTTTAGTTCGTGAAGCTCTGCTGTACTAAAATTAGGACAAAATCTAAAATTGAGCTAACTTTCAAACTGCAATTCCAAATCACTTCAAATTTGGCATGCACCTTCTATAGGATGTCAGGAACCTTGAGAAGGCAAGTTTTATAGCCACTTCACCTTAGAGGACATAAAGCACACCAAATACTCAACTCTCAAACTCTAACACTAAACAAAAGAGTACAAGAGAGGTAGCTTAGATAGCTAACACAGTCGTCTCCTTTCATTGCAAGCAATCGCCATGCTTGCCACGTGTAGGTGCACAATTGGCTTGCCACGCGTCAGCAAGTCTCTTCCATTCTGGTTCCACCGGATCGCGCCTCACTTAGACCAACCAAGCCGCGTGACGCAAACCTGCTTTTCAAATTTCTCTTCAATATTTTCTGTCTTTCTTGTGCCATACTTGAGTTTACCATTTCACCTGGCATCCTTGATTGTTCTGGGCCTCGGCTCCTTCATGAGCGTAGCCCTGATCCTCACTGTTGACTATGGTTGACTCCAAGCGACCCTACACATCTAAAAACAAAGAAATCATTTTCAGATACAAGTTTTTCACAACTTGATCCATATTAGCAATGACATATCTCATGCAACCTATAACCGCTGACCTAGGTCACCAAATCATCATATGACTCAAAATTCTCAAAATCATCTATTTCTGCAGATTGTCAAGAAAAATATGCAAATTTCAAATTTTCACTCCAAAATGCCAATGATTCATCATAACAATGTCATGGACCTTCTCACATGGTCCTTCAAAGGAGATAGTGAGTCAAATCACTATGCTCCCCCATGGTAGGCATTTCTTTCATACACAGTATTCTTACAATGTTCTTTGTGTTGCTTGTTTTGCGTGCATATGCAGTTGTATATTTGGACAAATAATGTACCCTCTTTTTGTTCAGTTACTATTTTTCTCCTTTTGAAATAGAACACTTAACAATTCACAACGATAAGTGAGTCGTAAACTTTCGGTTCAGCAGTAGAGCTGCTTCTTTCGTTCTTTGTATGGCAGATGCTTTATGGAATGTTCAATTGTTTTATTATGGAAGCTCTTCTTGAACCAAAATGCTAGGTTGTTCAATGAGTAGCTATATGCACTGTCGCAAAATTCAACAACTATGAATAACTGTTATCCACATTTTGCTGAATTGTTGATATAACTAAAGTGCTCCAATTTCTAAAACCCTTAGTAACAACACTCACTACACCAAGAAATGCATGTGTCAGCTCAAACCCTTAGTAACAATACTTCCTTTTGGTATAACAAGCCAGCGTCTGCGGTGAGCTCTTTTAATTGTCTGCTTGCAAAGGGAAGGCTAACTGTGGAATCTCCGTTTGATTGTTGTATCTAAAATATTTCCTTTGGTCTTGTAACAACTGTCAAAGATTCATTTGTGGCGTGGAGTACTTAGACATGGCTTTGGTTTAGGAACTACGGAACTACAATCCTAAGGATGGCCGCAGGGGTAAACCCGTAAGCAAAGATGAAGGAGGCCAAAGGAGGTCATTGAAGTGGTAAGTATAAACATGTCGTCGCAGAAAGATCGTGATCTTGTTTCTGTTGTCGGCAACTGCAGGGTAAATGGTGGTAAGATCTGGTATTTAGTTGGAATTTTGAACTGCAATGACTATTGGCAGGTGACGAAAACAAAGCCGGACAACTTCACTCCACGTGTAGTAGAGAAAACAGATGACTATGTCCGAGTTGAATACGAGAGTCCTGTATTCGGGGTAGCACCTCCTTACTCTTGTAAGCTAATCTACGTGCTTACATATGTGTAGGTTGCATTTTTATCCACTAATGATTGAGCGTTGTTCCCTGCAGTTTGTAGATGATGTTGAGTTCTTGTTCCCTCCTGGCAAGAAATCAATTGTTCGGTGTCGATCAGCATCTCGATCAGGATCTATTGATTTCAATGCCAATAAGAAGAGAGTTAAGGCAAGCGCATGACTATCGTTTGTGTCATTTGGTTTTCAGTATCTTAGCCAACTCACTGAATCAAATACCACAGTTGGTGACATGATGTCTCATCCTTGTTCCATGGCATGGCAGGTGCTGAGATACGCTTCTCCTTATAATCTATCGCCCTGTAGAATGTAAGCAGGCGATAGGCCGATCTTTGTGAGGTATGAATGAATTGCTCTGTGTCCTCCTCCTCCTCCATTGGAGGTGCCGATCGGTCGAGCTAAAGCCGTCTGTCTGGCTGTGGCCCATTTCTCCCTCAGCTTTGGGTGCTGGCCACGCAAAGTGGGATCTTAATTGGTCCATCTCTCTCTCTCCCCCCACAAAGTGCTTGTATGGAAAAAGAAATCTCCTGATTCTTTTTTGGGTCAGCGCGGCGCGAGCGTCAGCGGCTCCGTTTGGACGCTAGACCTAACGCGCGGGGGGGACTAGTTAAGGGCCTGTTTGGGACTGCTCTGCTCTAGGTTTTCCAGCTCTGCTCCCAATTTGTCTAGCCAAACAGATCAAGCTCTAAGAACTCTGCTCCAAGAAAAAGGTGGAGTTGAGGGCCAACTCCACGTTTTTTGTGGAGCTCCTCAAGGGGTACTCCAGAAACTAGAGATTCATACCTCTTCATGGAGTTGAGGGAAAATTACCCACCTATGCCATTGATTACACAAACATACCCCTTCGTTCTTTTTTCTTACTTTCTTCCGCACGGCGCATCTTCTCGTCCGCCGCCAGCACGCCGCCGCCCCGTACACCGCCACCTAGGGCTCCGCCGGCAAGGAGATGGCCGAAATCACAGATCCGGTGGCCCTCCACCGAAAGAGCCCATTTTTTCCGTCCAAAACCTCTCCCTCTCCAAAACCGAAAGAGCCTTTTGGGTCTATTCATACGTTGCTAATATTTTTACTAAATTATTTGTATTTACTTATTTTTACATCATATTTCAATTAGTAAAACCAAACAAACACTCACATATGGTTTTAAAACATCAAAACATACACCAAACATCATCCATGGGCATATTAGACCTTTCTTAGGAAAACCTTCTATTCCTGGAGCTGGAGTCATGCTGCATGCCAAACAGGTCCACCTGCTCCAGCAACTCCAAAGTGGAGCCGCTCTAGAGTGAAGTTGGTAGAGCAGAGCTGGAAAAACCGGAGCAGAGCGGTCCCAAACAGGGCCTAAGTCATCTTCTTCTTCACTAGGCATCATATCATATGCTAGTCATATTGCAGCATCAAACAGAGCATGCATGCATGACAGGTGAAAAGCTAGACCTGCTAGCATTTGACCAGCCAACATGTGAAGCCTCACTTTGTCCTTTCTCCGTTTCCTCTCGATTGCATTGCATTGCGTATATATTTGCACCTGCATTTGCTCCTATCATGTCATGTGGAAACGCGCATTTGATTTTGGCCATTGCCATTGCGCTGCACTGCACCGGAGCGAGCGAGCTGAGCTGCCTACCAATAATATCATATGAGCCATGACTGCTTTTCCCAGCCAGGCCCAGGCGCACTACGCAAAGAATTAATGGAGTCAAAAGGGTGTTCAGGGGTTAAAGCCGACAATTAAACTAGCTGGCTAGTAGTAAGTGGCTGGCTGGCTTGCATAGTTCAGTCAGTGGTCGTCGATCAGGCTCCTCCTCCTAGATACGCGTATGCGCCCATGGTTGACAAATGAAAAGGCTTCTTTCTTTACATGGCCGGCGACGATCGATATATATTGAGTACGGTGACTGGCATTCTAATCTCCTAGAACTTAGAGATGTGTGCTGTAAGAATTCCTATATAAATTCCAATAGGATTAAGGTTCTGACTTTTCTTTGGAGGAGAACTAGGTATCGCTGCATAAAGCTATGAGGGGTGGTTATAGAGAACTTAAGCTATAAACCAACTTATCCAAAATATGAGACACACGAGAGAATTAGATGCTAGGTTATTTTTTAACACTAGATTTTTTTGTATAGGGTAAAGATCCGAGGATCCTAAAAGGTTCGATATGGTTGTGAGAGAGCGACAATCTCTTGTACTCTTTTAAAGTCATGCTTAACGAATTTATTGTCAGCTTCGTCCAATCTTTCTCTCTTGTTATTATTTCGTCGCCGTTATTTTGGTTCTCTTTATGGAATTTATCTACTTCGATCTTGATATTATGTACGTCCATGTTGTATCTCCTAACTCTCGTCAGATCTGAAAGTTGCTGCACAAAAGAGAGAGAGAGAGAGAGAGAGAGAGAGAGAATCAGCGTATAACAATATGGCACGGTGGACCTCACGGACAAGGAAGCTGGACTCCATCTAGTTTGTCTGGAGGGTTGACTCCAGTTTCTAGTACCTTACAGATATCAAGCAAGTCTTGATAGAAAGGCTAATCTTCAAACCATACAACTTTCGTTTTCATCTAGCTAGTGCCCTATGAAGTCTATGGATATTTTGGACAACTATTAGCTAGCTAGTATATTCTTCGTACATATGCCTACCTCGTACCAATTGAAACATGATAAAACTAAAGCGATCAAGCGTAATAGCAGCGTAATCCTATCGATCTAACTTTGTCTTACAACAAGATACAGCTTCTTGCTTAATATGATGTAGAAAAACCTTGCGTCCGAGCCAGATTCCCTCAGTTGGGCAGAGCTAATGGTTTTGTAAACCGCCAGATAGATATTATCCTCACAACAAATTCCATGATTCTGAAAAGAGCTTAGGCCAGAGTGAACTGAACATATCCCATTAACAAGGAGAAAAAAATACCTCGGCGATCTCGGACCTACGACCGCACTATTAGAATATGGTATAGGATATGTAAATATGGTAGCTAACGATATCAGTCGATTGGTTAGGATTCTGAAGATCACCTACCTTAGGCGTTAGCGTCATACTCATAGCTATATATATGAGAGACAGATCAATCTGTAAGGGCTAAGCCATTGAGGCCAAGATATCAAACTCTGAATATTTCTTTATGGTATCAGAGCCACGAACCTATCTCCACTAATATCTTCCGCTCTCATCATGGCGACGACCGGCAGCGCTCAACTCAGCGGCAGCGCCGGCGCTATCATATCCAACACCACGACGTCGACTCAAGCCGGGATCATACCGGCCTTCAATCAAATGATTACCGTCAAGCTCTCCGGCGACAACTACCTGTTGTGGACTGCACAACTGTTCCCCTACTTAAGGAGTCAGAGACTCATGGGGTACATCGACGGTACCATTGCACGTCCAGCAATCACTCTCACACAGAGTGGTGCTGATGGACTTGTGCAATCAGTTGCCAATCCGGAGTACAGCATTTGGTACCAGCAAGATCAACTTGTGATGAGCGCAATCCTGTCTTCTCTTACAGAAGGAGTGCTTGCTCAAGTTGTTGGCTGCAGTACTGCACGCGAGGTCTGGTGCGCCATCGAGCGGGCGTTCGCTGCTGGCTCTCGCGCCCAGATCATGCAGTTGCGGATGCAACTCACCACCATCCAGAAGAAGGATCTCAGCGTCAATGACTACTTCCGCAAAGTGAAGAACATCACCGACACGCTTGCTGCAATTGGCAAACGACTTGAAGATGACGAACTCATCGCTTACATGCTACGGGGACTCGGGTCTGAATATGATCCGCTCGTCACCAGTCTGACGACGCGCACCGACGCCCTGACCGTCAACGATGTCTATGCACACATGCTCAATTTTGAATTGAGACTTGAGCACAATTATTCCAGCCACCAGATCAACCAGGTGAGCAAAATTCAGGGTCGTAGCGGCAACCGTGGCCGTGGCCGTGGACGCGGCAACAATGGTGGGCGTTCTTCCTTCTCAGGCGGACGCGGAGGCGGCACCAGGAACACTGGCTCAGGAAACTCAAATCAAGGCGGACAGAAGCAAATCTGTCAAATCTGCTATCGTGACAATCATGATGCTTCCAGATGCTATCATCGGTTTGACCAAAACTATGTAGCCAATGATACAAGAATTGCTGCTGCAGCTTCCATGGTGAATAGCTACGCCGTCGACTCCAACTGGTATGCGGATACCGGCGCGACAGATCATATAACCAATGATCTAGAGCGTTTGTCAACCAAAGAACACTACACCGGCAATGATCGTGTGCAAGTCGCAAATGGCGCAGGTTTGTCCATTACTCATGTTGGTAATTCGTCAATTACTGCTGCTCGACGTCCCTTACTGTTGAACAATATCTTACATGTCCCTAGAATCAACAAACATCTTCTCTCTGTCCATAAGCTTGTGTCTGACAATAATGTTTTCATGGAATTCCATCCTGATCATTTTCTTGTGAAGGATCAAGCCACGAAGACCGTTCTGCTTAAGGGTTCTTGTGAAGAAGGCCTCTACTGCATTCCAAATAAATCGACCAGCCGTGCTTTCCTTTCTGCCAAGGTCTCGTCTGAAATCTGGCATCGCCGGTTGGGACACCCTGCTCCTTCAGTCATTCGTCAGATCTTAGAAGAAAATAAACTTGATGTAGTCTCTAATAACGCGTCCAGAGTCTGTGACGCTTGTCAACAAGCAAAGGCTCATCAATTACCCTTTGCTCCTTCTAGTCATGTGTCATTGAGTCCACTTGAGCTGGTCCATACCGATGTTTGGGGTCCAGCCAAGATTTCTGTCAATGGCTATCGCTATTATGTAAGCTTTGTTGATGACTACAGCCGGTTTGTTTGGATTTATTTCCTCAAGAACAAGTCTGATGTAGAATCCATTTTCTTCCAGTTTCAAAACCATGTTGAGCGCCTTCTGAACAAAAAGATTCTTGCTATTCAGTCTGACTGGGGTGGTGAATACCATCGACTACATAAACATTTTGCTCGTGTAGGAATCACCCATAGAATCTCCAGTCCACATACACATCAGCAGAACGGCCTGGTGGAAAGAAAACACAGGCATATAGTTGAGACAGGCATTGCTCTCTTGGCTCATTCCTTCATGCCAATTCGGTTCTGGGATGAAGCTTTCAATTCGGCCTGTTTTCTGATCAATAGAATGCCTAGTCGTGTGATTCACGGAGATAATCCTTTGCACCGACTTCTTGGTGTTAATCCTGATTACAAATTTCTAAAAGTGTTCGGTTCTGCATGCTGGCCCAATCTGAGAGCATACAATTCAGCTAAACTCAGCTTTAGGTCCAAAGAGTGTGTGTTTGTAGGCTACAGCTCCAGCCACAAAGGTTATAAATGCCTTGACCGTCAAACAGGAAGAATCTACATCTCAAGAGATGTTGTCTTCGATGAGGGAATATTTCCTTTCCAAACTTTGCCAGCACAGTCCTCTCTCACCACACAAACAGCCCATCATCCAATTCTTGTTCCTTCAGTCCAATATACTGAAACCTTCCTCACTGACATAAATCCGACAACAGACAGTCCAGTTGATCCTCCCTCTTGTGAACCCCCGAGCAGTCCAGTTTTTGATAATTTACCTACTGACAATGGATCACCTCACATTAGCATTGATCATGCAGCTGTAGATGTGTCTGAGCATGCAGGTTCTTCTGTTGACCCAGAAGTGGAGTCAAGTGCAACCGAGTTTCCGCTAGATGTCCAGCAGAACAATATACATCAATCAACTCATCCAATGCAAACAAGACTTAAAAACAATATTGTGAAGCCGAAGCAATACACAGATGGAACAGTGAGATATACAGCAACTGCAATGACTAGTTCGCCTGCAGCAGTACCTGAAGATCCCAAATCCTTTTCAGAGGCAAGCAGGTACAAAGAATGGAAGGAAGCTATGGATTCTGAGTATGCAGCATTACTGAAAAATCAAACTTGGACACTTGTTCCTCCCAAGAAGGGTGTCAACTTGATTGATAGCAAATGGGTGTTCAAAGTCAAACGGAGGGCAGATGGAGCTATTGACCGTTACAAAGCTCGTTTAGTAGCAAAGGGCTTTAAACAAAGATTTGGTGTCGATTACTTGGATACTTATAGCCCAGTGGTAAAGCCAACTACTGTCCGGACAATACTTTCTCTTGCTGTCTCGAGGGGCTGGAACATGAGGCAGATTGATATACAGAATGCTTTTCTCCATGGCTTGCTTCAAGAAGAAGTGTATATGTGTCAACCTCCTGGGTATGAGAGTCAAGAAGTCCCTCGAGGATACATTTGCAAACTAAACAAAGCGCTTTATGGATTGAAACAAGCGCCGCGCGCCTGGCACTCTCGATTAGCTCAGAAGCTGAAAAGTTTGGGGTTCTTACCTTCCAGGTCTGATGCATCGCTGTTTATTCTGCACAACACAGATATCACCATGTACATGCTAATCTATGTGGACGATATCATTATTGTAAGCTCTTCATCTACTGCAACTGACAAACTTATACATGAGCTTCACAAGGATTTTGCAGTAAAGGATCTGGGGAAGCTTGCATATTTTCTGGGTATTGAAGTTGCATCGGACAGACAAGGTCTAGTATTGTCCCAGAGGAG
Source organism: Dendrocalamus latiflorus (assembly GCA_017311315.1). Classification (NCBI taxonomy): domain Eukaryota; kingdom Viridiplantae; phylum Streptophyta; class Magnoliopsida; order Poales; family Poaceae; genus Dendrocalamus; species Dendrocalamus latiflorus. Next base: position 35,284,549 of record CM029632.1, on the reverse strand, counting down.
GTATGCACAAGATCTCCTGACAAGAGCAAGGATGGAGAATTGCAGACCTATCTCAACACCCATGGCCGCTGCTGAAAGATTGAGCAAAGAACTTGGCACTGCATTGTCGGGTGATGAACAGTTCCGTTACAGAAGTGTTGTTGGCGGGCTGCAATACCTAACAATTACCAGACCAGATCTCTCCTTCGCTGTGAATCGTGTTTGCCAGTATATTCAAGCACCCACCGACAAGCATTGGGCAGCGGTAAAACGAATTCTTCGGTTTGTGAAGGGAACACTACAGCAAGGTTTGGTTTTTCAGAAGTCTGATAATGAGGAACTGCATGCGTTTTCGGATGCCGACTGGGCCGGGTGTTCTGATGATCGGCGTTCAACCAGTGGCTTTGCAGTTTTTCTAGGATCTAATTTGATATCATGGAGCTCCCGGAAACAGCAAACTGTGTCTAGATCAAGCACCGAGGCCGAATACAAGGCAATCGCAAATGTTGCTGCAGAATTAATTTGGGTTCAATCTTTGTTGAGAGAATTGGGTATCTTCCAGAAGTGTGCTCCAGTATTATGGTGTGACAATCTTGGAGCAACTTATTTGACTACAAACCCGGTGTTCCATGCTCGCACGAAGCACATAGAAGTGGATTTCCACTTTGTCCGAGAACAAGTGGCTCGAAAGGCTTTGAAAGTGCAGTTCATCTCGTCAAAGGATCAACTGGCTGATATCTTCACCAAGGCTTTGTCGAGGGGACCGTTCAACATGATTTGTAGCAATCTCAACCTGGTTTATAAAGGTTGTGATTGAGGGGGACTATTAGAATATGGTATAGGATATGTAAATATGGTAGCTAACGATATCAGTCGATTGGTTAGGATTCTGAAGATCACCTACCTTAGGCGTTAGCGTCATACTCATAGCTATATATATGAGAGACAGATCAATCTGTAAGGGCTAAGCCATTGAGGCCAAGATATCAAACTCTGAATATTTCTTTACGCACAATTTTGTTAGGCTGTTGAACGTAATCTCGCAGTACACACACACTATCGTTGATCGTGATTGAAAACAAAATCGATGGCCAGGTCGATTCACATGTTCCCCGCACCGAGCAAGAATTTCCATGTCCAAACGAATGGACGCGCAGCAACACACACTTGCTTACACACATATGCGGCAGGCAAGCGCCACACTAGCAGCTCAGCTGGCCACTCAGCGAGATGCAGGCAAGCTAGCTAGGCAGGCATGGCCATGTGTGATGTGGTGTGGGTTAGAGCCCGGTGGTGCTTATCACACAGAGACCGGTTGAGGTCAAATCAGAAGATGGTGCTGATAGATGGAGATGCACCACCACCTTGAAGTGTCATCCCGGCCTTAGCCTTAGCTTGTTGTATACCCCCCCTCCCCACCATAATAACAAGGAATCAACTTTTTTTGCCACCAGCTAACATGAGTATGACCACACCTTGTTGCAATTCTCTCTCTCTCTCTTTTTAACCACTCTCTCTGTGCCAATTATATATGTCCGCTTGGCGAGCTGAACTATGCATTCGTGTAGAACGTCTAATAAACAATTTGATGCTCCAAGTTTGTGTAAGAGTGGACATCAACTTCTTTTTAGACAAGTGAGAACTTGAGCTCCCATGATTAACCCACGCTTCCTTTTGAACATTGATCTGCGCAAGGCCAAGGTGCCGTTCCCTGGCAACCCTATGGTGCCTCTGCATTCCTACATCACTATCGCCACCTTCCACGCATCCAAAGCTCCACGATGAATTTTCCACTCCAGTCTTCCTAGTAGCCAGCAACATACCACATATTTCAAAGCAAGTTTCCACCGCCTGCTTACTTTCAAGGCTACTTTACTTTGATGATCTTCTACACATATATTTCAAAGCTAATGTTTTCTTTCTTCTTTCCTTGCCCACTACACTAGTTTTGTACTAGCCTAGCACTACCCATCATCTACCAAGCCCATAACTAAGTGCCCAAATGTTTACCTTGCATTCTGAGTGTGAGCTACTACTACTACTAGGCTTCTAGCTTGGTGGTATATGTGCATGAACGCAAGCAGTTGCCTCCTCCTTGGTGGTGCGTAGCATTAGCGTAGCTCGGCCACTTGCTTCCATCCTCGGTCACAGCAGAACAGATGCCCATGGCTCTGGAGTCATGGCTCACCAAGGTCCGGTCGGCCATGTCGTCCGGCCTTGGCTCCGCAAAGTCGTCGGGAGCGCCGCCGGGCGCCGGCCGGGGCGCCAAGAAGAACAACGTCGGCATCCTCGCCATCGAGGTCGCCAGCCTCATGTCCAAGCTCCTCCACATGTGGCGCGCCGTCGGGGACGCCGCGGTCGCGCGCCTCAGGCACGAGATCGTCAACCTCGACGGCGTCCGCAAGGTCGTCTCCGACGACGACGCCTTCCTCCTCGGCCTCGCGTGCGCCGAGCAGGTGGACGCGCTCCGCGTGGCGTCCGAGTCCGTCGCCGCCCTCGCCGCGCGCTGCGACGATCCCTGCCTCCGCGAGTTCAGGGGCGCCTTCTTGGACTTCGCCGACACTGGCCGTGACCGCCACCGTTGGGCGGCGACATGGAAGGAGATGGACACGAGGGCGCACAAGATGGACAAGCAAGTGGTCAGTACCACCGCGCTCCGCAGAGCCATGGAGGAGCTGGCGGAGGCCGAGCACGGCCTCCGGAAGCTCCTCCAATGCGGCGGCAGCGGCGGATGCCATCGTCGTAGCCTCTCAGCGAGCAAGATCTCGGTGGCGGCCGAGCAGCAGCAGCTGATTTTCTCCAAGCAGCAGGAGGTGAAGCACCTCAAGCAGACGTCCCTCTGGGGCTGCACCTTCGACGCCGTCGTCTCGTCGCTGGCGCGGGCGGCATTCACCATCCTCGCGCGCATCAAGCTCGTCTTCGGCGCCGTCCAAGATCAGCGACACACGCCACTTCATCGCAGCCTCACTCTCTCCTCGGCCGTCCACCCGTCCGCCGAGGTGCAGTCCCCGCCGCCGCTGTCGCGGAAGTCCATGTCGATGGAGGAGGTGTTGTTCGACCAAAGCATGAAACGGGGCGGGTTCTTTGAGTACAGTTCGGCGTCGCTGGTGCCCCCGCCGGAGACGCTGGGCGCGGCCGCTTTGGCGACGCGGTACGCCGGGCTGGTCATCTCGATCGAGAGGATGGCGCGCTCGCCGCGGCTGGTGGGGCCGGACGAGCGGGACGAGCTGTACGGCATGCTCACGGCGAGCGTGCGCGCACAGCTCCGCGAGCGGCTGCGGGGCGCGGTGCCCACGGCCGACCCGCGGCTAGCCGGCGAGTGGCGTGCCGCTCTGGCCGGGATCCTGGAGTGGCTCGCGCCGATGGCGCATGCGACGATGCGGTGGCAGGCGGAGCGCAGCTTCGAGCAGAGGAAGACGACGGCCGCGGGGGACATAACCGGATTGGCACCGAGGGGCGGCGGCAACGTGCTGCTGCTGCAGACGCTGCACTTCGCGGACCGCGACAAGGTGGAGAACGCCGTCGCGGAGCTCCTTGTCGGGCTGAACTACGTGTGGCGGTTTGAGAAGGAGATGAGCTGCCGCGCGCTCTTCGCCGTGCACCGTGAGTTGATGGAGCGCGGCCGCACGAGCAACTTCAACGGCGTCGAGGACACCGGCGTGGTTGACGACAATTGCCGAGGCAATGTGGACGGGAGTGCCAATGGAACAGTAAGCTCATGCGCCTAGACCGTCTGATCAAAATCAACGCTGGAAATCTGTGTCTGCGCGATGTTTTTTTTTTTAGTTTTTCCCCCTGCTCAATCGATCTCTATGGATTTTTGTGATAATTGGGGCCGGATGGAATCTTGACGCATGTAAAAAGGAAAAAATGGCGAGTGCTTAACTGTAGTTATTTACTCTCTCCGTCCTTTTCTACTTACATTTTTAATTTTTATGGTCTCCATGATACGCCTTTAACCGCTACTTTTTATAACTCTACTAAGATATATTAATAAAACGATAATATTATAAAAAAAATTTAACGATAAATCTAATGATATAATTTTTGTCGATGTCTACGACCGCCTCGTGGCCCGGACTTCGTCGACGCCCTCGTCCGACCACCTCGCGGTCACGACTTCATCGACGCTCGTCCGACTACCTCATGGTCGCGACTTCGTCGACGCCTGTCCGACCCCTCGGGGTCGAGATTTCGTCGACACCTGCAACCACCTCGTTATCGCATCTAAGTCAATCTAGCCCCAAACGATTGAGCCTTGCAGCAACCCCAATAGTATAAGAGAATGTCCAGACCCTAAACCCTATATAAATCCCCAACAGGGGACGAGAGGATCAAAGCCACTTATTTTCTCACTAGCTCTCTCTCTTTGTCGGTCGGCTCACTAGCTCTCTTAGTCTATATCCCCCAAGGGGAAACGGGTACCATGTTCCCACTATTGTGCTCATATAACAACATTTAGTGCCGTCCACGCCTACGACCGCATCATGATCGATGTGATCGTGAGACATTCTATGACCTTGTAGTCGTCGCCATGAGAGAGATCCGCTTAATCTAATATGTGCTCAAATCGCACGATGACCCCGTGCCCCAATGTACTCTATGGAGTATAAAAATCACACGGCAGCCTCACGCCCCAGAGTACTCTATGGAGTATAAAGCGCCAGGAACTCAGCTGTCCCAGGCAACTCCGTGGAGTATAAAAAATCGCACGACGGCCTTGCGCCCCGGTGTACTCTACGGAATATAAAGTGTCAGGAACTCAGCCATCCTAGACAACTCTATAAAGTATAAAACAAATCGCACGGTGGCTTTGTGCACCGGTGTACTCTACAGAGTATAAAAAATCGCACGGTAGCCTTGGTCCTGGCGTACTCTGTTGATTATAAAGCGCTAGGAACATGACTGTCCCGGACAACTCTACGGAGTATAAAAACTCACACAATGGCTTCATCCCCAGTGTACTCTAGCTCCCCACCACTAGCAATAACCCCGGTGAGCCTTGCACACTTCACGTGTCTCACCAGGGAATTCGTCGCGCAAACAACATCGAGTGATAGTTCCTCCCCTGAGTGAGAGATGCATTCGACCACCTCGTGGTCGTGACCTCGTCGACGCACATTCGACCACCTCGTGGTCAGGACTTCATTTACACTTGTTTGACCCCCCCCCCCCACAGTTGTGGCTTCGTCGACACCAGTCCGACCCCTCGGGGTCGAGACTTTGTTGACACCTGTGACTACCTCTTAGACGCATTTTTGTCGACGTCTATGGCCGCCTCGTCCGACCACCTCATGGTCGTGACTTCATCGACACCCATCCGACCCCTCAGGGTCGGGACTTCGTTGACACCTGGGACCACCTCATGGTCGCATCTTCGTCGACATCTATGACCGCCTCGTGGTTTGGACTTTATCGACGCTCATCCGACCCCCTTATGATCGAGACTTCGCTGACACTTGTCCAACCATCTCATGGTCATGACTTCATCGATGGCTGTCTGACCACCTCGTGGTTGTGATTTCGTCAATGCTCGTCCGACCATCTCGTGGTCATGACATCATCGACGCCCATCCGACCCCTCAGGGTTGAGACTTCATCGACACCTGCGACCACCTCGTGGTCGCATCTTCATCGATATTTACGACCGCTTCGTGGCCCAGACTTCGTCAATGCTCATCCGACCACTGTGTAGTTGTGCCTTTGTCGACATCCTCATTCGACCACCTCGTGGTCGTGACTTCGGTTGATGCCTGTCCGACCACCTCATGGTCGCAACCTCGTCGACACCCATCCAACCACCTCGTGGTCGCAACTTTGTCCACGCTCGTCCGACCCCTCAAGGTCACAACTTCGTTCACAGCTATGACCACCTCGTGGTGGTTGCATCTTTGCCGATCCCAACCCCAAACGACTGAACTAGACAACATGCCCAATAGTATAAGGGAATGTACTAATGTAATATCACCTTTTGTAATTATTAAGGGGTAAGATAGAGATTTTCCATCCTACCCCATTCATGTATATATAAATACCCCAACTGGGGGCGACAGGACCGGAGCCACTCATTTTCTCAGTAGCTCTGTCTCTGTCGGTTAGTTCACCAGCTCTCTTAGTCTATATCCCCTTAGGGGGAAACAGGTACCTTGTACACACTGTTGTGCTCATACAACAACATATAGCACACACAGAAGCGTTAATCTACGCGTGCACACACACCGTGCATGCCAGTTTTCACGCTGGGAGATTACTACTGTTTCTGAGTAAAATTATTGTTAAATACATGTAAAGTCACTACCCAATTATGTACTGGCAGTAACTCTACATGTATTTAGCAGTAACTTCATTCACACACGGCAGTAACTTCCCGACGCATATTGTACACCTGCGCACAGAATAGTAATTATAAAGTTACTGTCATGTGTGAGTGAAGTTACTGTCAAACATATATAAAGTTACTGCCAGTTTTATAGTGTTACAACTGATAGCAACTCTACAAATATTTGACAGTAACTTCACTCACGCACGATAGTAACTTTTCAGCGCACACAGTGCTTGCAGGTGTAGAATAGCACAGCCATATATATACACACACATATATAACATATACACACACACATATACATACATATATGAAGCATTTTCCGTATTCCTGGGGTACATACTCCCACTTCCAATATAACACTTAAACGAATGTGTTATACTTATTTATCACTTTCATTATACTTAAATACTAATTCTAAGATACTCCAATGTGATTTTGTTGAAAAAGTTTCATCAGAGTCTTTTATTTTTGCTATATACCATTTTCTATATGTAAAAGGAGTGTATACACAAATTATACTATATGCGTATGTGTGAAGCCTTTTTCGTACTCTCAGGGGTACATATTTTCACTTCTAATATACCACTTAAACAACTATTTTATACTACTTTATTATTTTTGGTATACTTAAATACTAATTTTAAGATACTTATATATTTTTTCATGTATAACAGGAGTATGTACACAAATTATGCTATAAAAAGTGATCTTTCAAAAAAAATTCGTGGAACTCACTTTGGAGTATCTTATAATCATTATTAAAGTATATTCAAATAGATAAAGAGATATAGCAATATCATTAAAATGATATAATAGAAGTAGAATAACATACTCTCCGAAGTACAGAATAAAAGTTCCAAATAAGTACTATATATGAAGTGGTCCCAAATTGCTGGATGGCAATGGCCTGATTGAAACTATACTGTCTACTGAAAACTAGCTGCCCTGGTGCGGTCTGTGTGTTGGGTGCATCATGAACCATGATCATTAAGACTACACTGTGCATGTGCCTGACTCACATTTTTGTTTGTTTTGCAAGTAAAACCTGACTCACACATATGACAGCAGAAAGCTCCAGCTACAGAGAAGCTGCATCCCATCAGTTGAACAAGATGATGAGGTATGTGCTAGTTAGTATACACGCAAATGCATCAGCTTTATTTTTGCTGCATCCGGTGACGATAATGATGCAGCCATACACACACTGACACTACTGCGTAGTGCGTACCCGTAAACGATGGTAGAAACACGCATGCATCTGTCCACTCCAGGGGACGCAATCGTTGCAACTGCAAATCCAAGTGTAGATTTTTGTTCCTTGTTGCCCATGTACTCAAGCATTCACCCTCTCTCTCTCTCTCTCTCTCTCTCTCTCTCTCTCTCTCTCTCCCTCTCCCTCTCCCTCTCTCTCTCCTGTGAGCAACTTGGTGGTGGTACTTGTTTATTAATCTGTGCTGTGACTATGAGCAAGTAGAAGTTTACATGTATATAGAATTGGTGAGTGAGCTGGTCAGCCACTAGGGACACATGGGAGGGTTGATTAAGTCAATCATGAGGATTCCATCCATTCACACATCACATGTTGAGTTGCTCTCGATTAATGCAACACTTCCATTAAACTGGATGCATCAGATCAAACCGACCATGCAACCATTGGTATTATATCTAAGGAATAACGTGCGTATATCCATGAGCATGAATGGGCTCTATATACAGGGAGCACAAGAAAATATGACATATACATATAAAAAGTATAAAGGCATATAAGTAAATACAAATAAGGTATTCCTATTCTAACACCCCTCAAATTCATGACACTGAGTTTGAAGAGAAAATACAAATATTGTACTCTAATCTGTGACTTCGTGAAAAAGTCAACAATCAATAACTCTGAGGGCACAAAGAGTAAAGTAAATACTCCCTCCTACACTTATGAGTGAGTGTATGAAGCATCCACACCAATGTGCTTGGTGAGCGCATGCTTCACTAGGTCACGGGCAACACTGATAGCACCTATACTATTAGAAAAAAGAGGCGCAAGTCCCATCACAGGCACTCCAAAATCTGCAAGTAACCATCTCAACCAAGTAACCTCTATTGTCACTGCTGCCATAGCACTCAACTCAACCTCTGCACTCGAACGGAAAACGACAGTCTGCTTCTTTTTCTTCAAAGCAATTAGAGAGGAGCAAAAAAAACACAGTAAGCAGAAAGAAAATGACGATCAGAAGGATCACTATCCCAGGTCGCTTCGAAGTATGTTTGAGGCTGTAGTGAGTTGAAGGTAGGAAAAACAAATGACAAGAGATAGTCCCACGCAAGTAGCGAAGAACACGAAAAATATGACTGTAGTGAAGATGGGTAAGACGAATCGCGAACCGACTCAAGATGTGAACAATATGAGCAATATCATGACGAGTGCTCATAAAATACACCAAACTTCCAACAAGATGGCGATATCAAGTAGAATCCTCGAGAAGATCACTATCAGTGGCACAAAGCTGAAGGGATAGCTCCACATGAGTCTTAACAGTATGAGTGTCAGTCAAACCAGACCGATCAAGAAGATCCTGGACATACTTTTGTTGGAGGAGGTAGTAGCCCTTAGGCGTGGAGGAAAACTCAATCATCAAGAGGATCATATATAGGTGTCAGCAAGATACCAGGAGAGGAGGCTGGTGAAAGATGAGAACACCTGGAGTAGTGAATACCAGAGAAACAAGACGATGGTGCTGCAGAAACAAGAGGTGATGCTACAGGAGGCGGAGGAACAAAAGGAACCACTTGAGACAGATCAGGAGAAGACTATGATAGTAGAGAAATGGGTGACGAGTTAGAAAGAGATAGCCATGAGATTGTCTCAACAGTGAAAACAGGACAAGGAGTCGAATCTCGATAGAAGAAAGGTTGAGATTCATCAAAGACAACACCTCGTGAGATCCTAATCCGTCAAACAAAAGAACCATAGCAATGATAACACTTATGCTCAAAACTATAACCAAGTACACTCAACTGATTGAGCAGATAGCTTAGTGTGCTCACAAGGCTACAGCAGGGCAAAACAGGTGCAGCCAAAAAATGCAAACATGAGTGTACTAGGGGCTTAAAAGTAGACACACTCTCTAGAACTGACACCCTTAAAAGTAGTGGAAGGCTGCATATTAATGATATATGTAGCCGTAGAAACAACCTTAGCCTTGGAACATGAGAAGCAAGGTGAAGAGTGCGAACAGTCTCAATCAGATGACGATGTTTGCGCTCAGCAACCCTATTCTGAGTATAAGCACCAAGACAAGAAGACTGGTAAAGAGTACTCTGCTCAGAATGAAACTATCTAGAAATGCTAGAATAATATTCGCCAATAGAATCACAGTGAAAAGTATGAATAAAAGACTCAAACTGAGTATGAATGATCGTCGTAAAGCTACGATAGATCGCAAGAAACTGACCATGATTAAACATAGAGAAAAACCATATGAAACAGGAATAATCATAAATGAAAATCATATAGAATTTATGCCCGTCTTTAGAGATAATAGGCAGAGGTCCCACACATCTGAATGGACTAAATCAAAAGGACGAGAAGACAAGTACTCACTAGAATGATAAGAAAGTTGTAGCTACTTATCTAGCTTACAACCCTAACAAAACATGGTCATGTCAACAGTAACACGTCCAAGAACACACTAGCGAACTAATGAAGAAAGGTGAGACCCACACAAGTGGCCTAAATGGTGATGCCACTGCGCAAAAGCTCCAAAGGTGGTAGCAGTAGTGGTGGTGGAGGTAGAAATAGAGGTGATAAGAGCAACTAAGGTGGAAGGAAGGTGGAGGCAGTCAAGGATGTAGAAACTCTAACGATCCTTATGACGCCGACCAGTCCCAAATACCGTCCTATCTGTTGATCCTGGACAAAACAGGGGTAGGAGTCAAAACCAACTCTACAGCAAAACCAACTCTACAACCAAAATCAGTGAGCTGACCCACCGAGAGGAGCTGCATGATAAGCTGGGGAACATGGCGACAGTTGGAACAGAAAAGTCAGTGGACAAAAAAGTGCCCTAATAGCTGGCAGACAGAGGAGTATCGTCAGTTGTCTAAACAGAGATAGGAAAAACAGGATATCCTACTGAAGTGAGAGATGTAGAGTCCGGTGTCATATGGAATGAGGCACCAGAATCTAGAACCCAAGAGGTACCTGGAGGAGGCGTCTGAGCTAGACTGGTGGAATCTGCTGAGCTGTGAGAAAGTTGCTGAAGAAGAGCCTGACAGAGCTACTGAATAGAGTCACCTCACTAAGAACATAATGTGTTGGTTTGTACTCTTGTACAGAAAAGGCCTCCTAGCCACCCTTGGATTGTCCATTCCCACACGCCTTATTTTGCTTTTTTTTGCACCACACAATTCTGGTAGTCATGCTTGAAGTTCTTATACAAAATTGCACTGAACTCCAGTTAGTGCAAAAACAGACACCTGGGCAAAAAAATTGTAGTCTAAGAAGAAAGGGCAGCAAGCACAAACGAAACAGGCTGTGCTGCTAACACACGGTGAAGCTCCTCAGCATAAAGTGTCAAAAGAGCCTCAGTGATAGTCGGTTGAGGTGAGTGGCTCGACAGTTGAGACCTAACAAGCTCAAACTCTGGGCGAAGATGATAGACGAAATCATAAAGATGAAGGCGGTCACAATCCGCATTCTGCACTTTATGACACTCCTAACAAAGCGGAGATTCCAGCTCATCCAGCTGGTACCAAAGACTGTCCAAGGCTCGGCAGAAGTCATCGATGGAGAAGTCTTTCTGGCGAAGCGTTTTCAACTCACACTGAAGCGAAAAGAACTGAGTATCACTGCTCTGGTGGTATCGCTCGCGCAAGTACTCCCATATCTGACGAGTGGAATGCAGACCAATAATGTCTAGCTAGATAGAGTCGTCGATGCTGACTACCAGGATGACTTGAACACGGGCCTTATTAGCACACCGACGCTCAAAATTATCAATGGTATACTAAAAGACCTCATTAGTAATGGCAGCAGCGGCAGCCTCTGCCTCCTTCTTAGCAACATATTCTCATAAGTGAAACCCATCGAGCGTGATCTCCATGAGTAAAGACCACAACCTATAGTTCGTCCCATGGAACTTTGTTTCTGAGCATGGGATCGTAGCTAATGGAACGTAAGCCATTGGCAGGTGACGCTGGATGACATGGTGACCAAGGCAATGAAGTCTAATAGGTAGCGTTGGATGACACAACGGTTAGATCGATGTTTTTTATAAACTTAAAACTAATGCTTTATACGAATCAATTTCTTATGGAAACCGTATTCATCGGTCTCAATACCTTTGATGGCGACTAAGTGGCGGCCGGTGATGAGATTGTGGCCAGTATCTATGGAGGTAGATCCTAGCGGTGATGGCGGTGTCGAAGTAGCCACGGCCCTATCGGCCGAAGCAACGACGGGTGGCACGGTCGGCCCGAGCGATGGTGGGTGGCATGGATCGATGGCGAAAGACCTTAGCGAGGTAGCCATCGGCGTCACTCGTGCGGATCGGCATATCTATGTCAAAGGCGGCTGGACGAGCCAGATTAGTGGGCTCGCTGTGGCCGACAGCGGCAGCGTCGGGGGCGGTTGCAGGCAAGCGACTAAGACAGCGGCGGCCTGGGCAGCGAAAAGAGCTAGGTTAGTTCTCTAGCTCTGATACCATATTATGAATAATGTGTGTATATTCATAAGGCCCAATGGGCAGTACATATAGAAAGTTTTTTTTTCTCGAAAGCGCAGGAGAGCTGCGATTCATTGCATTAAGGGGAAGAAACAAAAAAAGGGGGGGTCCCCAACAGGATCCTTACTCATACGGGGACCAAGTATGAGTGAGGCTAATACCCAGACTCAAGAAACACACACACAGCGAACAAGCACGACTCGACCTAGACCTCTCTGACCTAGGTTGGAAGCACAAGCCCTAACCCTTGCAGCTGCTTCGCCCCGGCCATGCACCAAAGGCTGTGCTCGTCCTTCAGGTCACTCAAAATCAAGTTAACCGAAGGAGAAGCCCCCTCAAACACACAAGCATTCCTATGTTTCCAAATAATCCAGGCGCCGAGTATAATTAGAGTGTTCACTCCTTTTTTATGCTCCTTTTTAACTCTTCTCATCGTCTTGCGCCACCAATCTGCAAAGCTCCATTCGTTTTGCCGAGGGACTAAATCTGCTAGGTCCAACGGATTGAACAATCTGAACCAAACTTGTCTTGCCACAACACACGTTGATAAGAGATGTTGTATCGTCTCGTCTTCTTGATCGCATAATGGACATTTATCCGGATGAGAGAGGCCCCTCTTAGCTAGCCTATCTGCTGTCCAACATCTGTTTCGGATTGCCAACCGCAAGAACATTTTGCATTTGGCCGGGGCCCAGGTCTTCTATAAACGACGCCAAGGCTCGAAGATCACGGCGCCATGAAAATAAGCTTTGTAAGCAGATTTGGAAGAATAACAACCACTTGCATCTAGCCTCCAAGTGTGACGATCCTCTTGGTCATTCAACGTAAAATCCATGAGGCAGTCCCAAACCCCTAAGAATTCTCTAATACCAGTCCAAGACAGCCCTCCTTGAATGTCCCTAAGCCAATCGATGTTGTAAGGGAATACTATAAGGGAATATGTCATATACATAAAAGGAAATACAAATGAGAAATTCCTATTCTAACATTATACATTTTACCCCCTGCATTCGTACAAAGATCCCAATCTTTTTTATTTTCAGTATCAGCCAACTCTACAGCTGGTTCTTTTAAGACATCTATTTGTTCAGTATAGCGTGGTCTAGGTTCCTGAAGATGGTCCGACTCCTCCTAAAAATTCTTAAGTAAGCTTACAGTTTATACATGTGTCCTTCTTTGATAGAGGCTGGGGGTGACTAAAAGCTCCTGAACATCGATCGATCGAAAATTTATGTCACATGTGTTGTATCTCTGAAGCATTAGTGGCTAGCTTTAAGAGCTCAACAGGAAACTTTCCTTTTAATGTCATGTCATTGTTTATGTGATGGAAAACACTATCTTATCTTATTGAAAAGCCCATCCCAGGCACACATGAGAAAGAAAAAGGTCACCTTTTTCTAAAGAAAAAACTTTATGGAACTAGAGAAAATGATGCTACTTTAATCATCTCACAGGGGAAAGATAAGGCAGAAAACAAGCACAGTGGCCGGTGGTTACCTGAACTTTGATATATAGTAGTAATCTCCTCCAGTATACTCCAAATTCCAAAAGCATAGTAGAGACTCGATCCATGTACCTACCACCTTCCTTCATATATAAATTATAAATATGCTATATATGATTCTGTAGTTTTAAAAAGAAGTAGGTATGGATGGTTATATTGAAAAAAATCGTTGTCCAGATCGATTATATTGGAACAAAGACCAACCAACACTATTTGTAATCTGGGTTGCTTATATAACTATCCATTGTTGCTTTAAACTTCACGCAAGTTCTTATTCGGAATAGTGCAGACTGCAGAAGCATGTGCTAATAGGAGTGAAATCAAACCTGTGGGCTAGCTAGCTGCTAATTGCTTCTACTTTCTCCTTATCTCAGCACCAAACTAGCTAGCTTTCTCGAAAGTCGTATATAATTGCTGCTCTAGCTAAAATAAAGAAAAAGGCTCAAGTAGCAATAGATTACAAACAAAATTTAGTCATTCATGATTGGTCAGGGAGACCTTTTGACTTGAAAACACCCAACCAGCTAGATGAGCTGCAGTGCAGTGGAGGGGCCTCCAAATTCCACAAGAAAGCTGTTAGATTTTCTTTCTCAAAAGAACAGCGTAGCAATATAGCATAGCATAGATTTGGATCTTGGAGCATAGTTTTGGTGAAAAGAAGAAACAAAGGAAAACAAAGTCCAGAATAGTGCTCTAAATCCTCTAATTAAGGGCTAGGCAAAAGAAGAGATGCTCGTGTTCATACAAATTAGAACATGGCAAGATGCATGCATGCATATATAGCTCCATGATCTCCATGGTTGTGCTGAAGCATGACTAATTGACTATACTGCACAAGGATGTGGGTTCCAAATGTTCCTATCCAGGTGGTGAACTGAGCGTAAAGTTAGGATCGGATTGGTTTTCTGAAGACTGACGAGTTCAGAGAGTTGATTGATACTGCATTACCTTTCTTACTCACAGTTCGTATATATGAGTGATAAATGATTCGAACTATATCTGTGTGTTCTTTCTACCTCCAAATAATTAAAACAAAACAAATCTTGGCAGGTTTCTTCCGTCAAGAAAAAGTAGAGTCTGCTGATAGTCTAGTTAATTTCACAAGAATGCCAAATATATAAAAAATAATAATAACAATAATGCGCTCAATGAGTCTTATGTGCTTATTGCTTTTTTGGGATTTCATACTAATATAGTACAATGTGGAAAACGTACGGTTCAAAGTTTGGTGTAGAGCTTTATTCGACATCCTCAAACATTCGATGTCAAAATGCTTTGTTTATCATACAATGTTTGTTCGATGGTGGCTAAATATGTTGATATAATAATGCCTTTGAGTTGATTAATCTTTCCTTTGTTTATTTTCCATGTAATCTTTGTTTAATCTCAAGCAGCAGTGTGGTTGCACTAGTCTGTACCCTAGCTTGTGCTTGTTTGTCACTGTCGTTAAATATTTGCACAGCAGCGCATATATGCGGGGAGAGGGGGGGGGGGAGGCCATATGTATGATTTGACTGAACGCTACTGAAAACACAAATATTCTTTGAGCATTGCAAATATGCTGCCTATATTCCTTTCCTTTCTAAATCAACAATGTCCCTTTTGCCACTCCTTTTCTTGTGTTGTTCTTAACAGGATTCCCAATACGGACAGTGAGTAAACTGGCAGTGGTAGCCAAGCCGGAATTGGTTGTCAAACAACCGACGAGTTCATGCATGTAATCAGGTGAGGTGAGATCAAGGTTTCAAATATCA
Source organism: Dendrocalamus latiflorus (assembly GCA_017311315.1). Taxonomy (NCBI): domain Eukaryota; kingdom Viridiplantae; phylum Streptophyta; class Magnoliopsida; order Poales; family Poaceae; genus Dendrocalamus; species Dendrocalamus latiflorus. The sequence goes on along the minus strand of CM029632.1, from coordinate 35,269,267 downwards.
GAACCGAAAGAAATCCCGATTGGTGGCCGGTAACGGACGGTTATCGGAAAAATCGGTAAAAAATCGGTCATAATTTGAAAATTAAAATTTAAATTTTAAGATGCTTTGAAACCGGTAACCGGAAAAACCAGAAAAAAATTCGAAAACCAAAAATTGATACCAGCCAGTTTTTTCAGTTACCGATCTCCACGGTAAAAACGGTAACCGCCGGGATTTTGAACCTTGGTGAGATCTTGCAACGAACGTGGCAACTGTTCTGGCAGATTCCAGAGTAGTATTTGTTTCGACTTTCAACGCGTTGTTGCTCAAGTATTTAAGGCACGCCGTTCACCGTCAGATTCCAATCAGGGACGGTATGGGCGTGCAGTGCGGCACATGTTTCATGTCTGGTCCGTGCCGGAGGCAGGCAGAGAGCTCAAGCCAGGTTCTTCCTCCCGTCAGTCGGTGAGCCCGAGCAGCGACGGCGCATGGGACAGCCGTCTTGCCTCGGCGACCACTGATACGGGCACCGACGCACGCAACGATCCATATGTAACAAACATTACAAAGGCTTCAACTAACGGCATCCAAAAAAAAACTATGGAGTTTGAGCATAGCATAGTCTCAACAATCCATATGTAACAAACACTAGCTGCATAAACGCAGCGCCATACCGCGCTAGCTACCATGTGGACCGAAGTAAAAAAGACGGTAATTCGTAAGGTGTTTCTTAAAAAAAATTGAGGACACACACATAATTTCGAGAAAACCGAATGCTTTTTTACAAAAAAATCAAGGACTTGTAAAAACCTCAACGTAACTAAGCGAGGACCCGTATGTAATTTTAGAAAGCCGCAGAATGCTATCCAACAAAGGATACGCAATTTCGGTGAACTGGAAAGTGCTTTTCGAAAAAACTTGATAGGGACTTTTTTGCGAGAATAGAGGATCTTTACGCAATTTCGGAAAATACAGGGACTTTTTTGGGGGGGAAAGCTGACGTAGACACACTCAGTGCCAGGAAACTCCCCCGGCTATAATATAGGTATCATACCGACTACATTTCCGGGGGAGTTCCGGGGCGGCCAGGGCATCCACGTCACGCCCCTGCACTCGGCCGGCCGGCGCGTGGCCAGCAAATTCGCGTACGGCCGGCCGAGGTGATTTCCTCAGGTTTTTTGAAAATTACGTATAGGTCCTTTTTTCTCGCGAAAAGGTCCCTGCATTTTTTTAATAAACCCCTGCATATTTTTTTTTCTGGATAGCGACCCGAGGTTTCCCGTATTTACGAACAGGCCCTTGCTTCTTCCAAAAAGGCCCTCGGTTTTTTCTGAAAAAACCCCTCTTGTCTCCTATTATTGCGAAAAGGCCCACGATTTTTTTCGAAAAACCCCCTTCGCTTCCTTTTTCTGCGAATTTTTCCCTCTTTTACTTCGGTCCACACGGTGGCTGGCGTGGCGTTGCGCCACGCCAATGTGACTAGTTATTATTACAAAGGCTTCAACTGACGGCATCCAAAAAAACTATGGAGTTTGAGCATAGCATAGTCGCGCAAATTACTCTGATTACAGAACCACTTCTAGTTAAAAGGGAAAACGCAGGCAGCATACAGCTTATTGCCGAAAGGTGACGGATTCTATTGCAAAAACTACAGTTCCATGATTGATGCCTGTCGACACAACACACTTTCTCTGTGCATGTTTGGCAACTCTCGTCAGTCAGGACTACACCTCAAGCTCAAAGGTATGATTCTGTGCATATCAAGCAACATCTTCTCTTGTTTCAAGCAAACTCTGAAAATTTCCTTTCTCTTTTGTGCCCTCAGGGAAGCTGTCTTATAGAGGATGGACAGGATCCGATCAATCACTCATGTTGAACTAGCCTCTGGAGCTAACCACAGTTTCACCTTTTTGTCCACCCCAGCAGTCGCCAAAACAAACGCAGGAATGCCACCTGAAGAAAACAGCAATGAGATTTAGAAATCATAAACACATGTTTCCTCAGACGAACACTACCTTCAAGCTGTAATTCTTCCAGCAAAAAGCTACATAAAATAAATCTTCGTTTTATAAAAGGTGACAACGATGGGTCAACATGGGAGATGGAGTGCATCAGCTCCAAACAGGAAATGCGTTTGCACATGGCTACAGAGAACATCCGATGTTTATCAGATCATTACTGCACTGCGCCAAGGATTGACATACTAAGGTGATACAATACACAGCATATGTCATTTCATTTACACTACTAATTTAAACAGGTTCATGAAAGCTCAGGTGGAAATTAAATCAAAGCAACAAATACTCAGATTTCAAAGCATTGTACATAAAAATTACCATTTGGAATTGTCCGTGGAGCCCAAGCAATGCCAGTTATATCACCTGAGTATATACAGAAAACATGTCATCCCAAGCACATCTACCAAAGTGGCAAAGATCACATCAAGAAAAGGTGCAAGCTATTCTCAATATATCAGCACAGAACAACTTTATCAATTGAAAAGTGGCTGAAATTCAAGAGAAATGTGATCAATCTTCTGAAGACCATACAAAGTGGAGGCCCACTATTCTGCAAGTTTTAGTTATAAAAAAAATGTAACATGGAGAAGAAACTATTCAACTATATATTAAAGATCACTCTTAGAGTGATATTTGTTTAAATGGACTACTCCCATCCATACTCACTACCCATACAGTTTTTAAAGCCCTTATTAGGCCCTGTTTGTTTCCACTTAAGATTATTATAATCTAGCTTATAATCATAAGTGGAAACAAACAGCCCAGATTATAAGGTAACTTATTATAATCTAATAGCCCAGATTATTGTAATCTAATAAGCTCAAAAAAGGAGCTTATTTCAGCTTATAGATCCACCTTTTATCTTAATGACCATAAAACTTTAGAAATATTACCCATCTTTGCCATTCATCCATCCCCCAACTCTCGTACCTCTCTCTCAAGGGCATTGTGGTCTTTAAACATTCGAATATAACAATCCATAACTCTGATAATCCAGGCTGCCAAACACCTAAAGCTTATTTCCCACCAGCTTATTATAAGTTAGCTTATATAATCCCCCACCTATAAGCTAGATTATAATAATCTTAAGTGGAAACAAACAGGGCCTTACTTCAAAAGAACCTAAAGAGGATTCAACTAGTAAATAGGAACATTACACACCTTCATGTGCTTTCTCAGCTGTATCCAAAACTGCACCAGTTTCTGCAGAAAACCATTGCAATGTCGATCCACTTGTTGCAGCCAGAACTTTCCCATCAGGAGAGATGACCATGTGATCATAGTTGCAAACAGAACCTTTTGAATCATGCAGTGGAATTGCAAAAACTCTCAAGGTTTTTGGATCCTCATCAAGGTGATACCTTACTACAAAAGGATCATAAATTATCAACTCTTGAGAAAAAGTAGAGAAGCATTACATTTGAGAGGAGGGGGGAATATAAGATAAGCACACAGACTTATATATGGCAGAATCTGCCAAACATGCATTTTCATCAGGACACCTATAAATATGCACGACTGCAAATTCGCAGTGTTATTGATCAAATGATACAGCATCTAACTGATAATGAACAAGGTAATAGTTGATAAGTAACGTGGCTTCAGAAAAGACTACATAATCAGGCAAGTGACATCTTTGGCCACTACATCTCAATAGCCTAAAAATGATGGTTTCTAATAAATATTTGACTAATGGATAAATGATTCTTTTTTTTTAAAAAAAAGATGAAGGATCTTTTGACCTTTGTGAAGAAAGGCACAAATAAAACTATAGATGTACTATCCTTTTATGCAAATCGAGCATTTGCCAAGTGGATGAGAAAATATTGGATACATCATACATGTAAAAATACAAAAGACATTGTCATGGACTTATGGTTATGGTGACATACAGTAAACAAGGTTAAATCTGTTAGATATTGTGAATTCAAAATCAACATACACCTTCAAGGCATCAAGGACACGGAGGTAAGTAGATATAGATCGTACCATTGATGTTCCATATTCGAATAGAACCATCTTTCGATGCAGTAATAATCTGGTCGGAATTTGGAGTGAAACACAAGCATGTAACAGCACTCTGAATAAAAGGAACTCGTCAATTTCTGTCCATGAAAATAGTTTGAAACTCGGCTAAAAAATGTACACAGGAAAGAATTTGACCTTGTGACCCTTGAGTTGCATAACCTTATTAACCTCCTTTACCGAACTATCCTTTGAATAAACAACCTCCCACACCTAAAGAACATGTAAACATCACCATAACTGAGAAAGCAGTTAATGAGCAAAACAGTAACAGTTTCTGACTTTCTGTAGTACAAAAGTTATAGATAGTTTATCTAATTTGCTTCTCAACAAGCTCTGCAGTAAACATCACAAAAAAAAAGCCAAGAATGGCCTTCAGAAGGAGAGTAACTCAGACAAAGGAAATATCTTTTATCCTGGATACTTAGAAAGGTGTGCAAAAAGAAATTTCAGTATGATTTAAAATTATAAGAGCAGTACATGAGCTGGTCAGAGATAGTGCAATAATTAACATAAATATCCTAGCAGAGGTCCACTATGAATTTCCATAACAAGGTTGATTATATATGAACACTGATTTGTAAAGATAAAACATAGTCTGGGAATAAAGAGTTGCCAAGATGAATTGCTCTTTCAAGGCTTATTCTGGGGGAAAAAACACATTCCATAAGAAACTTAGCAAGACGACCAACCTTGACATCAGCAGTGAAAGCTGCGGCAGCTATGAAGCGACCATTTGGGGATATGTCAGCCATATTGTTTTTTAACTGATTGGTGTCAACTGTTCCCAACTCCTTCCCAGACTTCCCATGCCAAACTTTGATATCAGTTGCTGCAAATAGTTTAAAATATTGATCTTAACATGAAATAAGAAGCCTTGTAAATTGTAATGAAGCCTTCAGTGTTACAAAATTACTACTTGTGAAGCAACTGCATCCGGTTCAATACGAAAATAGCATATGCAACTGATAGGGAGGGGGGAGAATCAGGGGTGGCTTCCATGTAGTACACATGTGCTGCATAACAAAGAAATGCATGTTCCCTCAAGTTAAATTTACGCAATCTCCATTATCTAACTTGCAATGTACCCTCCCTGTCCCAAGAAAAATTCCTCCCCACAGCCTTGACTCCCCTCACGCTACTACATGCACATGAGGACCCAGGCCAATCAGCGATTGGCCAGATCACCATGCACCCAATTGTAAGAACAAAGAACTTAACAATGAAGAGTGTATATTATTTCCCACATATAAATGACACATGGCGCAGGGCTTGCTATTAAAGTTTACAGTAAGTTTAGTAAATATTGTACAGTACTGCAGCAATAGATTATTACAATAGGAAAAGCACTCTGTAGCTGCATATATGGATCATGATGAAATACTGAATGCTGCAAAAAGAAAGGATTGAAAACATGTTTAATGACAGTAATTGCTTGTGTTAGCAGACAGTTACAGCTGCAAAATGCACAATCTGAAAGCCACTATATTAAGCAATCCTAAAAACATGGATTTTAAAAAACAAACCTAAGAAGTAAGAAGAAAGTAGAAAACCCATACCTTCAGAGCAAGAAATCATTATTGTGCTCCCATCACCGGTCCCATAAGTCGCACAAGCTGCGGCAAGGTTTAGCACTGACTCCTTGCCATGAATCTTGTGGTGCTCCCACTTGATCTCAGGAGGAGAAAGCTTGCCCTGCTGTTTGTTTCCCCCAGTTGGTGGAGCGCGAACATCGGCATACATATAGAGAGATGAGCCTAGAAGTGCCTGTGCTGCCACAACAACAGATGATGCTCCTTCTGAGAAAGCGATAGCAGTAGGATGTGCCCCAGCAGGCAAGTTTATCCTCAGAATCCTGCCAAGAAAAAAACACATGCCCATACTTGCAGCATTAGAATACAACAATAACAACAAAGCCTTTTGTCCCAAACAAATTAGGGTATATTAGGAATGAAACATTCTCAAGATCAAAGAGTTGAGAGTCTTGAAATAAAAACCTATAATGCTAAAACCCTAAGCCATACATCCTGCTATCTGAACCGAGAGTCTAAAACACTGCTCCTAACTTTCTTATAGTTTCGATACGTAGATCGCTAACTTCCATGCGCTCCTATCCAAATCTAATTCTTTAGATACATTCCAATCTCTCAAGTCTCTTTTAACTGCTTCCTCCCACATCAGTCTTGGTTGACCTCTGCCTCTTCTTACGTTTTCAGTACGTCTTAAAATTCCACTATGTACCGGTGCCTTAGAAGGCCTTCGTTGGAGATGTCCAAACTATCTCAAGCGATGTTGAGCAAACTTCTTTTCAATTGGTGTTACCCCCACCCTATCACGTATATCATCATCGCGAATGCGATCCCATCTTGTGTGACCACAGATCCACCGCAGCATCATCATCTCTGCTACACTCATTTTCTGTATATGTTGTCTTTTAGTCGCCCAACATTCTGCTCCATATAGCATCGCGGGTCTGATTGCCGTCCTATAAAACTTACCCTTTAACTTTTGAGGGACTTTTTTGTCACACAGGACACTAAATGCTTGGCGCCATTTCACCCACCCCGCTCTTATCATGTGGCTCACGTCTTCATCAATCTCACCATTCCACTGTACTATCGATCCCAAATAACGAAACGTGTCCTTCTTAGGCACTACTTGTCCGTCCAATCTAACATCTCCGTCATCTGTCCTAGCACCACTAAACTCTCACCTCATATATTCAGTTTTAGTCCTACTAAGTCTAAAGCCCTTAAATTTTAAGGTCTTCCTCCACAACTCGAGCTTCCTATCAATACCTATCTTACTCTCATCAACCAGCACCACATCATCAGCGAAAAGCATACACCAAGGGATATCTCCTTGTATGTTCCTTATAATCTCATCCATCACTAGGACAAAAATGTATGGGCTCAATGCTGACCTTTGGTGTAGCTCTATCTTAATAGGAAAGCTATTAGTAACACTATCACATGTTCTGACATTAATCACAGCATTTTCGTACATGTCCTTAATTAGGGTAATATATTTTGTTGAGACTTTTTCTTTTGGAGCGCCCATCACATGACCTTTCTTGGCACTTGCAGCATTAGAATGTTGTGATAAAAAAAGTTAGCTTGTATAGAATGAAATATCTTACTTAAAGCTCTTGCTTGAGGCATCATCGATCCTGAATACTCTCAGTGCTCCATCTGCACATGCTGCAACAAGATGAGCAAAGATATAGGGATTAGAATTTGGAGTAGTGATGCTTGGCTCATCAAGTGCTCATTATACTAAAACTGGAACTATGGTTAGCATTAGAAGTAAATGCAATACCAACCAGCCAAAATAAAAAATCCATTTAAGAAAGTACAAAAGGTATAACGCAAAACAAGATAGCTGTTGATAATACGGACATTGGAAAGTGGAACGGAAATAAGCTCACCGGTGGCTAGGTTGCAGCCGTCACTGGAGAAGTGCAGTGCAGTGACTGAATCAGTATGCCCCCTCAAGGTGTTGACAACGAGATGGTGGTGCTTCTTTGCAGCATCCTAGAAGAAAATGTTGTGAGATCGTTCATTGCACACGGAATTATTTCTATAAGAATACGTTAGGAATATTAAGCCTCCTATATTCCGTTCCAAATCGAATCGATAATCTTTTTTATTTTTTGCAATTAGCACTGATCTGATACATAACAATTGTAAGGAAAAAGTAATTCAATTTCCCCAGCAGTCATTCAGTGAGTTACTAAAAAAAGAAAAAAAATTGGCAGATCCCACTAGATGTTGAATAGCGTGTGCGAGGTGAGCATGAGAATCAAGCCATCGCTAGTTCCCCGCAACTGTGGTCTGGACTCTGGAATGACCTCACGAATACGCAAAAGCAATTGGACTGTGAATGTGATCCATATCGTGGTCATGCTAAGTTAGAGAGAGGGGAGAAAGGAAACACTGTTTGTAATCACCAACAGCGTGGATCTCTGTAACTAGCTAGGTAGAACCGAATCATATTACATCTGTGGATTCATTCACCTTATCGGCGGCGTGGTGGTGGGGCCGGAGGTGGCCCTTCTTCGACTGGTGAGAGGAGCGGAGTTGCTTTGGCGGGTCCGGTGCGGCGGCGGTGGCGGAGGGAGGGAGGTGGGCGATGGCGGCGCGCTTGCGTCGGAGGTAGCCGGCGAGGAAGACGAGGGCGACGGCGGCGCCGAGGAGGGCGGAGAGGAGGGGCACGGAGAGCGAGGACACAACTTGTGCCGCCGGAATCGCCATCACCTGCTGCTCTGCGTTCTCTCGGTGGCGGCGGAGCGGGTGGGTGCGTTGCGTTGCGTGCTTCTCTCCGCTCCGCTCCTTACCTTGCCCTGTGTCGTGTTGGGTTGTTCGTGAAGTCTTTTTGTGCCAGGCCAGGAAACTGGCCCAGCCCGCTCTTTTGGGCCGAATTGCTGGTCCACATTGCTGAGCCAGATTTTAAGGAGAGTAACTTTTAAAATGGTTTTTATAATATATATTTATAGAAGTCAATATAAGATCCACTTTAAATAGAGTGGTTTCTAAATATAAGTGTCTCTTACTTTCTCAATATCTTTTGTAAACAGCTAAAAGTTAAAAACCTCATCACTTTTAAATATGACCTAATAAAATCGTGATAGTTGAAAATTCAAAGCCAAAAATCAGTTCAAAGTCAAATAGAATGGCCCTTAAGCCTAGCCGTCATTGGTGCCTGCCACTCTGCCAGTGCGGAACCACAGATCGAGCTCTAATTGCTACTACTAGTTGCTAGTAGAGGTGCAACCGAAGCACGTTCAGACGGATATCGATATCCATTCTTTATCGTATTTTGCATTTCTCAGAGTCAAAGTCAAACAAGAATAGTTTCGGATACTCATTTCTCCATTCCATATTCATTCCACAAGCCTTCGAACAGAAATTATCCGCTTGTTTTGCACCCTTACACAAGACACTGGACAGTAATGGTGCAATCAAAACGAACACGAATAAACTAATCGCCGAGATATCGAAGGAAAATAACTCAACATTTTCTCTCTATTTAGATGTGATAATCCATCTATTTGTTATCTTGTTCCTAAATGAAGTCATAACAGAATTTCTCATATCACTTGACATACAAATATATACGGACGGATATCACTTACTATGTATCTTATTTTTTCTCGGAATCGGATACGAATAGTATCGGATACCCTTTCCATATTCGCTCCACGAGCCTTCAATCGATTAATCGAATGAAAATTATCCATTCCATTACCACCCCTAGTTGCTATGGGCCTGTTCTTTTTGGCTGCGACTTGTGACTTTTGAGCTGTTTGTGTGAGAGATTATAGAATAACAGAAACTCATGTATGGTTTTTGCCGATATAAATGAAGTCAGTAAAGCATTTACTACAATTAACTAGTAGACCCTATCTTGAAAAGATACTCCGTTTAAAAGCTAGTTACTGTATAAAAGTCAAAAAGCAACTTTTAGAAGCTGAAAAGAATAGAGCCTATATTTACTAGTGTTATATCATGCAAATGAAAATGTGTGAAACCTGCATCCGCATGCATGCATGTACTCTATTAATTATTTGTTGATTTGATTTGATTCGTTGATGTTCCTATAATGAATGAGGTTAACGACAATACAATGTCAGTCAGATTTTTTTTTTTTTGAGAGAGAGAGACCAGAATACAATGTTAGCAGATTGACTTGTCTCGTCTTTACAACTAACTACAACAAAAAAGAAATAAAGCTGTGGCTAGGTCATCACCACCTCCCGGCGAGCCTGTACGGCGACACCGATAATGACAGTTTTGCCGATCAGCCCATGGTTGACGGTGCAAGCCAGCACCACCGCAAGCTTAGGGATGCCGCTAGCCCGCTTCCCTGACGTCAGTGGACCATCCTAATCTGTGTTGTTCCTGCGCTGCACAAGATGGGCTGCCGTCATCATCTTACCAGTAGTGGTCAGCGTTGAACTTGGTGTTGACCTGTGGGCTGTGGCATGGAGACGTAGCGCGGCAGCGACTCGCCGGAGGCCCTGACCCTGTGGTACGCACGAAGGGCCCCACATGGCTTGCCGGATGCACATCTTTGCCATCTCGTTGGGGACAGGGCTTGCCCTGGGCATGGGCAGTAGGGGCGACCGTCTAAGACGCATGAAAGTTAGAGGCTCTTAGCTGTTAGTGTGTGTGTATATATATATAGGAAAATTACATAAGGCACCTTGGTGCCTAGGCACTAACATCAAGAACCGTCCGATACACGTGTATGATTGATAATTTTTTTGAGTTTGGGTATGAAAATATTTTATACCCTTGATATATTTATGGTAAGTAAGTTTTGAACTCAGTTCAAACTAGTTTGAACTACTTTTGAGTTCAATGCGACTACAGTGAGTATATCTACAGTGAGTATATACCATAAAAATAGTTCAAACTAATTAAACTGAAGTTGAATTTAATTTTTTTTCGGAGTTTGACATCTCAAATATACTTTTTTATGGGTATATGAAGATACCCACATCAAACGTTGCGAATCTCAAAGCAAATCAACGGGTATTGATATGAGTGCCTAGGCACCAAGGTGCATGAAACACTCGTCATATATATATATATATATATATATATATATATATATATATGAAGCCTCTTTTCTACTCCCGGGTGTAATTACACCCTATGCTGTATCTCACAATGTAGGGAGTATCTTGCGTAACGGAAGGTACGTACATGCAGTATACGAGTATTTAAGACTATATAGGTGGTATGAACAATTTTTCAGAGGTGGTATGTACATTTTTCGATGTACTCCTTTTTATGTACGTATATGAAGGTATTTATAAAATACGTTAAAAACTATAGACTCCCTTGCAATTTTTTCGTATGGTTTACATTGGAATATCTTATAATTAGTATATGAGTATTCCTAAAGTGATAAAGGAGTATTTCAAGTTTGTTTAGGTGGTATATTAGAGGTGGATGTAATTACACCCGGGAGTAAAAACTATTTTTCATATATATATATATATATATATATATATATATATATATATATATATATATATATATATATATATATATATATATATATATATATATATATATATATATATATAGGCTATGTACTGAATACTGAATATAGTTGATTAATGATAAGCTAGGCCAACCTAGGCCAATCATATTACATTCAGTTAAGAATATAATGTGATTGAGCACCGAAACAACACCCAATGCAACAACTCATGTACCAAGCAACACCCAATGCAATAACTTGTGTATCGAGCACGACCTAATTCAATAACTCGTGTACACCAAGCACCACCAAAACATTTTGTTATGAATTGCTTGAAAAAGTTGATCTTAGATTATGTAGAAGAAAATAAACAAAAAAGATGTTTCTGAAAACTCCCCCACGAGTGTGGATCTAGTGTCTTGTGCTCTCATGGATGGAGTTTCTAGTAGACAAAAGAAGTCCTTCCAAGGAAACAGTGTTGTACTTTTCGTGAGTGAAAAATGCTGATGACCAAAATTGCATAGGAATTTCTCTAGTTTCTATGGCAACTCATTTCCAGCTCTTGATTTCTTACTAGTAGATCCTGATTTCTCTAATTTGCAGAGAGAAACGCCAGCTCTTCTTTCATATGGGCTCATAGGTATTTCATCAAATTTAGGGAGATTTGATGATTTGCCCTATCTTACATTGCGTTTGATAAAATACCCTGCGATGTGTCACTTACATGAGGGCCCTGGACCCACATGTAAGTGAGACATCACAGGGCATTTTATCAAACTCACATGAAAGGTGGGGCAAATCATCAAATATTTCTATTATAATAGCAATAGAGTTCAAATTTCAAGTTACATATAAATAAAATGAGGGTTATCTTGTAACAAAAAAAGTTGCTATAGAACTATTAGCTTATTATTATTTATTAGTTTATTACCCCTGATGATGCTGCCTTAACAATGTCATATACTTAAGTAAGTCATATGTTAATCAAGTCAACAGTGTACTCTCAGCGATGTAGAATCAGGAAAAAGGAAGCATAGACATAAGTATTTAGCTTCCAGAGTTCAAGTCCATTAATCCAAAGATGATATAACATCATCAGCATCCTAAATTAACTAGAGAATGACAGAAAGCTGCAGAAGACACAAGGTTGAACAAACTAGATCATAACAACTCGAAAGGCAATATTACATTTCCTGCTAAGTGTCAACACATACAGTCATACTGATGAAAATGCCACAATCTAGCACAAAATTGTACTCTCTAGATATAAAAAGAAAAACACAATATCGATGTTATATTGATATGGTAAATTAACTTTTATTGCTGTATGATCAGAACTGTAAAAAATTTAAGATGTTCGCGCTATCCTTAAACAAAGAACTATAGTTAGTTCATTTACTTGCTTATTTTGTGAGAATTATTGAGCCACACGCCTAAATTAGCTGCTCTAATCCTCATTTATGGTGATTAGTTGGGCTTAAAAGCTCATGGCTTATGGCTAAAAACACTGTAGCTGGCTAAAAAAACACTGTAGCTGACAGAGGCTTATTTAGCATAATTAAATTTTAAAAAAATTAAAAATATAAAAAATATGTTAGCCCAATATGTATAATACAAACGAATACGGGAAAAAAGAACCGGCAAAAAAGCTCAACAAAAAGCCAAAAATTCAGAAAAAAACGAAATTTATGAATAATGGAAAATAAGCCACAAGCTCAAGCCGAACCGATCAGGGCTCGTCCATGCTAGTAGTCAAGGCTCTGATATCAAAATGGGAATGCTACGACCACCATCCCTTCATAACTCAGAAAATATATTGGAACATAAGTGGTATACTGTGCAGCTAAATGAGGACTCCTTTCCAAATGGAAGCTACTTACTTTGTTCACCATGTCTGTGCACACCTCCAATTCCCCCAGTTACGAACATTGGTATGCCAACCTGAATTTCAGAATAACTTATTTTGCTAAAGAGACAAACAGTTGTAACTAACTGCACATAGTACACATGAACACGAAAATGGCTATCAAAATCAAGCCAAGATAAATAAGACAGTAAGATGATTTTGGCAGTGCTTTTTGAGAGAACCTTATGAGATAAAAACATAGTGGCAGAAACTGTCGTTGCGCCATTGCTACCAGAGGCAACCTGCCAATTAGTAAAAATCAATATGGAGAGCAACAAAATGATAAACACATGGATATCCAACAAAAAAACATGTTTAAACAAAGGGGCTAATCTATACATGAGGGGATCTCAGATTTGGCATGCCATAATTCAGATGTATCGTCCTTACTCGATGCAAGGCATCAGAATTATGCCATGCCACCATTAGTGCAGTCATAAATGATAACACAAGGTCAAAGAATGAGGAATTTCTAGTGTGCAAGGTACTCACAACATGTGCAATATCCCTTCTAGCTGTCATCTGAAATTGTCTTCCACTTATAGCCAGCCTCTTCAATTGTTCATTGTTAAGGCCTATCATCGTATGAAGAATATTAGAGGATAAGCGGATAATAATCCACAGCTTATTACAGGCAGTTGAGCTAGAAATTTGAATAGGAGATTGGTCTGTTGTCCACTGCTAGGGGTGGGAAATAGGTACGAATCATCCACCACTCGCATGTTCACCTGGACGGTCGGCCCTCCTTCTTCTCCACGTGCGCTATTTTGAACAAAATGTTACACATGCATATTTTTGTTATGAGTAATTTTTGAGTTTTAAGGTAGTACATGTGTCGTATGCTCAGTTGTGCATAGTTTAGGAACGACAAAAGTAGTACAAAATGGTGTAACTCAATGCTGCACACTGTGTGAATTTTTAGGTTTGGGAATGGCTCCCTTTTGTAGCCTCAAATGCGAGGGCAAAATGGTCAGCTTTGGACAGTGACAAGGCTAAAGGGGACAGCTTTGTACAGTGACAAGACTAAAGGGGCAGCTTTGTGCAGTAATAAGACTAAACAACGCAGCTTTACGTAATAACAAGACCAAAGGGGTAGTTTTGTGCAGTGACAAGACTAAACGAGTAGCTTTACGCAGTGACAAGACTAAACATGGTAGTTTTACATAGTGACAAGACCAAAGAGGGTAACTTTGTGCAATGACAAGACCAAACGAGCCCTTCAAAATCTACGAAAATCACAAACGGATCAACCTACCTTATCTATCCTTATATTTCCAAAAAAAACATTAAACCTACAAACAAAATTTCGTACATGTATCACATACAAAAATTGCACTTTATCCCCTGTAACTATTTCTATCAGATTGATCCAAAAATATTACTATTTTTAAATCGGTGAACCGATGCGCGACTTGTCGACGTGTCGCCCATCGATTGAACGAAGTTATATTACTTTAATTTCAAAAAACGTGCTGCGGCGCTCCATGAATTTAAATTTATTTTTTGCAACTTATTTTATATACCTAACAATTTGTATAATTTTTATTAAAATTTCTAGTTCTGCAAAATTAGTACAGTTATTTTTTTAAAATAATCTTGTATATTTTTTTTATAATATTCTATTCCTGCAATACAAAAGGAAAAAATTATAGAAGCTGGCGTGCGGGGCCCGCTCCAGGGAGGAACGAGCGCATGTTGTTGGCGCGGTGGGGAGGGGCCAATTTCGAAAAGGGTATTGATAAACATCATCCGGATGTTTTCTTTCTAACTATCATCCAGATTTGTGACCGTTAGATTCGAGATCCAAGGGCCACAAATTCTCCCCACCCCCTCCAAAAAAAATTCTCCCCTCCTCCAAAAAAAAATTCTCTCTCCTCCAAAAAAAGAGACCATTGGATCTCTAATCCAACGGTCCGAAATTTGGATGATTGTTGGGAAGAAAACATCCGAATGATACCTATACACACCCGAAAAACCATGGAGTGCCGGGCCATTCTGGGAAATTCCGGCCACTGTGGCGGAGCGGTGAGGTAGGGCAGGGATTCTCTTCTCCCTGCTGCATTTCTCGACAAAGTGCGTCGCGATGGAGCTTTAGTGATGATTCGCTCTGCAATCCGGCCGGCCTGGCTCCTTTGATTATATATATATATATATATACACACATCGATGGATGAATCTAGCTAGCTCGCAACAAATACTAGCATATATTCTCATCCCTCCCGTCCCGTCTAGCTTTCAGTCCTTTCTTCGCCAAAGGCATCTGTGCTATAACATACAGTACTCCACCACCACCACCAAGCTAGCTGCCTGCAGAAAGAAGGCAGCACCGTACGTGCAGCAGGTGCTAAGCTAGCTAGCGCACATGTCGTCGTGGTTGCACTCCGACAGGCGGGGGCCGCGCTCCTGGAAGCAGAGCTGGACGGCGCGGCTGCTCTCCTCCTCATCGCTCCCGCCGCCCCGCCTGCTCGCCTTCTTCGCCATCGTCGTCTTCTTCCTCTCCGTCTCCTGGCACGTCGACTACAAGGCCATCGAGCGCCGAGCCCAGATCGGCGTTCGCGTCTTCGCCGCGCCGCTCGCCGTCATGACCGTCTTCCTCCTCTTCAACGCCCTCCGCTACCGCCGCAGGTACTGGACGCTCCGCCGGCCGCGGACCGTGCACGCTTACCAGCCTGAGCCTGCCCACCACCGGGACGGGGGCTCGCCGTGGGGCGTCGCGCTGGTGGTGGCGGTGCTGCTCCTCATGGTGTCTTTCCAGTCCTCCGTCCACTCCATGTGGTTCAGGCCTCTCAGGGGCTCAGACTACTACTACTAGATCGAGCTAGAACCGTGTCATCTACTGCGCTAGCTATACCATCATGCGTCTTCGGTTTATTCATGCTGCAGGCTTAATACTTTACTACTAAATTAGTTTACAGTATAGATACATATATACATAGAGAGAGATCGACAGTACGTACTTCTTCAGTCTCTCCCGGCCGGCCTAATATGTTCTAGTAAGTATTAGTGTATATTATGATGCTTGCTTGAGCACGAGATCATCATAGATGACACATATATCGATCCTCCAGTTTCGCTTTGTGAATTAGCTTACGGACTGTATTTGTGTTTCATGTGTCATGTAATTTGACAGTATTAATTGGATAGACGCATGTGACGGGTAATTTGTAAGTAGGTCTGAGTAATCGCGTGCATACCTATACTGTAAGTAGGTCTTTTCGACAGAAATATTTCGAGCTTTACTTTTCGGTCATATTCCTATTAATTTCTAAAGGCTGTTTTTTACGACAAATATCTTTTATGTAGCAAAGTATCTTTTCAAGATGGATCTAATAATGAATTATAGTACACACTATAGTGTCTTTATTTATATCGGTCAAAATTGTACATGAATATTTATCTCTACAAATTTTTCTACAAGCTGTTACTATTCATAAGCTAAAGACAAAAGCCAAAATCGAAAGCCCCGCTCAAGTTAACTTCAGCTTTTAGCATCTTAATTTTTGACTTTTTCTTTTTCTTTTTCCTTATTTTTTCGTATTTCTTTGTATTATCCGGGATGACGTAACCCCCACTCAAGTTAGCTTCAGCTTTTAGCTTCTTAATTTTGACTTTTTCTAGTATTTTTGTTTTTTGGGGTTCTTTGCTTTGCCTTATTTTTTTCGTATTTCTTTGTATTATCTGGGATGACGTAACCTTCTTTTCTAATTTATTTACATTGAAAAAGCTCATGGAAGCTATAATACCAAAATAAGTTTGGAACAGAGCCGCACACTGAAACTGTATGAACATCTCCACTTTTTTCCTAAGCGCTGAGTCCATTCACGCTTACATGAAACTATGGAAGCTCACTACCAGGATCCAGGGCATTCCTGACGGCTAGATGCCCACATAACCCGTCAGATTAGACCTTTCCCGACGGTCACATGATAAGTATGAATCGATCTATAATTAATGACTCCACCAAATCGGTTTGAATGTGCAGGAGGTGCCCTCCCTCCCGTCCTACAATCCCTGAGCTTTCTATCCTTGTATACAGATCGTCCTTGATCACTGGAAGACCCATAATTTGAGTATTCAGGGTGCAAAATTTCCTTCGTGCTCTCTATTATATACTCTTGTTTGCTAATTATTATTTATCCTCAAAAAATGTATTCGTACGTTTTTTCAAAAAGATTATTAACATAAGTGACTTCCTTTTACAACAGTCAGCGATCTATATGCAAATTTTTTTAAAAAAAATTTAAGGGGCTCACTTACACCACTCTCTGTTTAAATAGCACCGTCGCTCTCCTTGGTGACCACAATCACATATTAACAAACAAAAACGACAATAGATGAAACAATTACTTATTCCATTCTCAGTTACTGTCATTTGCAATGAATTAGAACTTATAAAATGACCAAATCTCTATGTTTGTCCGAATAGCTGGCATTGGATCGATGTAGGACCAGTATGGCAATAAAGGGGGTGAACGGTGCCTTCAATTTTTTTTCAAGTATTTGCCAATCATTTACTCTGATAGTAATAAAGATATGAAGAATAGAATAAAAAGCCAACACCAAAGCTAGAAAACTAATAAACCAAAATTCCAAGAATTTCGGGGCTTAGACGGTCAACCCCGCTACCAGATGCAGTTTGACCGCCAACATCACGCTAGTCTAACCGGCTTCAGGCGGTGGGACCAGTGGGGGTGCGGTCTAACTGGCCTCCCCTCTCCAGGTTTAGAATTTTCAGCCCAAGCCAATGTACCCTTTGGTGCAACTCTAAAAATACAAGCCGAAATGATATAAAACTTTCAACACATATTGTTTAAGGTCTTATGAACTTATTTAATTTAAGGATCGTAAGAATCCATGATAAAATTTAGATCTTTGTCAGATTCAAGTAATATTGTACTATCCCGTCCTACAATCCCTGGTCACTGGAAGACCCATAATTTGAGTATTCAGGGTGCAAAATTTCCTTCGTGCTCCCTATTATACTCTTGTTTGCTAATTATTATTTATCCTAAAAAAATATATTTGTATGTTTTTTCTAAAAAAGATTATTAACATAAGTGACTTCCTTTTACAACAGTCAGCGATCTATATGCATTTTTTTTAAAAAAATAAGGGGCTCACTTACACCACTCTCTGTTTAAATAGCACCGTCGCTCTCCGTGGTGAACACAATCACATATTAACAAACAAAAACCACAATAGATGAAACAATTACTTATTCCATTATCAGTTACTATCATTTGCAATGAATTAGAACTTATAAAATGACCAAATCTATATGTTTGTTTGAATAGCTGGCATTGGATCGATGTAGGACCAGTATGGCAATAAAAGGGGTGAACGGTGCCTTCAATTTTTTTTTCAAGTATTTGCCAATCATTTACTCTGATAGTAATAAAGATATGAAGAATAGAATAAAAAGCCAACACCAAAGCTAGAAAACTAATAAACCAAAATTCCAAGAATTTCGGGGCTTAGACAGTCAACCTCGCTACCAGATGCAGTCTGACCGCCAACATCACGCTAGTCTAACCGGCTTTAGGCGGTGGGACCAGAGGGGGTGCGGTCTAACTGGCCTCCCCTCTCCAGGTTTAGAATTTTCAACCCAAGCCAATGTAACTTTTGGTGCAACTCTAAAAATACAAGCCGAAATGATATAAAACTTTCAACACATATTGTTTAAGGTCTTATGAACTTATTTAATTTAAGGATCGTAAGAATCCATGATAAAATTTAGATCTTTGTCAGATTCAAGTAATATTGTACTATCTCATCCTACAATCCTTGATCACTGGAAGACCCATAATTTGAGTATTCAGGGTGCAAAATTTCCTTCGTGCTCCCTATTATACTCTTGTTTGCTAATTATTATTTCTCCTAAAAAAATATATTCGTATGTTTTTTCTAAAAAAGATTATTAACATAAGTGACTTCCTTTTACAACAGTCAGTGATCTATATGCATTTTTTTAAAAAAATAAGGGGCTCACTTACACCACTCTCTGTTTAAATAGCACCGTCGCTCTCCGTGGTGAACACAATCACATATTAACAAACAAAAACCACAATAGATGAAACAATTACTTATTCCATTATCAGACTGTCATTTGCAATGAATTAGAACTTATAAAATGACCAAATCTATATGTTTGTTTGAATAACTGGCATTGGATCGATGTAGGACCAGTATGGCAACAGAGGGGGTGAACGGTGCCTTTAAATTTTTCAAGTATTTGCTGATCCTTTACTCCGATAGCAACAAAACTATGAAGATCAGGATAAAAAGCTAACACCAAAGCTATAAAACTAATAAACCAAAAGTCCAAGAATTTCGGAGATTAGACGTTCAGACCGGCTACCAGATGCAGTCTGACTGGTCCTGGCAGTTAGACCGCCGACATCACGCAGGTCTAACCAGCTTTAGGTGGTGGGGCCAGAGGGGTTGCGGTATGGCCGGCCTCCCCTCTCCAGATCTAGAATTTTCAGCCCGAGCTAATGCAACTTTCAGTGCAACTCCAAAAATACAAGCTGAAATGATATAAAAACTTTCAATACACCTTATTTAAGGTCTCATGAACCTATTTCATTTAAGGATCGTAAGAATCCATGATAAAATTCAGATCTTTCTCAAAATCAAGTAAGATTGTATCAAAACTGGGTAAAAACCAAAAACTTGAAATACGACTTGCTTATGGATAAACGATGTCTAAGATGATTCTAAATGTATTGTCATATAGCACACCAAATAAAAACACATAAAGAATCAGGATAGAAACGCTTGAATTAACAAAATCACCTGGAAAGATCAAATCCAAGTAAAATCGGGCAATTTCATCAACTTGCCAAACCTAATACCTAGATGAACGGGGATTGATTTTCACAGTATATTTCTATCACTTACTCGTTCTTGGTATCCAACAAGATTAAGAAGGAGAAAGAAAATATCAAAATCAACCAAATCAAGCGTAAATCAACTACAATGAGAAGATTTTATAGTCACTCTACCTGGAGAACAAGAGAATATACCACACCACTCACACTTCTCAAACCCTAATATTAGAATACTTGGCTTCAATGAGTAAAGCAAGGATGGTCAACTAATAAATCTCTATTCCAACCCATTAAATAGATAGGCCAACAACACATATCTAACCCTAATAAATACTATCCACTAGCATAAATGTGGTAAATCCGTTAACCCCATATAATACAAATTTTACTCACACACTACACTTATGCATGTTTTTTGAAATATATGAACCTTAAGTCCTTAGCTTTTGATCCAACTTGATATTTTCAGTTGCTCCTTGACTTAAATCTCTTTCCCAAGTATCGCGGTTTTGATCTAAGATAGTTTTCGACATTTTGTTCAACTTACCAAAATACTTTTTTTTGGCCCGATCTTTATCTTCCCATGCAATTATCACCATACTTGTCACATGTAGGTGCACCACTGGCTTACCACATGTCAACAAGTCGCTCCCATTCTGGTTCCACTAGATCACGCTTCACTTGGACTGATCAAGCCATATGGTGCAACATGTCGCTTGAACTTCTCTTCAATATTTCTCATCTTTTTTGTCTTGAGTTAGCCATCGTTCTAGGCTCGACTCCTTCATAAACATAGCTCCGATCATCGCCGTTGATCATGCTTGACTCCAAAGCCTACATGCACATCCAAAGATAAAAGAAATCATTTTTTGGTCACAAGTTTTTCACAACTTAATTCACGTTAGCTAAAACACGCATCATGTAACATATATACATTGATTTAGGTCAAATCAAATCAATCTATGACACAATTCCCTAAAATTCCAAAATCCAGTTGAATCAAATGCAGCCCTGCTGATTAGACCGCCAGCCCTAGTTGGCTTGATCCTTGGTGGTGGCTAGTTAGACCATTGGAGGGAGTCGGTTTGACTACCTCCTTTGGCCTATTAGAAAAACTGTAAATTTGTAAATCCCACTCCTCTAAAATGGCAATAGTTCATCACAACATAACCCTAGATCTTCTCATATAGTTCTTCAATCGCTGTGATAATAAGTAGTGTATTGTAATTACTATGCATGAAGAAATGTGTTACCTCTTTGAAGCATCAATCAGCATTCAGAACATTATGGCCCTGCTCCAAATGGGTTTAACTTCTGTTTTTTTATTTTTGACTTATTTAAGCTAAAGGCTACTTGAAACGTATCGGCTTCTAATTTCGGCTTATTTTAGCCTTTTCAGCTTTTCTGCCTTTTCTTTTTCTCCTCGTTGTTTTGCATTGTCCGTGACGATATAATGGTTTTTTTATTTTTTTTTGTAATTTCTCTTTTAATTGAATGACTTAGAAAAAGTTAACAACTACTACAATACAATTTCAGCTAAAAGCCATAAACCAGAAGCTTATGCTCTTTGTTGAGGGCCTCATCAGCTCAACCCTTTTGTTTTGCAAAAGAAGCATCTAAGCAAGAAAGCAAATAAGACAATTCGTGAGTTAAACAACAACGATTGAGGCAAATTACAATGGAGTAAAGGATCTTATTACGGGCCTGTTCTTTTCCTCCGAAGCTAGCGGCTTTTGGTTTTTGCTACAGTACCTAACTTTTAAATGAAGTATTTTTTCAAGACGGGATATACAAGTTAATTGTAGTACATGTTAAAAGTCTAACATCTGTATCAACAAAAATCGCAAGTTAGTATCTCACTCTTCGTAATCACTGTCGCAAATAGCTAAAATTCAAAAATTTCAGTCAAAATCATAAACTGCAGCCGAAAAAGAACTGGCACTATATCCACAACATCCAAATTTACTCTGAAAAAAATAACTGTCACGGCGGGATGCACTATTATAAGAAAGTGCCGTGATAGTGATACCATAAGATAATACTTTTTTTCACGACCTTGGTGAAATCAAGAAAACATAATCATGTAGTCAAGAGGAATGCAAGGCGAAAAATGACATTTTTTTGGGAAAGGTGAAAATGAGCAAGCATCATAGTTTTAAATTTTTGAATCAACCGTCCGGATACGCAGGGACCTAGTTAGAAATAGGAAATTACTCAGGGATTGGTATGTAGTACTTGGCGGCCCAACCCCAAGCGGCCTGCCTCGCGTACTTTGCCTTCGTTGGGCTCCCCTCTTAAACCCCCCCAAAACGAAAATTGAAATACGAATCCCCCCATTAAATCCGCCCTTTCTCTTCTCCCTCCTCGCCGCCGCCACGGCCGCCGCTTCTAGGGTTCCGGCGTCGCGTGCCCCACCGAACCTTCCCCACTCCCCCTCCTCTTCCATACACTCCCGCCCCCTGCCCACTCCTCTCGCCGCCACCATGGCGGACAAACTGAGGGATCTGAGCCAGCCCATAGACGTCCGGCTGCTCGACGCCACCGTCGCCGCCTTCTACGGCACCGGATCTAAGGAGGAGGTAATCTATTTCCCCGCCCACTCGCGGCTTCCTCTTGCTCCCCCCTGACGCTTGGTTGGTCGCCGGCGGCGGAGAGCTGCCGTGGCTTAGGGTTCACGCGGTTCGCTCAAGCTATCGGGCTCCAGGGTTTATCCGGTTTCGATGTGCCAAACGCTAATTCTACTTCACTTGCTAAAGTAGGATATGCTTTTGGTGGTTAGGGTTTGGGGGGCGAACAGCAGCGATAAGGTTTATGCTGCCTGCGTGATGAAGTAGGGTTTGATGGAGGTATAGTAGCGATTATCTGCGACGCCCTTCATACTGAATGTTTCTGTAGGGATGTTTGGCGCCACATGTTTGTTAAATCCTTTATCCCGAGTTTGTGCTAATCTATACAAACGATTGTGTGTTAGTGTAAATGGGCTGGTTATGCAACAGCCATGAAATATTTTTTCTGACGTTATGTTTCATCCGTCATGGCACTATCGTGGATACTGGGTTTATTTTTTTTCCCTTTGTTGATTCAACAATGCCACACGTGTTAGTAACTGTATGCACTGCTTTTGTTTCAGAGGAATGCTGCTGATCAGATATTGCGGGATCTACAGAATAACCCCGACATGTGGCTGCAAGTAGTCCACATTCTGCAGAATTCTCAGAACCTGAACACCAAGTTCTTTGGCCTCCAAGTAAGTTTCTGCGATCAAACTGTTGAATGGCTTTGAGGGTTTGACATATTTGAACATATAATATGCTATCTGAAAAATCTTGAGGTTGTACTTGTACACAAGACGGAAGGCTAATAGGATTCTGCTTCAGCATGGTGGGTTCAAGTGGAGCTACCTGATCGGTGTCGGGTTCCCACTCTTATCAATAGGATACGCTAGAGATTTCCCTTCACAAGAGAAAGGGTAGTTCGTCTTCAGCAGTCATTGTTAAGTTAGAATGATCTCAACATAGCCTGCCTCATTTGGCAGCCTAGCAAAATAATTTAGGTTGTCTTACGGGGATAAATGTGATGTTTTGTTCTTATTTTCCTTCTGCCCGATTCGGTCCTATTTCAAACCAGGCCAAATAAGTCCTCCTTTCAATCTTTGCTCAGTGTGTTCCCTCTTTTTTTTTTGAACCTAATAACATGAGGGTGATGATGGCACATTTAGCAGTGGTAGTGAATTACTGAATTAGTGTATTGAGTCAGTTTTACACACTGTTCTAGCCCTTGCTAAAGTAGAGGGGCTGAAATGAGCCAGGGAGGGATGCAGATGGTCCAAAGGCACATTGGCTTACCAGTAACATTTATGTTATTGTCATACTGTTAATGTATTGTCTAGTGGTTCTGACTTATGTCTGCCATGTTTACAGTTTACACGAAATGTAATTACTCAGGAGTCAGGACTCATGATCCTGTGTTATCCTATTTTCATACACAATCTGAGTACTAATTGGACAAGATAACCAGAAACAACAAAACTTTTGTGAGACTGTTAATATTGCCAAATGCACATGATTGATGTTAACACCACCCTTTGAGTTGTGATGTAGGTTAGTGGCCTTCTCACGCAGATCGGGTAGTGTACCTTGAGCACTTAACAGGAACGTATGTGGCTACTATTTAGAACAGTGAACAGTATATTGTCTGAAGCTTTATAGAAACACAGGAGACTTTAAACTAAACCTCATATGATGTTGCTCTTTGTTGCATTGCTGTTCTTTTGAAACTATTAGATCCCTATGCAGTGCGTGTGCGCGCATGCATGCTACATATACACTCGTAGCTACTGTGTTTAATCTGTGTCATGTGCTGATTTTGTTACAAATATATTGTAGGTACTTGAAAGTGTTATCAAGTACAGATGGAACGCGTTGCCGACTGAACAACGTGATGGCATAAAGAATTATATATCTGATGTTATTGTTCAGGCAAGGATTAGTATCTGTGTTGACTATGACAAATCTTTTATGTCATTTTGCCCATAAAATAAATCTGATTCATGTATGCTTTTCTTGCCATGCTCTTTTGGTGCTCTAACAGCTCTCCAGTAATGAGGTTTCCTTTCGACAAGAGAGGCTTTATGTTAATAAACTCAACATTATATTGGTGCAGGTAAGCTGTGCTGTTTTGGTTGCCATTTAACCCAGTTTTTTACCATCTGAATATATCTGCGTTTGGCAATATCAAC
This sequence comes from Dendrocalamus latiflorus, assembly GCA_017311315.1. Classification (NCBI taxonomy): domain Eukaryota; kingdom Viridiplantae; phylum Streptophyta; class Magnoliopsida; order Poales; family Poaceae; genus Dendrocalamus; species Dendrocalamus latiflorus. The sequence continues at coordinate 35,244,778 of CM029632.1, read as the reverse complement.
TGACTTGTGTTCTGAGTTGTTGCAATATAATAGGTTTTGAAGCATGAGTGGCCAGCCAGGTGGTCATCCTTCATTCCTGACCTTGTTGCAGCCGCAAAGAGTAGTGAAACGATATGTGAAAATTGCATGGCTATATTAAAGGCAAGTTGTGTTTCTACTTTTATGTGTTTAATTAATATATTAGAACAACTATTGACTATGCAACTATTTTCAGCTTTTAAGTGAAGAAATTTTCGATTTTTCAAGAGGTGAAATGACACAACAAAAGATTAAAGAACTGAAGTCTTCACTTAACAGGTTGGATTTTTTGCCATCTCTTATCTTTTATGGCTGCCTAACAGCTTCTATTTAATAGAGTAGATTCAATTACTTTGCGTATCCTGTACTATAGTGGGACTACTTCTATTTTTAAGTGATGTAACCTGATATTTCTTTGTTATTGAACAGTGAGTTTCGTCTCATTCATGAGCTATGTTTGTATGTCCTATCTGCAACACAAAGACCTGAGCTCATCCGTGCTACGTTGGCTACACTTCATGCTTTCTTATCGTGGATCCCTGTAGGCTTTATATTTGAGTCACCATTGGTATGTAGCCTATTTCTAATCTCTTTCAGAAAGATCTTATGTCAACTGTATTTATTTGAAAAATCTGTGTCTTATTTTTTCCTCGATGGCTTTTAGCTGGAGACACTGCTGAAGTTCTTTCCTATGGCTGCTTATCGGAACCTTACACTTCAGTGCCTAACTGAGGTAAAACAAACAAATTGTTTCTTGTGTAGTTGTGTTTAATTTCAGTGCTTCCTAAAATTTTAGTGGAGCAATAGAAATTTGCATTTCATCCATTAGTTTGATTACTAGGGTGCTCTATCTATAACTTTACATGAATGGGGCAGTAAACTGGCCCTATTACATTGAAGAATCCCGCTTCTTTGCTGGCTCAATACTGTTTTGATGTCCTTTCCTGATATGTGGAGCTATCTTGCAGGTTGCTGCTCTTCAGTTTGGTGATTTTTATAACATGCAGTACGTGAAGATGTATACAATTTTCATGATGCAATTGCAGGTAATTGATGAATTTTCTGAAAAAAAACTATGTTCTTTTCTTATATTTCCCCAAAAAATTTACTAATTAAGGGTTATTTTCTCTAATGTGTAGGCTATTCTTCCTTCTGGAACAATTCCTGATGCCTACGCCAATGGTTCTAGTGAAGAACAGGTATAACACCTATTAGGTGGAGTAACAGCCTATTCTAGGAGTCAATGATTGGTCTCTCTCTCTCTCTCTCTCTCTCTCTCTTTTAATATCATTGAGTTAATTTACACTGTGTGTTCCTCGATACAGGCATTCATACAAAATTTAGCCCTCTTTTTCACTACCTTTTTTAAGGTAAGATCAATTGCATCCTGGATATATCGTACTATTTAGTATGCGATGTTTTTTGACTTTGGAGACAATACTATTTTTCATTTTGATTCATAAAACATTCTGAAAATTGTAACTACGAACCTACACTTTTGATGCCATGCTCCTAGCTATGATACAAATAAATTGTTATGTTATTATCCTTCATTCGGTTGTCATTTTAAACACTTAACAAATAGAGAATGCTAACGAGTAATAAAATGATAAACAAAAGAATAATTAAATCTCCATATTGTAATAACCTGGTTTAATAAAAGCCCAAGATGCTACCTACAACCACTATCTCTACCAATTTTTAACAAAAAAAGCTTTACCAACGACTTGGCTTTAAAAATAAACATTCAATATAACCTTAAACATAAATTTCAATAACACTATAAACAATACTTAATATGAACCGACAATAACTAAGATGAGTCATAAACAAGTCTAAATTAAGTCAATCATCAAGCAACAACCTTATGAACTATAAAAACCAAATGGAACCATAAATTGTCTAATCAATACTATGGAAACTACCAAATTATTCATGTCTATAAATAATAAGTCATTACGTAGAGTGAAGAGCTACAAGTGTGCAATAAACCATGTTCTATATCCACCTATGCATGTTGACTTCAACGTCCGCCTAAAAACAATAAATAAGGGTAAGTCCACGACTCAATAAGTACAAAACAAAATAATATGCGAGATATTATTTTATTAACAATTTATGACCATTTATCAAAACTCAATTCCTCGTATTTATTCTCATCAGTTTCCATTCTCATATCTCATTATCTGAAACTACTTTCCATTTTTCATGAATGCTATTCAATATTCATGCACGTCTCAACTCCTCTTCTGCGAGCAGTACTCACTAGTCACTAGTCAATACTCAGTAGTAGTGTACACACCGAGCAGCGAGCAGATCTGCCAGAAGCCCGGAAGAAGAACTGAGCTGAGCCGATCTGCCGGAAGCCCGGAAGAAGAACTGAAGAAGAAACCAGAACGAGGAGGAAGAAGAGCTGGAGAAGAAAACAAATGTGGGCAGTGGGCTTGCCTGCGGAACAGCGGAAGGGCTTCGATTCGTGGAGTGGAGTTGCTGAGAGAGTGCAGGAAGGGGATGCGACGAAGGCAGGTCGGTCGGGCTTTCGGCTTCGGGTTTATACGCTTCGGCCTTTGGTTTCCTCGTAACAAGACATCGCCGTGAAGCTCGCCGCGGACGAGTAGGCGACGCCGCGGACGACCAGAATCGCTAGGCGCTCGCCTAGAAGACCAAGTCGAGGCAAACGGTTGTGGTGTCCGCAGAGGCCCGCCTGGACGCTTACGCGTCGCCTAGGTGACGCTGTAACATCCATGGTGGAGAGCCTACTGAAATGTCTTTACAACATTGATGCTCACATGCAATGTAATGATTAACCTTTTGTTAATTACTTAACAACATTAATCAACTGACATAATCATCATTGTAACCATGAACATATGAGCAATGTAAAACTAGCATTATCTTATGAATAGCCAGGGCAAGGATTCATTTAATCACAATTTCAAGCACTCGAATGCTATTCTACAATGCACTTGCCTTTTAGTTGCGACGACCGATTTGATTAGGAGATGACAATACACCCGACGCTACTTCTACAACAATTACTCACTTTCAATACATGCCATAGCGATAAATGCAACAAATAAATGATAACGCTCCTACACGCTTCATAAATGATAGTCAACCCTGTTGTCCCGGTGCTAAAAACATTATAATTTTCACCTCACAAGTCCTATCATAGCAAATCTTATAATTCTGGAACTTACACAAATTTCTCCACGATTTCTTAGTTGCCCACATGTCCAGATTAAATCATCTAATCACCCGTTTTAACCCGAAAGATCGATCCGTTATATTCTGGACAGCAGACTTAATAATTTCATATCTTTTAATCTACACATGCAAATAGGGTAAACTATGGCGTTTTCAGAAACTATAAGAAATTATCTACCACTTTCTAGTTATACAAAAAATTCAATACTGCAATTAATTAGTCAAATTAACAATTTCCCATTATTGCGTGCAGCAGCAACCCGGTACTGGACAGTAGCCACCCAAAATTCATAACTTGTATTCTACTTATGTAAAAATTGTGTTCTTGGACTTTTGGTAAACCTTAAGAAATTACCTACAATTTTCATATTGACCAAACCCCCAAATTATTCCATCTAATGTTTTTTAATTAACAGATTAATACGTGCTGCCAATACACGACAAATTTACTATATAGCAAACTTACAAAATTCATATATCAAAATCTATTTATCCGATCAACATGAATAAAAATTCTGCAGAAAGTTATTGAAATCCTCTATAATTTTCTAGTAGATGACGTTTTCAAATTTAGCCCACATGGTACATTAAATAACGCTAGAAAGTTACAACAATTAAATCAGTCTACTAATCAATCGCCCGGTCAAACACTTGCTAATCCACTCTGTAATTCTCGGCTCTAATTTGTAATTAAAATTTAGCAAACAAAGAGGAAAATATCTAGATCGTTACCCCGGTGAAGAATGGCAAAAACCACGATCACTTTCTCACCCTTTCTTCCCTTCTCCCTCTACTTTTTTGCCTGCCACCGCTCTTCACCTTTTCTCTTGGTTTTCCTTTGATTTCCTCCTCTGGCCGAGAGCACGGTAGCAGCGCATGCATTACTCCATGATGTACTTTACTGCATGCATGCAAAGTTTCTAGTTGGCAACAACACATCTACATTCTGCCATGCATGACTTATCTAGTTGATAGCTAGCGAGAAGGCACGTGGCGGCTTGCGGCTTCACGCACGGGTGGATTAGTGTGGCCTTTGGCTGGCGACGTGGTGTGTGGCTGCTGGTGAGCTGTCTACTGAAGCGGCAGATGGAGCGCGTGCGCCATCGCGTGGGCCTGCGCAAGCGTAGGCGATGCGCGGGAATGTACTTGCGATGTGGCGCGCGTGGGCGGTGTGGCAAGCACAGGCATCATGATGGCGACGACACAATAAAAGTGCTATGGCACATGGAGCAATCGCTGGCAGCGCAAGGAGAAAGGAAAATAGGAAAAGGCATCTAGGTTTTTTTTCTGGGTTTTTTGGGTTATCCTTTCCCCACATCGCCTTTTAACGTGGTACTACTTTGATTCGATCAACTCTCTGTAAGACTCGATCCAGTAAACCAACTCCTCTTTAAAATTCCAAACATGCCATTTTCACGAATCCCCTTTTCTTTAATTACGCACGGGTCATCAAGAGGGATATTTTTAGGATATTATATTATTACTATTACCATTATTATTAATTTTCTTTTAGCCGCAATTGTCACAAATTTAGGACATTACATACTAATTAGGATTTAAGGTTGTAAACATTTAGCCTTGACCCAAATGACATAATTAATTAAATGAATTCATCATTATAATTTTTGGGATATTACACATATGGTCTGATTCCTTCTTTTGTGATACTTGCAGAATCACATGCGTATACTGGAGATATCTCCAGAAAATAGAGCCGCATTACTTCTGGGTCTTGAGTACCTCATTGGAATTTCATATGTTGATGACACTGAGGTTTTTAAGGTAGGAATGTTAGAACTAGATTCAGCATATGTTGCAGAATTTGGTTGGAATTTCATATCTTATAATGTTGACCAATTTACAGGTGTGTTTGGATTACTGGAATGTGTTTGTTTTAGAGCTATTTGAAGCACACAATCAAATGGAGCCTGCAGCAGCTGTAAGCATGATGGGACTTCATGGTTTTAATTTGTTTTTTTTGTTTATCTATGGAAATATTATTCACATGATGTTTTCAATGGCTTTGATATAGCCAACTTTGTAATATATGTTTTTTGCCAAAATTTTTCTTCCTATTTTTTGTGAGTTGTTTTCATACAAGGGCTGCATTTCGGTCTCTATTTGTTTCTTGCTTTCTGAAGTTCTATTCTTTTTCTAATTAAGTTCTAAAGCCTTGAACTCATTACACCTATGCTTAACCTGTAGACTCAGATGATTCCTGGAGTTGTTGATGGTACTGGTACAACTGTTCAGCAGAGGAGGCAGCTTTACTCAGGTCCACTGTCAAAATTACGAATGTTGATGATTTGTCGGATGGCAAAGCCTGAGGAGGTATTGATCGTGGAAGATGAAAATGGCAATATTGTACGTGAAACAATGAAAGACAATGATGTTCTTGTCCAGTATAAGGTTAGTAACGGAATGCCTAGCTGTTGTCCATTTTTTCCATGCCTTTCACATGCTCTATGCTTTATCGGCTGTGTAATCTTCAAACTGATGTGAAGCTCAAGCCCCCTTAAATTATGCCAGATCATGAGGGAAACACTGATCTATTTGTCTCATCTTGATCATGAGGATACAGAGCAGCAGGTTTGTCTTATGCACGGACACTTCTTTATATTTTATGAAATGCATGCAATAAATATTACACTAGTGAGGTTGCTCACAGTATGTGGTATTCAGTGCACTTGTTCCATATTGAGATGGCATAAGCTCTGGCTGAAACATGAATGAAACTCGTAATTAACAGGAGTATTTAAGCTTGACAGTGGCATGTGATGTTTGTGGTTGGTATTTTGGTTATTTGAGAAGGCTCATTCCGTGCAGCCGTGGAGCCATTGCAAATATCTATTTTCTTTATATATGTGTTGCACAATTTGTCATTTCTGTTTATTGCCTTTTGTGAATTTGAACCAGAACTTAATTATGTTTCTTTTGGAATTCCAGATGTTGAAGAAATTGAGTAAACAATTAAATGGAGAAGACTGGAGTTGGAATAACCTCAATACTCTCTGCTGGGCCATAGGATCAATATCTGGTTCCATGGTAGAGGAGCAGGTATGTACACTGTTACTCTGTTTTTTTGGCTTTGGTAAATGCTTTTGGAGGAATCAACGTTTTAATGATTTTATCATGATTGCCACCTTTGCATGCAATTCGCCAAAATCCTAAATGGTTTCTGTGGTTCTATTGCAGGAGAATAGATTTTTGGTAATGGTTATTCGCGATTTGCTAAATCTCTGTGAAATCACAAAGGGGAAAGACAATAAAGCTGTGATTGCCAGTAACATCATGTAAGCATTTGTTTCAATCCTCCCATGTTTATAATTACAAAATTATGTCTTAGCTGATTCAATGATTGCATTGGTAGGTATGTTGTTGGTCAGTATCCAAGATTTCTCAGGGCTCATTGGAAGTTTTTGAAAACGGTGGTCAACAAATTATTTGAGTTCATGCATGAGATGCATCCTGGAGTTCAGGTCGGTGATGCATTCGCCTCTAGTTTATTGGGTTGGAACAAAGACATCGTTTTATTATTCTTGTAGTGTGAAACTAGGATAGGAATTAGCTTTGTGGTCATCTTCCCTTCTCTGAGCATGTAGCTGAGCTTGTTATTTCTCATGTTTCTGTTGTATGTTGATCATAAATGGTGTTTGCTGCTTCTGTTCGATTATTTTTCATATTTGGGCTTCCGTCTGCATTTGCCCGAAGGTTTTAGTGCCTCTTCAAGTTGTACATTTCCTATGGCAATGTATGTAATTTATGCAGTGCACTGCTGGTTGCAGGATATGGCATGCGATACATTCCTGAAAATAGTTCAGAAATGCAAGCGCAAGTTTGTGACACAACAGGTAAATTCAATCACATAGCCTAAATACTAATAATTCTATACTTGTATTTTTTTGAACGGATATGTGGTTAATTCAATTTAGACATACAAATAATCAAACACACATTTACGCTACGTGATATGAACCAGTCATGTGCCCATTTTTCATGTTTGTGTATTGTTATCCAGGTGGGCGAGAATGAACCATTTGTTTCTGAACTGCTATCCAGCTTTCCTACGACAATTGCTGATCTTGAGCCACATCAGATTCATACTTTTTATGAATCGGTATGTTGAACCAAATTGAGCAAAATGTTGTTTCATTTAATATAACCCATTATTAATATTATCTTTTGTGCTATCTTTGCCTGCTGGTCAGGTCGGCCACATGATTCAAGCTGAATCTGATAATACTAAGAGGGATGAATACCTCAAGAGATTGATGAGCCTTCCGAATCAGGTTCCATGTTTTGCATTCTAGTATTCACTTTTGCTTTCTGTCATGGTTTCTCTTGAGGATAGTTTGACATGGTTATCTTATGATTCGGCAGAAATGGGTGGAAATAATTGGACAGGCAAGCCAAAGCGTTGATATCCTGAAGAACCAAGATGTTATTAGATCTGTTCTTCACATCTTACAGGTAATAAAATATACGCTGAAGAGCTTCGTTTAACTACTATTGCTTAACTGGTCGTGTAAACTGCAATAATGGTGGTTGTTCATTGCTTTGAAGTTCTTTAGTTGACATGTAGAATTCCTTGTAAAATTGTGCTTGAGAACAAGGTTGTCACGGCGCTCCGCCAAGTCGTGGCGAGCTTGGAGCGTCTGGACGCCTAGTCGACTAGGCGTCCACCATGACAATAGTTAGACGATAGTAATAAATACAAGTAATATCTTATACGACCGAAAATTAAATAATCATACAACATAATAGCACAAATTAATGGGTTGGTATACTACATACCATCTGTAAGAATATGTGACCCAAGCTATATATGTCAAATCGGTCAGGAAGGTTCAGTTTCCAGCCTGTCAATGAAAAAAATCTGCATTAGCTCAAGCAATTATCTTGATTGGAACAATTATATTAGAGAACTGAGTCAACTGATATAAAATAAAACACTTAATAATAAGGACTATAATAGCAAATAGCATTAACATAACATAAGTAGACATCCACAGTCCACACATGACACAACATGAGAGACAAAATGTGATAGTAGCATGAGTGCATTACATGACAACAAAATAACTCAAAATTTTCTACTTTCATCCTAATCTTTTATTCATCATCCAACTCTAGCTCATTCCCATACACAAGCTCAATTTGAGCACGTTCTTCACCATTCTGAGAAGGTGGTGGTTGTCCAAACTCATCTTCAACATCTTCATCATCACACACCATCACATCTTCCTCATGATCACGAATAGATGGAGATGCACGTCGACTATATACTTAAACATCCACACGAGCTCTCCTAGGAAGATTGTGCCCACGAAGCGAGGATGTTGTATTGACAGCCTCATCAAACATGTGACCATAGAAGATCCTCACCGGCATGCACTTGTTCAGCTAATACGGCATCCTTGACCTTGTCGACCCACTCATTATCCCATTGGAACTCTTCTAGAAACAAACGATTGGATTTGTTATCTTGTTCACTAAGCCTTTAAAACCTAGATGTTATCTTTTTGTTATATGAGATATAAACCAAATCATTCAATCTTTTAAACTCCAACAGGTTCCTTTTCTTAGTATGAAGCTATAAAATGGAAACAAAAATAGCCCATAAATGAAAGTATGAATCATAAATAACCCATACTTGAAAAAATACAGCACATACTTAATGAACCTTTGTTTGCTTTACTTAATAATTACAAACTCAAATGTACTCCAATTGCGTTCACAACCAGATGAGAAATAACAAAGACCAACAATGCGCTTTGCAACTTTTTGTAATGGGATAGCTAGGCCACTGTTTGAATTCCACCAATCCATTAAAAGGTAAAGTGTGAAACGTAAAGCCCTACATTAGAAAGATTAAGAAAGGAGTAAAGAACCAATTGAACCATGAAACATAAAGCTCTACATTAGAAAGATTAAGAATGGAGTGAAGTGTTATGAATATTGTGCATCTATTCATGAGGCCTAAAGAGCAATATATATAGAGAGTACAAGGGGCATATACAACGGGCATGAGGCCTAAAGAGCAATATATATAGAGAGTACAAGGGGGATATACAAGGGGCATATAAGGAAACAAATTAACAATCCTATTCTATTTCCTATTCTATCCTTAACACCCTCTCAAACTCATGGTGGATCACACATTGAGTTTGGAGCGAAAATACAAATGTTGCGCCTAGGGCTGGACGAAAAACTCGAAGCTCGTTAGCTCGCTCGGCTCGTGGCTGGCTCGGCTCGGCTCGGCTCGTTAGGATAACGAGCCGAGCCGAGCCAAGATTTTAGCTCGTTAGCTATAACGAGCCAACTCGAGCCAGTTCGCGAGCCGCTCACGAGCCAAACGAGCCATACTTTCAGGAATTTAGGTATGCATATGCTGCTTCCATGGACCTAATTTGTACTCTATTGCATGTGTTAATGTGTAAATTTGTACTCTATTGTACCCAAACGAGCCATGCATGTGTTAATTTGTACTCTATTGTACCCAAACGAGCCAAACGAGCTAAACGAGCCAAACGAGCCAAACGAGCCATGCTTCCATGGATGAATATATGATGGAGACATTTTTTGGCCCTGGCTCACGAGCCAAACGAGCTAACTCGAGCTTTTTACGAGCCGAGCCGAGCTAGCTTTTTAGCTCGTTAGTTATAACGAGCCAGCTCGAGCCAGCTCGTTATCCTACCGAGCCAGACCGAGCCGAGCCGAGCCGAGCCGAGCCAGCTCGTTATCCAGCCCTAGTTGCGCCCTAGTTTGTGGCTTCTGAAAAGTCAGTAAGCTGTAACTCTGAGGACACAAACTGAAGAGCAAGTACACTCTCCTGTACCTGGGAGCGAGTGTATGAAGCATCCATATCAATGTGCTTGGTGAGCTCATGCTTCACTGGATCACGGGCAATACTGATAACTCTTGTACTTTCAGTCATAAGAGTTGTAGGTCCCCTCACAGGTACACCAAAATTTGCAAGTAGCCATCTCAACTAAGTAATCTCTGTTGTCACAGCTGCCATAGCTCTCAACTCAGCCTCTGCACTCGAATGGGAAACTGCAGTCTGCTTCTTTGTCTTCCAGGCAATCAAATCAATGAGGAGTCAAGAAAAACACAGTAAGCAGAAAGAGAACGACGATCAAAAGGATCACTAGCCTAGGTCGCATCAGAGTACGTCTGAAGTTGGTATGAGGTGGAGCTAGGAAAAACAAGCGACGAGAGATAGTCCCACCCAAGTAGCGAAGAATACGAAGATGACTGTAGTGAAGAAGAGTAGGACAAGCCATGAACTGACTCAAGATATGGACAACATGAGCAATATCAGGACGAGTGCTCATAAGATATACCAAACTGCCAACAATATGGCGATACCGAGTAGGATCCTCAAGAGGATCACCATCAGAAGCACGAAGCTGAAGAGAGAGCTCCATAGGAGTCTCAGCAGTGCAAGTATCAGTCAGACTAGACCGACCAAGAAGATCCTGGACATACTTCTGTTGGGAGAGGTAGTAACCCTCAATCCCAAGGAAGTATGTAAGCAAGCCGGATGAGTCATCAGAAACTGCTCACTGAGATGCTTCTTCACATATGCAATGAACGACGGATCGTCACCAGTAATGAGCATATCATCCACATGTAGAAGAAGCAGTGTCCTACCTCGAGGTGAGACATGGATAAATAGAGTAGGGTCATGGGCACTGATAGTGAAACCGACAACGGTGATCACTGAGGTAAAATGCGCAAACCAGGCACGAGGGGCCTGTTTTAGACCATAAAGAGCACGACGAAGACGACAGACATGGCCATGGGTATTTCCATCCTGGGTCCTTTAACTTGGCCTTTCTCTTCGGGTCCTTAGATGGATCATAAGTCTCACTCTCACCTCCTTCCCCATCTTGTGTAGACATTTGTTACTCTGTAAACACACAAAGAGCACAAGCCGTAAGCACATTTGCACCAAAACCTAATGCATTTTCTTACTGCAGATGTAAACATGGCGGATATTGAGTACATGTCTGAAAAAAGCAATTGTCTCCGATGAATACACAGGCGCATAGCTATTATGAATGGTTCAATGAGCAGATGAGTACTATTCACTAGTTGACTACTTCAATCATCTCCAACTCTCCAGTCTCCACATCCACTCTCCGACTCTCGGCTTTCCAGTAGTCCACTCCAGTCTTGACATACCACAAAACCGAGAAAGCAAAGAGGAGGGAAGAAAGCAGAGAAGAGGGAAGCCAGATTAGGGAGGAGATCTGAGATCACTTGAGCGGCGGCGCTGGAGAGGGAAGCTGACGGTGCTAGAGTGGGACGCTGAAGCTAGCGGAAGAAGTAGCAGATCGGTGCCGGCGGAGGGAGGACGCAGTAGCTCGGGGAAGGCGGCGGGAGGAGGCGAGGCAGCAACTCGGCGGCGGCCCGGGGGGGGGGGGGGGGGGGAGGCAGATCGGCGGGAGCAAGTAGCAGCTCGGCGAGACGGCATCGACGGCTGGAGATCTTTTGGAGAAACCCTACCAAGCAGCAAATCGACCCTTTGAAGACTACTTTGGCTTTCCGCCTTTTGAAGCCCCCCTCCCTGCCCAAGGCGGCCGCCTCAACGTCCCGGCGATGCCTAGGCGTCGTCTAGCACCGTCTAAGTCTTCACGCACTGGGCGACCGTCCCCGGCGTCCTCCGGCCGACTGGTCGTCCAGTTGATGCCTTGATAACCTTGCTTAGGAACTTTAAACAATAAAGGGGTAAATTGCTCAATAGCACTACAAAGATCATGCAAACTGGAAAATAACATCAAATATGTGTGTCACTGACAAATGGTCCCAGGGCCCACTTGTCAGCCTCAGATGTGATGTTATTTCCTAATTATACATCTTTGTCGTGTTCACTGAGCTAATTTCCCCAAAAATTAAATAAAAAGGATGTCGGCAATCAAATTCAGTTGTATGTCTTGTCTTAGCTAGGTCAGTCTCTGAAACACTTATGAATTTGTTGCTAGCCAAGGCCAACAGATATTTTCCATACTTCGTTAGTGTAAGCTCCGACTGTTGGGCCAACAAGTATGTATTGATGCGTGGTGTTTTGCTGGTATCATGTGCTTAGAACTCCTGAACACCACCTTTTGGATTTTAAGTTGGTAGCTATACACAAACTTTGTGTAGAGCACAAATTCTGGGCTGAACTTGCCAAAATGCACCCACAATAAACTTACACCACAATCCAATGTTGATGTTGATTGTTACCAGTTGTAACTTGACACCTGAACGCATAATTCAGCTATACTAGATTTGGGGTGTTTTTCACCTATGCAAATTATAGTGGTTTCATTTGACATTCTGACTGAACTGTATATTTGGACACTATCAAGCAGCATTATTGTTTTGATTTTGGCATGCTGTTCTTAATGTATACCTAAAGTGAGAACATGCTGTTTGATTTTGGGTTTCCTTGTCACCAGTTGCACAAAATTTCTCCTGGGTACTAACATAATTTGTTGTTTGTGATTACTCCTGTAGTACTAACATGATGTTGCTATTTGTGCTTGCAGACAAACACAAGTGTTGCGAGCTCACTTGGACCACACTTTTTTCCACAAATTTCACTAATCTTTCTGGACATGCTGACAGTTTACAGGTATTTTGTTTAGCATCACACACATTGTTTGAAAGTATTTTTTTTGGTGTTAGCATCTTCTGAAGTTAGAGCTAGGCCTGAAAAGAGCCCTTCTTTGGACTGGTCCTGCCTGGTCTCACCCAGCCCTATAAACTTGGGCAGTCTAGTATGGCAGTACATGATAATTTTGGGCTGGGCAAGCCACAGTTTTTTTGGGGCTCGCACTACCTGCTTGAATCTGGCCCTAAGCATCGTACTGGTTAAGATTAGCCAAGATTTGCTCAAATCTAGTTGTTGGAAATGTGTATTTACTCACTGTGCCTGCCCTGCCCATTTTGTTTTGACAGTGCGGGTTGCTTCATCTCCTTTTTCCTGCAAAGCTAAGCTAACAATGTTTCGCAAGCTAATAAACCTTTTCTTTCTGTTGGACATTGTTTTCACATCAGAATGTACAGCGAGCTTGTATCAAGAACTATTGCTGAGGGGGGACCTTATGCCTCGAAGACTTCATTAGTAAAACTCCTGAGGTACGATGAATCATTGGTATCTATAGTTCTATACTACTTTGTTTTTCCCATTTTGTTACTTTACTAATATATATTATGTTTGCAACAGATCTGTCAAGAGGGAAACATTGAAATTAATCGAGACTTTTGTGGACAAAGCCGAAGATTTACCACACATCGGGAAACAGTTTGTTCCTCCGATGATGGATCCTGTTCTTGGTGATTATGCTAGAAATGTGCCTGATGCAAGAGAATCTGAAGTTCTGTCCCTGTCTGCGACAATTATAAACAAGTATGCCTACTGTCTGATACCCATTTTGTGTAGGTGGAAACTCAAATTGTTAGTAGTAACTGTGGATCTAGGATGCCCCAATATGCGATACGGGTATGGCGATATGGATACGGCAATACGATATTTTTCAAAAACAAGGATATGACGATACAACAAGTATATATGTGTTTGAAAATAAAAAATTGTAAACAGGCCATGAGAGAGGGAGAACATAAAAAACTTACCAGTTGATAGCATCAGAATAGGGATGTTAAGCATGGCTGTATGACATGCGAAGCATATTCTCCTTCAAAGGACTTCTCTCAAATCCTGAGTCCTCACTAGAAGTATTGCGGCTACTGCTCTCTCCCCAGAGTAGAGTATAATGAATGCATTTTTGGCAATCTGCATTATCATATAACAGGTGGCAAATAAGTGTGCTTGAAATAAATAATAAGCATAACTTCAGATCTAAACAACCATTGGAAAGAAATAAAAGAATATAGAAGTTTTCTCAAGAATATATAAACATCTATAGTCTAAGACTCTTAAGTAACAACTATCAGTCCATCGCTAGACAGTAGGCACTAAATCAATAGTATGCTGAAAAGTGAAACTGAAAAATATAAAAGAGCATTTGGATGTGTAGATCTAAATGATAATTTGAAAAGATTGATTTGGAGCAAACATCTTACAGTGCTTGAAGTTCTCAATTCCAAAGGCTAATCCCTTCATATACATAGTCATCAATCATCATTTCTAGTATATGTTCAGTAGAGGCATGGAGAAAATCTTGCATTCTCATGTCATTGACATAACATGCAGATTCTTGTATGCAAAGAAAATCATGAATCTAAATATGTACAGAGGAAAATTTGTACAGAGGCAAAATTGTCAGCAATTAACTGATTTGAGCTAATTATTGAAACAAAGGCAGGTGATCTTGTGTCCCGTTGCTTGTTCCACATAAGAAAGCAGGGATTGTAGAAAGATAGTTGATAAGTTCACAAGACAAACATTAAACATTAGTATGTAGGATAAACATTAACAATAGTACAGCATAACCAGCAGCCAGCAAGACTAAATGAAGAACATGATAGACCGTTGCACAAAATACAACATGAAAAAAGTAAAGAGACTCCTAGTTTTTTCTCTAGTCTCATCAACTTCACTCTGAAGCTGCTGAAGGATAGCTATTGTCACATTTGGGCACATTCTGATCCTGGCATTCTATATTTTAAGCAAGTGTGCTTTAACTCTACAATAGCTTTCACAGTATTCCCAAGCACAATACTTACATCTAAATCACACATTTCCTCCAATATCTGTAAATCTCTCTATAATATCAACATGCTTCCACAATGATTTGGTGTTCAGATCAATTGGATCCATCTCTTAAAATAGCAAGAGGATCGAAAAACCGGAACCGGGTCAAATCCCGCCGGACGGGCGGTACCGGTAACCGGCCGGTTACCGGAAAACCCGGTTACAAACCGGATGAAATTTGGCAAACAAAATTTGTGCGGTGGCGGGAGGGTTTCCGGTAACCGGCCGGTTACCGGTCCGGTTACCGGAAAAACCGGAAAAAAACCGGAAAACCGGAGGAATTCGTAGAGTATTGTCCTCAAAAGTTCACATGCAACACAAAAAGCCATGACTTTCTCATGCCCATGGACCCACCATGTCTAAATTGATTCTTAAGCATCCAATGTAGCTATAATGTCCCCTGGAACCCATCCAAACATCTACAATTTCAATTTTTTGAATATTGAAACCCGGCCGGTTTTCCTCCTCCCGGTCGGGACCGGTACAACCGGTAACCGGCGGTAACCGGCCGGTTACCGCCGGGATTTCGATCCTTGGGTACAATTTCAAGTTTTCAGCTATACCTAGTAACCTAAGAAGCACTGAAATTCTGCTGAATTGTGGATGAATCGACACTATTACCAGTAGGAGTGCTAGCATGCACATCTATTGGAGTACTTCGACTTGCCATCTCTAATCAGAAATGAGAAATGTGACTGACCTCGGCTCACTACTACAAAGGTTGTGTTGCTACTTGCTTAGTGCTCACTAGTCACTGCTGAAAATGGCTCATAAACTCACAATGAGCAAGAGTCAGATGCATTACATGATTACCTTACACTGCAATGTACAAGATCATTGTAGTCATACTAGAATCAAACAATAGAAGGAATCAAGGAATAATGGAATATTATCACACTCACTGACTTACCTCTTTACCAAATCAACTGCAACTCTGTAGATCTTCAACATTATACACAAGCAATATCTATTTGTGAAGCATACCTTAATGTTAAAACCAGCTTTAGCAATGGTTTCAATAAACATCACACCGAGATCTTTTGCCTTGGCTTCCCCTTCCTCTATGGAGTCTTGCCTGTTGCATGAGTATCAACAAAACTTAAGCAAAGATATGCGAAGAAAACATTTCTACAGATCACATTAGGACCTTAAGGAGGAAGGAGATCATTGGTAATTTGGCTAATGTAGGCAAGCTGGAAATAACCACAAGCAAATGATTCAATGTAAGAAAAGGCTCAGAACTCAAAAGCATCAAAATATCATACATGTCAATAGCAGACTACATAAGACAGAGTAGAAGAAACAATTAAGCTATTGCTGCAAATCTTATCCCCACAGAGATGTACCAGATGTGCTGATTTGGGAAGATTCTGGCAGTAACCGGCGAGGGGCGGTGGAAGCGGCGCTGGTGCGACTGACCTTCGGGCAGTAGGAATGGCGGTGGTCTAGGGACCTCCAGGCGGCAGCCATGACGGCGAGCGAGGAGCGGTGCTATGCCGATGGCGAACGAGGAACGCTGGTGCGGCGGCGGCGAGCGAGGAGCAGTGGTGCTGGGAGGTGCGATTTGAAAGTGTGGCTAGGGCGTGACTGCACTTAGGGTTTCGACGGGAGTAGTAAGGTAGTGGCGACGGGAGGTGGGATGGCTTCGGTGGGCCGGCTTCGATCTGTTTGGCCCTATTAGGCAATAGAAGATTGTACATTAATAGCCTGGATATATTAGGCAATAGGAGATTGCATATATCAGGCAATAGGAGATTGCATACCATATTCATAGATAGCATCCTTGTATTCGTAAACTACCATATATAGCAGCAGCTGCTGCCCTATAAATATAGGCGCCCCTCTCCCATTGAGAGTGTGGTCAATTGCCCCCAATCCTATCTTCCTACATGGTATCAGAGCAATCTGATCTTGGCCCTCCCTCCCCTTCCCAACTTGCGCCGCTCTCTACCTGAGCGCCGCCCACCCTGCTGCGCCGCCCAACAGCCGCGCCACCATGGCCGCCACCTCTCCAGCCTTGGTCGCCGCCACCTCTCCAGCCTTGGTCGACGCCACCAACCCGGCTGTCTGCCCCTACGCTCTGGTCAATGTGAAAACCCACATCCCCATGACCCTCGAGCTGCGACCCTCCAACTACACCAAATGGTCCATAGCCTTCCACGCCATGTGCGGCAAATTCGGGCTGCTCTCGCACCTCGCCGTCGTCTCCCCTACACCCACCGACAACGCATGGGTGCAGGCTGACTTCTGCATCCGCAGCTGGATCTTCGGCACCGTCTCCGACTCCGTTCTCAACCTCGCCATGACCGGCAACCAGCAGACCGCCGGCCAGCTCTGGACGGCCATCACCGCCCTGTACCAGGCCAACAAGGCGCCCCGCGCCATCTTCCTGAGTCACGAGTTCCACTCGATGACCCAGGGAGACTCCTCCATCGACGAGTACTGCTTGCGCATGAAGGAGGCCGCCGACAATCTTCACGACGTCGGGCAGACCATCACCGAGCCCAACCTCGTCCTCAACCTACTCCGCGGCCTCAACGAGAAGTACCAATCCGTCGCCGACAACATCGCCGCCCAGGAGCCTCTCACATTCACCGTTGCCAGGAACCAACTCCTCCTCAAGGAGCTGCGTCTCACGAACGAGGACAAGGTCCGCGCCGCCTCCGCCCTCTTCGCTGCCTTCAACAGCGCCCCCGGCAGTGCCCCACCAGCCGACGTCCAGCAGCAGCAGCCGCGCCAACAGCGGCAGCCGCGCCAGCAGCAGCGGCAGCAGCAGCGCGGCAACGGCGGTCGCCGCGACAACAC
The DNA here is from genome assembly GCA_017311315.1 of Dendrocalamus latiflorus. Lineage (NCBI taxonomy): Eukaryota > Viridiplantae > Streptophyta > Magnoliopsida > Poales > Poaceae > Dendrocalamus > Dendrocalamus latiflorus. Next base: position 35,227,041 of record CM029632.1, on the reverse strand, counting down.
TCGGCGCGACAGCAAGCGCCAGCCCTGGAGTTTTGATCCCTGGACCGGCGCACGTGTCAGCCCCGGCGAACGCGTCGTACCCCCCTGGGAGCGCGACCAGGGCGGTGGCAGCCACCCATGGCAGCCCCCACGCCAACAGGGGGTGCTCGGCGCCCCTCCTCAGGCGCACACGGTGTTCGCCCCCGTCCAGGCCTCCTCCACCAACACCGGCGGACCGGCATGGGACTCGGCCGGCCTCATTGCTGCCCTGCAGAACATGGCTGTCCAGGGCAGCCCCTCGTGGGTCGTTGACTCCGGCGCTTCGTCCCACATGACGTCCTCCGACGGTATGCTCCTCCAGCGCCTACCTCCCTCCACCTCCTCCATAACAGTAGGCAATGGCACCAGCATTCCGGTCACGTCTAGAGGTCACTCCATCCTACCCACCACCACAGCAAACTTCTCCCTCAACAACATTCTCGTCGCCCCATCCCTCGTTCGCAATCTTTTATCCGTTCGTCAATTCACCCGTGAAAATCACTGCTCACTTGAATTTGACGCTCTTGGCTTTTCTGTTAAGGATACCCAGACGGGACGCGTGATTCATCGCTGCAATAGCACCAGCGACCTCTACACCATTCCTGCCATCCCCCCGACCGCCGGCGCCTCCTCACATGCTCTCCTGGCCGCCTCGTCGACCCTGTGGCACCAGCGTCTCGGCCATCCAGCCCCTGCCGCACTAGAACATCTCCACAAAATAAACGTTGTTTCCTGTAATAAAGTAGACCGCTCCCCTTGCCATTCATGTCAGTTAGGCAAGCACACGCGTCTACCCTTCAGTGCCTCTCAGTCTTGTACTCATGCACCATTTGAAATAATTCACTGTGATGTTTGGACCTCTCCCATCCCTAGTATATCTGGTCTCTCATATTATCTAGTCTGCTTGGATGATTACAGTCACTACTGTTGGGTCTTTCCTCTTCGACGCAAATCCGAGGTCCACCAACACCTAGTCCAACTCACAGCTCTTGCACAAACCCAATTCAACCTCCCCGTCAAATGCTTCCAAACCGACAACGGCACCGAATTTGTCAACACAGCCAACACCACCTTCTTCGCTGCCCGAGGAACACTTCTCCGTCTCTCCTGCCCATACACTTCCTCTCAAAACGGCAAGGCGGAACGCATCATCCGCACCCTCAACAACTCCATCCGCACCATGCTGCTCCATGCTTCCATGCCACCCACATACTGGGCCGAGGCCCTCGCTGCCGCCTGCTACTTACTCAACAGGCGCCCCTCCTCCTCCATAGCACATGAAGTTCCCTTCACTCGCCTTCACGGCCAGCCAGCCACCTACAGCCACCTTCGCGTCTTTGGGTGCCTATGCTACCCAAACCTACAGGCTACCTCCCCACACAAGCTCGCACCTCGCTCCGCAGCATGCATCTTCCTCGGCTACCCATCCTCTCATAAGGGCTATCGGTGCCTTAACCCAACAACCCAACGCATCATCATCTCTCGCCACGTCGTGTTCGATGAGACTGTTTTTCCCTTTTCCACCACCTGCACGCTCCCTCGCTCCCTGGATTTCCTCCTAGACCACGATTCGGTTTCGGTGCCTTGCTCTACTGTTCCTGCAGGTGGAGGCCCCTCCTCGACGACCGCGGCTGCCCCGTCCACCTCGGACGCTGCGCAGCCGCCCCCCGACGACGAGCCAGAGCCGGCCCTTCTACTACCTGGGGGGCGCGGCCCTGTGCCCCCTAGCCCCAGCTCGGCTCCTCCACCACCGGGCGGGCGTGGTCACGTGCCCCCGCCTGGCCCTACTGTGGTTCCGTTCCCACGGTTCTACAGTCGACGACCCCCGCCAGCACCTGCGCCATCAGCCGACCCCGCAGCACCGGCGCCTCCGGCTGCGTCCGCGGCAGCACCCCCGTCTCCGCCACTCACGCGCACCAGGGCGGGCGCCCTCCCGCGCGTGAACTACGAGGGGCTCGCTGCCACCTCCTCGCCCTCACCATCGCCCCTACCAGCAAACTACCGCAGCGCCCTGGCCGACGCAAACTGGCGGGCTGCCATGATGGATGAATACCAGGCACTCCTCACCAACGCCACCTGGCGCCTGGTTCCACGTCCTCCTGGCGCGAACGTTGTGACGGGCAAGTGGACTTTCCGGCACAAGTTCCACGCCGATGGGTCCCTCGCTCGTCACAAGGCCCGCTGGGTGGTCCGCGGCTTCTCTCAACGGGACGGCATCGACTACGACGAGACCTTCAGTCCGGTGGTCAAACAGGCCACCATTCGGACCGTTCTCAGCATCGCCGCCTCCCGCGCCTGGCCAATCCACCAGCTGGACGTGAAGAACGCCTTTCTTCACGGCCACCTCAACGAGACGGTCTACTGCCAGCAGCCACAGGGCTTCGTCGACCCTGCCGCCGCAGATCACGTCTGCCTCCTGCAGAAGTCCCTGTACGGACTGAAGCAGGCGCCGCGAGCTTGGTACCAGCGGTTCGCGACCTTCCTTCGCCAGCTCGGCTTCGTCGCCTCCACTTCTGACACGTCCCTCTTTGTTCTCAAAGAGGGGACGAGTCTCGCCTACCTGCTACTCTACGTCGACGACATCATCCTCACCGCCTCGACTTCCACTCTTCTGCACCAACTCATGGCCCGACTCCAGTCCGAGTTCGCCATGACCGACCTGGGTGCTCTTCACCACTTCCTCGGCGTCGCCGTCACCCGCTCCTCCGACGGCCTCTTCCTGTCGCAGCGACAGTACGCTGTTGATCTCCTCCAACGGGCGGGCATGGCTGAGTGTCATCCTACGACAACACCCGTTGACACTCAGGCCAAGCTCTCCGCCCACGACGGCGACAAACTGTCAGACAAGGACAGCTCAGAGTACAGGAGCCTAGCAGGGGCTCTCCAGTACCTGACCCTGACGCGTCCTGATCTGGCCTACGCAGTTCAGCAGGTGTGCCTCTTCATGCACGCCCCGAGGGAGCCCCATCGCGCGCTAATCAAGCGCATTCTGCGCTATGTGAAGGGCACGCTGTCCTCCGGTCTTCACATCAGCGCCGGCCCCATTCAGACGCTGACAGCATACTCCGACGCCGACTGGGCCGGCTGCCCTGACTCCAGGCGATCCACCTCTGGGTTCTGTGTCTATCTCGGTGACAACCTGGTCTCCTGGTCCTCCAAACGCCAGGCCACGGTATCCCGCTCTAGCGCTGAGGCAGAATATCGTGCCGTGGCTCACGTTGTGGCCGAGTGCTGTTGGCTGCGACAAGTCCTTCAGGAGCTCCATATTCAGCTGCCCCAGGCTACGGTGATCTTCTGCGACAACGTCAGCGCCGTCTACATGACGGCCAATCCGGTCCACCACAAGCGCACGAAACACATCGAGATCGACATTCACTTCGTGCGTGAGAAGGTGGCCCTGGGCAAGATTCGGGTCCTTCATGTTCCCTCGTCCCACCAGTTTGCCGACATTATGACAAAAGGGCTCCCAACGCCACTGTTTACAGACTTCAGAGCCAGCCTTTGCGTCCGCGGACCTCCCGCTTCGGCTGCGGGCGGGTATTAGGCAATAGAAGATTGTACATTAATAGCCTGGATATATTAGGCAATAGGAGATTGCATATATCAGGCAATAGGAGATTGCATACCATATTCATAGATAGCATCCTTGTATTCGTAAACTACCATATATAGCAGCAGCTGCTGCCCTATAAATATAGGCGCCCCTCTCCCATTGAGAGTGTGGTCAATTGCCCCCAATCCTATCTTCCTACAGGCCCGAATGGCTAATACGTATTGACGCCGTATTGGGGTATTTTCAATTTATTTTTTGGTTGAAATGCAATGATACTTTGCCGATACCGTATCGATATGCATCACCGTATTGGATACGTATCGAGTATGGGAACGTCGGTTATGTGACGTATCGGTGCTTCATAGCTGTGGATCACCAGCGCTAACTATCTACTTTACCAATTTCTGTATTCTTTGTGTTCAGTTTTTTCAAGCTAAACTCTCAGCATTTATATATAATTTCCAATGGTTAAAAATTTTACTGCAGGTACAAAGGTGAAATGCTTGAGGATGTGCCTCGTATATTTGAGGCTGTTTTCCAGTGTACTCTTGAGGTAGGAATACTATCTACCAAGTCATTTTTGTTACTGATCATGTTCAAGTAACAGAGATCTTACTTTTGTTCTGTCTTGCCAGATGATTACTAAAAACTTCGAAGATTATCCTGAGCATCGCCTTAAATTTTTCTCTTTGCTTCGTGCTATTGGCACCCATTGCTTCCAAGCATTAATTCAGCTTTCAAGTCAGGTTAGTACCACTTACTAACTATTTTCAATTATTCATATGCCTTGGTGCTATTTATCGATAGACAGCAGCCCAAATTTCTTCTCTTTTATCTGATTATTGGACTGTTTGTTTCAGCAATTGAAGCTTGTGATTGATTCGATCAATTGGGCATTTAGACATACAGAGAGAAACATTGCCGAGACTGGCCTTAGTCTATTGTTGGAAATTCTAAAGAATTTTCAGGTAGAAAATATATTCCATCCTTGTTGCCAGTATATAATTATTCAAAAGCTTACTGTTTGATGTGATTATCTTGCAGGCTTCAGGATTCCAAAATCAGTTCTACAAAACCTATTTTTTGAATATTGAGCAAGAGGTTTTTGCAGTTCTCACAGATACATTCCACAAGCCTGGCTTCAAGCTTCATGTTTTGGTGCTACAACACTTGTTTTGTGTGGTATGTTTTATGTTCACTATTTTCTTTTTCTGTACTCTAGTGTTTGTATGTGTGCATCTAATTATTAGATTTTCTAATGTGTAGGTTGATGGTCTAACTGAGCCTCTATGGGATGCTTCCTCAGTACCGTATCAATATACTGATAATGCTATGTTTGTTCGAGATTACACTATAAAACTTCTTGGTGCATCATTTCCTAACATGACGCCAGCTGAGGTACGATCCTCCTAATGCAGCTATCGTGCGCTTGACTTGGCCATCACGACCTAGCAAATTTTCTTGCACAGGTGACCAAGTTTGTTGATGGGCTTCTTAGTTCGAAACATGACCTTCCAAGCTTCAAAAACCATATAAGGGACTTCCTGGTGCAATCAAAGGAGTTCTCGGCCCAGGTAACATGCTCTCTTACCCCTGCCACCAGGGTTCAAAATCCCGGCGGTTACCGGCCGGTAACCGCCAGTTACCGTTTCTACCGGTGGAGGCCGGTAACCGAAAAAACCGGTCGGTATCAATTTTTGATTTTCAAATTTTGGCCGGTTTTTTCTGGTATTTCCGGTTACCGACCGGTTTTTCCGGTTACTGGTCGTTTTTTCCAGTTACCGGTTTCAAAACATCCCAAAATTCAAGTTTTGATTTTCAAATTGTCACAGATTTTTTGCCTGTTTTTCCGTTAACTAGCCGGTTACTGTTACCGGTCGCCGGCCGGGATTTCTCCCGGTTCCGGGTTTTGGAACCTTGCCTGCCACCAGCTTGCACTGGTTGTCATAGGACTGAGGAAACTAGAACTTAAAGAAAAATGCTTCAACAAAGATACATGAAAACATTTAAAAGGAGAGAAAAATGGAGCTCACTGGAAAACTACTGGAATGGCTTAATGTCAGGGGATTAGAGCTGCATTACTTGTTTATTTTTTTTATAAGTCACTTTATGCTAATTCTCTTCTGATGAGTTGCTGTTGCTTCTTTTGTGCTTTAGGATAATAAGGACCTGTACGCCGAAGAGGCTGCTGCACAAAGAGAAAGGGAACGCCAACGGATGCTTGCAATTCCAGGGCTCATTGCCCCAAGCGAATTACAAGATGAGATGGTTGATTCGTAGTGCTTTGTGATTCTACCTTTCTAATCCAGTTTCCTGATTCTTGCTTCGGCCTCCAAACCTCTGGAGCCCTAGACAACCCAGTGCCCGAGTTTTCTTCCAGGGTGGTGAAAGAAGGTGCCTGCTGTAATTTTATTTTTGGTTACCTCCACTTGATGCTGATTCCAAGATTTCTGCTAGTTGATAGGGAAAGGCCAACTCAATTTTGTCGCAAGAGCTGTTTCTGACTGCCATTGGTTTGCAGTATTTGCGCTGTCTGGTTGACGTGTTAGCGGCAGCTCTTGTGCTCAAGTGTATTTTGCTAACATTGGGTGCGTGTGCTGGGCCATCATATGGTATGATCACGGTACAACATTGTATGCTTATTTTTTGTTTAGTTTATAGATCGCCGCATTCTGTATCAAGACATGATTCAGGCTGATAGGAACCGTATATTCTTGTGTGTACTATTCTGTGAAATATGGTTCACCTTCCCCCATTTGTGCATTCCCATGTAGTTTTTGATTCCGAGCCACCGTGTGTATTAAGAAATGAGTGTCTTTCAAATATTGCTTTGGTTAGATCCGCACCGGGAGTTAATCCAATGGCATCAGCTAATTATTACGATGTGCTTTCATGTTTTCTATTCAGCGCATGCTTCTGCAGGGACGATTTTGAGAGTCATGATAGCAACATTTGGTTGCAAGACATAAATGATATGATCTTATTAACTTTGTTGTTAGTTGTCTATGTGTTATTACATGCCATGTAAGATGATAGTATGTTCACTTTCCTTTATGGCTATGTTAGTAGTCTGATTGAGGATAGTTATCATACATGTGTAAATTTTATGCGCTTCATGTACAGTTTTTTTTGCCATCTCACAGTGTATTCTGCATGTCGAAACGAGGGGAAGTGGAAAAATTAATATAGGAAGAAAAGGCTGAGCCTTTTTTCTTTGATTAAAGTAGTTTGTACCAGAGTACTTGATTTCATAAAATTTAATAAGTACTGTAAAAATATATTATAATATTACAAATCTAAGGACAGGTTCGACTAAGTGGCAGAATGTGCACCCATTGCCTCCGCATTAAGGTGAAATACAAGCGAATATCTGAGGCAGTCGGCACAAACTTATGTTTTTTGTTGGTTGCCGTCGCATGTTGCTCCTGCATGTGTAATTAGAGCGGCCGGTCTCGATCAGCATACTCAAGTGATGTGTGGGTGCCATCATTCATTCATTCGATAGCTAGCACTAGACTAGAAGCTCCATCAACCGTTTCGTATCCAGCGAGATGACAAGAGAAATGGAATGGGATAATTAAGAGGAATGCAAATTAAGCAGCGTCCGCACCGCACGCAACGGTTCTTCATGTCATCTTGTACTGCATCCATTGCATGCAGCTCGTGTAGCAGTTAGGATGGTACGGACAACAGCAGCAGCAGCAGCGGGAGCAGCAGCATATGTGTGTTTCTTGCTCGTTGAATGCGAATTTTGGATGCTTTTGGCACTGTTGCTATCCGAAATTCCGAAAATAGCCTCTTCGGAAACGAAATTCCAACTCTAGCCCCCACCTGACCGCACCATTTAACCGCGTCGCGACACGTGTCCAATGGTGCGGTCGGGGAGCGCACCACACCTGAGTGGTGCGGTCCCCGACCGCACCACTCACTCTGATGTGACCATGTGGTGCGGTCGGGGAGCGCACCACTCCGGTGTGGTGCGGTCCCCGACCGCACCATTGACACGTGTCACACTCCCGTTAAGTGGTGCGGTCAACAGGGTGCTAGAATTGAAATTTTGTTCTCCTCAGCGCCATTTTTGGTATTTTCGGGTAGCAACAGTGTCAAAAACGTCCAAAATTCGTTGAATGCTGAGTCTATTGTGCTGTTTTTTGAATCGGTAAATAGTACTTATAGATATATTACTAAACATCAAATACATATCTTATAGAAACATAATTAATATAATAGTAGACTTATACATAGACCGATCATGTCAAAATCATTAAAGAGCAGCAGTGAAAATGAAAATTTCACATAAATAGTTTAAACTATCACAGACGGTTTGTACTAACAATTATTTATGATATTTTCACATATGGTTATTAACACGAACCGTCTGTGATAATTAAAACATCACTGACGGTTCATGTTAATAACCATCTGTGAACTTTTACATACAATTATTAACATGAACTATCTGTGATAATTCAGATATCATAGACAGTTCTTATTAATAACCGTCTGTGAAAGTTGCAGACATCACAGACGGTTCGTATAAAAAATCGTCCGTGATATTTGTGGACATCACAGATGGTTCTTATAACAAATTGCCAGTGATATTACGGACATCACAGACGGTTTGAATAACCGTCTGTGAATTATCACAGACGGTTATTAATACAAACCGTCTGTGAGAGTGCCGTATCACAAACAGTTTGTGGTTGGAACCGTCTAGGATAATCTGCGCTATTAAATAGTAGGCGTACGTGGTCTCGACATAGATCTGTCTGCATTGTGTTGCATCGGTGGAGCGAGGCGGCTGGCTTTGAGGAGTTTGGTGAAAACATATCGCTTGTTGATTCATATACGTTTTCTTGGTGATCAGATGCTAGTACTCAATTACTTCTAATAACTTATATGCCTTATAATAGAAAGAGATGATAGCTAAGTTTTTATTTAGATCTAGCTAGCTAGATTTAGAAAGATAATGGTACTTTGCTCAATTTCAGAATGGGTAAATAATCGATCCTAGTTTACTTAAATATATTCTTGCTTAATATTATTATTTCAAGCTAGCTACCTAATATAGATGTCCGCAATTAAGTAGCTAGTCTGATTTGTTATAGTAGCGCTAACAATCTAATTTGACACCCATTTGTTACATGTGTAGCGTAGATGGACTGAAGCTAGATGTACGTTGAGAATCATGTGAGTGAACAGTACATTAATGACGTGTCTGCTTTTAGAAGAGCGGCCGAGTTGGATATGTTGAAGAAGGGGATGGAATATATGTACTGTCCATGCATTGATTGTGATAATCTAAAGATGTTTAGCAACTCAGCGCAGATCGAAGCTCATTTGATTCGAATGGGTTTCAGAAAAGGGTACAAATGTTGGACTAGTCATGGTGAAGAGAAAATTACACAATAAGGTAGTTATGACATCGTCGAGGAAGACAACGATATGCCGATTGTGGACTATGCTTTCGATGAGGATAGGTTATAGGATGACAATCTGGATCAGATACTACATGATGCAGAAGAAAACTATAGTGAGAGAGAGAGTTTGGTAAATTCGAGTGCTTGATGGAGGACTCAGAGAAACCTTTGAGTTTGGTATATATATCACAGACGGTTTGAAACACCGAACCGTTTATGATATGCATGATATCACAGATGGTTTGGAATACCCAACCGTTTGTGATATACACTATATCACAGACGCTTAATAACAAAAACCATATGTGATATCGTGCATATCACAGACGGTTAATACAAAAACTATTTTTGATAGTCAAATATCACAGACAGTTTTTCAGAAAAATCGTCTGTGTTATAAGTTATCATAGATGGTGTAGGAGCCATCTGTGATAACCAGCTATTATCACTGACACATAAACGCAGACGGTTAAGAAACCGTCTGTAATGACGGTTTTGAACTGTCTACGATAACACAGTCTGTAGTAGTGCGCGGCGTGCAGCTAGTTGTATTTATAGCTATTCCAAAAGAGACAAGTTATCAACACAAGTGATATACCTATACTCACTTCTTTCTCCCTCCATGTTTCAGGTAGGATTAGCGTCAGGGCTAAGGTAGTATAATGACATCGTAAGGGAAGCTCAGAAAGGGATAAAACTTCGAAATGTGTGGTTTGTCGATGCAAAGGGGTTGTCACTACAAGACGACCATCTGCAACTTAGCACCCAAGCTCAAGTCCAGCTTGGGCATATGTTGGCTCAATCCTATTTGAACTATGGTACATCCACACTCTAGTTCTCTATGTAGTTTTTCTTTCTATGAAACAACTAAGATGCTCCAAATTTTTTGTTCTCTACTATGGTTAGTTTTCTCTCTGAACTCTTCATTGGGAAGCCATTCTTTTAGTTCTAATTCGATTGGTCAAGGCTTTCCGACTTAGCTCTAGGGGTGCAAATAGAGCGGATATGGATGGATATCGCTAATCCTGTAACCTATTCTGCATTGTTTTCTTAGAGTCACAGTCAGACATGGATAATGGCAGATACTCATTTTTCCATTCCATATTCGTTCCATCCACTTATTTTGCACTCCTACACAGGATATTAGACAGTAGGGGTGCAATCAGAGCGAACAAAGAGAGACTAATTGCTGAGATGTCGAAGGAAGAGCACTCAACATTCTCCATCTATTTAGACACAAAAATTCGACTATCTATTATCTTGTTTCTAAGTGAAATAACAACATACTTCCTCATATCACTTGATATATGGATATGTGCAAACAGATATCACTCATTCCATATCTCATTCCGTATTTTTCCTTGGAGGATACAGATAGTGCCAGATATTCATTAACCCCTTCCGGATTCGCTCCGTGAGTTTTCAGCCGGTCGGTCAAATGGGAATTATTTGCTTTGTTTACACCCCTACTTAGCTCCTTACAAGTTCTTCCTAATCAATTGGTTTGGAGAACCTTTTGTCTTACATTAATCAATTGATCAAGATATGCTGAAAATGTGAAGTGAATCAAGTGTTGATTCACTAGCAGGTTAATAGTTGTACACGCTTTGAGAAGTATGCATGTGTGAGTATAAATCTCGATATAGTGCTGCGTTAATGGGTTAGCCTATGTAAGTAGATGAAACCCAACTAGAGGCACTGGTTAGAGTTTCTTGTGAACCTCTATATATAAGGAGGGAGAGGTATTGGCTTAGGGCTAAGTTTTGGAGAAGCTAGTGCTAAGCCAAGTTGAGGAGATTAGGGTTCTTAGAGAAAACATTTGAGAGATAAGTTGTAGTTCTTTGCCTTAAGTTTTTTTGTCACCTTTAGTCTTTGTGGTTGGCTAGAGAGTGGCTGTAAATATTTATCTCCAAGTGTTAATAGATATCAAATTTCGTCCAAATCTTTCTCCTCTTTGCTCGAGTGTTAAAATCTTGATTTAGCATGACGATTCTAGTTGATCAATTTTCACCCATAGAGATCACTCATATAGCAAGACTCGAGATCAAGGCTAATTTTACTTGTTTTTGGCTCAAATTTGGGTGTTAAGATAGTTTTATCCTGAATGCATGCCTATATTAGTTTGCTATGATATGTATGAGTGGATTTGGATTATTCTCTTGATTAGAAACTCCTTGAGTATGAACTAATTTGGATTTTAGGGTTTTGGGTACGTGTTCTTGAGACCTAAATTTGATTTTCTTCAAATGAGTGAACCTAAATCCAAAAACCTTGAAATTCTTGATTGGTTTAGGTTCTAATGTGTTGAACAAGTCTGATAAAAATTTAGAGTATGTTTGGATAAGATTTGAGTAATTTTTTGATATTTGAGTTTTGACCCGAGAGGTCTTTTTAGCTTGGGAACAGGGGACCGGTCAGACCGACCTTAGGCCAGCAGATAGATCGCCCAGCCTCGGTCAGACCGATCTTACGTTGACGGTCAGACCTACGCAGTGAGGTTTTGGTCCACTCGTTTTTTCTGTTTCCTTAGCTTGTTGGCTTTTATTATTTTGTCCCTGATTTTACTGTGTATCTGATCTTGTTAGCTTTTCATAGCTAAGTAAATGAAAAAGATAAGGGATTGATTGTATTGAAGTTGAAATACAACTTGCATGTACGAAAGTGCTAATTCATAGTTGCAAAAGCAAGCTGACTTTGTAATCATGCGTGCATGCCCCTAGCTTGTTTTATTTTAGCTGAACGCTCGCTTTCAGAAGTAAATCAAAACGACGTACGACTGAAAGAATTATACTGCGAATCATCTAGTATATATATAAGGCATATACTCGCTCATTTTGCATCGTAATTAAGGATTACCATTTCTAAACGCTTAACAAGTGGTGTGTGTTCGTCGCGACAAAAAAAAAGGGGGGCGTGGTGTGTTGTGGGTTATGAAATCCGGGGCTGGAAACATGCGTGCGACTGCATGCGATGGATGTAAATGCTTAATTAGTTGCAGAATTTGTCAAATAAAGAAGAGAAAATTAAGTTGGCTCGCTTGTTTGGTAATGCCGGCCCCATGACGAGTAACCAATGCCCGTTGATAACAGTAGTTTTAATATCTTGTAGCCTTTTTGCCATGTGAAGTTACGAAACACCGCGCCATGAATTGGAAAGCACAAAACCGACTAGCTAGCTAGCTAGCTAGGAGTACGTATGTACAAGTAAGTTGCTCATCCTAGCTAGCGTGTACTACATATACGTAGCTTAAGCCTCCTAGTCGATCGCTAGCTTGCCACGTACGTATCGTAGTGGTATCTCTGTTTATGTGACCTACGCTAGCTAAGTTTATTAGTTTTGAATATCCGTTTGCATAATTATGAGACCTCAGCAAACTAATTTGTATCGCTAATAATTAAACACGTACTCGATCTCTGAGTTGTATACAAAAAAAAAGTATATATGCTTCTATATACGCGGAACTAAACACTTTGGAATCTATGCATATATCTGCCAAAAAGAAAATGCAAGCAGTAGGGTCACGTGTCCCCCAACGACTTGTTTCTAATCCAGGTACAAATTCTCTTTTGGAAATAACAAATGGCTTTTATAAAATGCGATGATACCGGCCGTTAGAAGAGTGACCCGACGATAATTTTTCCTTAAAAAAACTTGTGGTGGATCCATCTAGAGGTAACTGGCTGCCGGTAGCAGTACAAAACAAAAGTTTGGTTTCTTTTGCTCGATCCGATACATATATACATCGGTCGATCGTCCCCATGTACGTATGCATCCATTCCATTCTCTATATTGCGTTCCATCATCGATCCCAGCTTTTGCTAGAGAATTTGGTTCCTTTAATTTGTTGTTACTAATTAATCGCGCGGTCGCTACACACACACACACATATATATATATATATATATATATATATATATATATATATATATATATAATGGGCGGGTGGATGGATTAGCTTTGCTTTGCTTGCTAGGGAACAAATTAAATCTACAAGCATGAGATCGGACCTGTGAAAGTGGCGCACGCAAAGGCCAAGACCTTTATTAACTGCTCCATCATGCATACATGCGCGCAATTGGTTCCTAGCTAGCTCTGCCTTGACGTTACATATTGCGCCCGAATAGTCGGTACACTAGTTACTCAGCATATTGCTAGTATCATCGAACATGGTGCTTGATGGATAGAGAATATTGCTTGGGATGAGTACGTCCGTAACTCCATTAAGAGCCTGTTCTTTTTGGCTGCGGCTTATGGTTTTTGTTGAAATTTTTGAATTTTAATTATTTACGGTACAGATTATGGAGAGACAGGTACTCACTTGCAATTTTGGCTGGTACAGATGTTGGGCTTTTAACGTGTAGCTCGTTTAATTTATAGACCCCGTATTGAGAAAATATTCTGTTTGAAAGTTAAGTACTGTAACAAAAGTCAAAAGCCGTCAGCTTTTGACTTAAAAACAGGCTCTCTGTTTGGTTGGTTCAGTAGACTGCGTCTACTTGTCAGTTGCACTCCCACAGGTCATTCCGGCTTTTGCTCTTAGGAATGAGTCACGCCATTACCGGTCTATTCCCACGTACCAATCTATATTTTGATATAACATATATAATTATATATGCATATAATTTTATTTGAAATTTCACTTCAAATACATAAACATATAATCAAATAGACACGTAATTTAATGAGTCCACGAGCATAAAACTCAAACGTTTTATAACTTCGTACATTTTACCATACTAAACATACAAAAGGGATCTTGGCCTGTGGAGGCTCAAACAGTAGAAATAGAGAATGCGCTCCATGTGTGGTATCATGTTAAATGAGGTAAAGATGCAAACAAGAAATTAAACTAGTAGTAATTACCGAAGCAAACAAACAACCAGTAAAGTAAATATGGTATGTATGTGCGCACGCCCGGGGAAGTGAGCAGGGAACATATGCAAGTCAGTCATCAGTACGTAGTTCCGGTTTCGATACCAAATCACTCCAGTTGATCCGAAAAGGCAGCAGCCCCCTCGTGTGCTTGCTTGTTCCAGCTCCCTGCCTCCTAGTTGCTACCTTATCTGTCCCTAGCTAAGAAAGAATGAAAGAAAAGTCTCCGATGCAAAGACGTATACGATTGATCGAGTCAGTGTCAATTAGCATTATATTTGACTAGTTTGGCATCAACATGTTGTTGGTGGCATGGCATGATTTGATCCCCTGGATCAACTTGATTGACAGTGTGCACATATGAGATGAGATATATATTGCTGGTACTTACTACTACTACTGGTTAGCTAGCTCGCTAGTGTGGAAGGACTGGAATCAGCATCATATATATGCGCGACTTGGACTCAAGCCTATTGCTGCATGCTTAGCTTGTTAATTTGTCTATGCGGAAAGCACCGGCGGCCGGCCGCCGGTATATATATATATATATATATATATATATATATATATATATATATATATATATATATATATATATATATATATATATATATATATATGTGGGTTCTAGCAAGATAATCTACCGGGCATTAATCCTGTTTGGCACTTTGCGTACACGAACCCGAACTCGTGTCATTTCAAGCCTCCAAATCCTAGCCTAGCCTCCTGCAAAAGTCAAGCTAAATGCATAGCTTGTCATGCATGATAATCTATCAACTAGCTGGATGCAAACCTAGTCGACATGCATGCCAGCGTGCATATCGGTCAACTCCATTACATATGTTCCATCGTATTCGTCCTCATATGCATCGGCCGTACGGCGGAGTACTTACGTCCGCTAGCTTACATGCAAGACAGACAGCTGCTAGAGCCAGGCATCGTCTCTAGACCTGAAGGCAGCCTTCTCAAATTAAAGCATTCGAAAGGCACATTTGTCAGAGGGGTTTGGATAGCGAAAAGAGAGATTTTTTTACACATTGCAGATAAAATTGATAAGTTTAGATGCTGTCTGTGTGTCCCACTTTAGAGGCAATATACATATTACACATTGTGGATGCCCTAATGCATAGTATGTACACCTCGGTTCAAACTATAGGACACATTTTATCTTGCATATAGACTAATGAGATGTTAAAAATGATTAGACTATTTTTAATTATTATCTCTAAATACCATATTCAACAATGTATGTAGGAAATACAAAATAAAGCTAGATATTTATTAATGGTATATATAGATACGGTCTTGCAGTGTATAATTTGTCATGTCCTCCTTTTTACATAACAACAAATTTTGACATCTCTCATATTGTTCATTCAAGGGAGTACTACCTTGTGGACTTTGGGTTATACAAACAGGCTAGGGTACCTAGCTCCGTATCAGAACTATAGGTATCATATTTCTGAGTTCCAAAATAGTAGTCAACCTGATGGGATGTAGAAGGTCTTCAACTTCCATCACTCCTCCCTGCGCAGCGTCGTCGAGTGGGCATTTGGCATGTGCAAGATGAAGTGGTATATTCTGGACAACATTCCTAGTTACAATGCACAAAAGTAAAAAGCGATAATTGTTGCAACGATGGAATTACACAACTTTACTTTGGACTACGAATTGCCTGGTGCAGATTTTGCTAACCTAGCAAGGTAAGATGGAGGGAATGCAGGTCTAGCACAAGGCGTTGTAAACCAGGTTGCACATAGTGTAGATGTTGTTGATATGGACATGGTACGTGATACAATTGCAGCGATGTTTGGTGGCTTGATGTACTACTTATCGTGGATTATGCTTCTATGTACATTATTACAAATGTTCACATGCCACATGCATTTTTGTAAGTCCCTCTGAA
The DNA here is from genome assembly GCA_017311315.1 of Dendrocalamus latiflorus. Classification (NCBI taxonomy): domain Eukaryota; kingdom Viridiplantae; phylum Streptophyta; class Magnoliopsida; order Poales; family Poaceae; genus Dendrocalamus; species Dendrocalamus latiflorus. Next base: position 35,211,272 of record CM029632.1, on the reverse strand, counting down.
TGTGAACTTGGCCCCAATGTTCATCAATGATTTCGTTACGTACAACCTCCTAAAGTGTCTAATACAACCATTTGAAAATTAGCTTAGCAAAAAGCCAACAACCAAATTAAACACCCTAAGCTTCAGGCACAGCTTCTTGCGGCCACTATAGTGTTATTTCAGCTAAAATCTAAAAGTCATGGCCGAATTAAAAAGGGCTTATATTGTCAATATGTGAAATTCAGGCACAGCTTCTTGCGGCCACTATAGTGTTATTTCAGCTAAAATCTAAAAGTCATGGCCGAATTAAAAAGGGCTTATATTGTCAATATGTGAAATTCTCTCTCTCTATATATATATTTTTGCGAGGACTAAAACCTTACATAAATTGTACTAGCTGTTACGTACTAGTATAAAGAAGATTGATTGTGAGGCAACAAAATTAATCCAATCGATCCAAAGGCGTTGGAGTTTGGCGAGTAGTACACTGGGGACGAGTGCCCATAACGTACAAACAAGATTGATTGTGAGGTACGCGCGTACAGGTGCGGTAGAAGATTCTGAAAAGAAAAGGTCAGGTCGGTATTGCAATCGATCGGCGAGTGATCGATCAGTCATGGATAATCCAAGTCATGCATGGCACAGGGAAGAGAGATACGTACGATCGAATGGAGCCAAACACTGGTGTGGTGTGTGTCACGATCGATCGAGCAGCGCGAGGTAGCGGACCATCCGATCCATAAAATGATAGATCGGTGTATGTCTACGAACACTGGTGCTCCTGCTGCATGTGTGTATATATATACGAACGTACGTACACTCCTCGATGGACATAATATCATATGTACACTAGTCATGCATCTAGCTAAGCTAGCTAGGTACTAGCAGTAGTCAGTATCTGGCAAGACGCGCGTGTCAATAACTGCATGGGTGATCCCGCTCGTTTCAGCTTCAACTTTTAGTTTCTGACTTATTTTTCATTTTTCATAAATTTCATCTTTTTCTGTTTTTTTCGTTTTTTTTGCTGGTTCTTTTTTCTCTATATTCGTTTGCGTTGTTCGAGATGAGATAACATATATTTTTTTTCTATTTTTAAATTTTTTATATTTAATTACACCAAATAAGTCACCTTCAGCTACAATGAAATTTCAGTCAGCTATAAGCCATAGCTTTTCAGTCCAACCGAGCTGCTAGCTAAGCCGGGGTGGGGTACAGGTCGGTTAATAATACCCTTTGATGAATTAGTATTATCGATCGTGCGTGCGTACGTATAGTACGCGTAATGTTGGCGGTGAGCGAGCATGCATGCATGTCATATCGCACAGGCTACTCCATAATTAATTAGCGGCATGCTGAGTCCCGGTGAGTGTCCCCTCGGCGCACCCGCCCGGGCCAGCGATCGATCGAGCCAACGCGACGATGAGGCGAACTACGGCCGGCCGGCCGGCCGGGAGTGCGTTCGGACGGTCATCGGCCGCGCACCTAGCATGCAGTAGAGCGCGCAGGGCAGCTAGCTAGGTGACGGGCACCTGCTGCATGCCTAGACGTTAGCTAGGCTCCTCGCCGGCCGATCGATCGGGCGGAGCTACGTACGTACGTGGACGACATTTCCGCAACAGTGCGCGCTGTCGGATGGGATGGTCTCGGCCCTGTACACTGTACAGACACACTGGTAGTAGCAGCAGCAGTAGTAGTACGTGCATGCATGCCTGCCTGCCTGCCTGCTTGGACGCGCGCAAGCTAGCTTCTCCCCGGCCGGCTATATATATAGCTCCGACTGCATGCATGCTGGTCCATGTACGTACGTTTGTGCTATATGTATGTATCTTGGATCGGCCGGCATGCGCGTACGTGGTTCCCTACGTACCTTGCGAGCCGACGTATGTCCATCGGGCTGTCTCCGTTGCGTTACACATGCGCCCAATGCAAGCTTGTTGAAATACCCAAAAATTCGTAAGGATTTGAATTTCTCTTGAATTTTAGTTTATCCTCTCGCTTTTACGCTTTCCTTTCTTCGATTTGCCGCCTCCTCTGATCGCTGGGGCACCCACAAAACCGTCTCTACCCCTGTTCCTCTCCCGACAATTGCTAGCACCCGATTTGCCGCCGCCATCTTCACACCACCCCGCCTTGCCGTCAACTGGCTGTACCATTGCCCCCTGTGCTCTGACCCTCCTTGAATGCCCCCTGACCGCACGCCGGACAGGCCAAGCTGGAGATCACCACCACCGCCCCACCTGGTCTCACGACCAACCTGACAACATCGCTCCTTTTGACCGCCGCATCCCATTACTCGAGGAGATACTGATCCCGAGATGTCACGCCTTGCCAACCTCCCTAACACCACCACCGAGTCTCTCCGAACTCTCCTGTGCCACCGCAAGCCACGTGTCGCCTCCTGAGTGAAGCTTCTCCCTGTGTCGAACCGCCTCAATCCAGCTATAAAAGCTAGTGACCCCCTCAACTAACCCACATTGGCTCCCAGTGTAGCCCCCAGCATTTCCTCACCTCGCGTCGGCCGGAAGACCATTGACACCGCCGTAAATTCTCGGTGAGCCCCAAACTTCAATCTTGGTCCTTACCTTCACCAATCTCCAATTCATCCCATCCTTAGCTTTCTCATGGTCCCACAAACATTACCAAAGCACTGCCATAGCCCCTCTAGTCTATTACCTAGCCAACGATCATCTCCGCCACCCGCCCGCACCACCCCGCCATGGGCAGCTCATCACAGGGCTTTAGAGCTCGGGCCAACACTACTATTAGCTTCCCCTTGTCCTAAGGATTCTCAAACCACCATGCCCTCGCTGTTTTAGCTGTCCTGTAGTTCTTGTACCGTGGAATTGTCCCAAGAAGCCCCTACCGCCATTAGTCACCCGTAGCATTTTTCGATCGCTACCAAGCCCCAAAATGGAATCTTCTCATCTTCAGGAACTTATCCATGCCCTTAGGTTCCCTTCAAAGCCATCGTACACGTTGCAATTGCTCGCCATAGTTTTTCCCTTATTCGGTCATTGTAGCCCAATCGGAGGTCGAAGACGATGTACAATAACCAGTCGTGGGCCGCATAGTGGCAGCCCAACACTCTGAAACTCGTTGGGCCGAGCCAATACTGTAGCAACACTATTCACTACGGACCTGACCTGACACTGTAGCGCCGGATATGTTATAAACAGTAAACCCAAACCCTAATACTGTTGCAACATGACCTACAGTAAATAGTACTAACCTGTTACTGTTCCAACTGATCCACGATGAACAGTAACCACCAGTTGCTGTTCATCCAAAATCCTCTCTCTCTATCTCTTTCTCTCTATATCCATTTGACTATTTCAAACCCGTTTAAACTATTTTCAGCTCTGTTTCACCATAGCAGACTCTGTTGAAAACCAAACCCCTCTTTACTTGATTTTTTTGAATTTTATTTATTTTTATTTTATTTCCTTTTCCTAGCTCATATTCTTATAGCATGGAATTAATTGTCTGCTTTTTATTTGTGCTAGCACCCAATTACGTAGGGCTGTCCAATCTAGAAGTACATCAAGACCAAGAAGACTTAGAGCCAGTCGAAGACTTTGAGCAGTAAGGCAAGTCACATGTTTTTGATCATGTTGAATCTACATTGTTTTAGTTATTTAAATATCAGTACTTTCATTATTCTTTATTTATGTACTGTTATTTATTTAAAATAAATATTTAGAATAACATGTTAATTTAGCTATGTTGTACCATTGGAAAAGCCCTATTTTATTTGATATCCATATTTACCTTGATAAGCCTTTGTAGAAATAAATTACTATAAAATAAACCATGGTAGAATAGAAATTCAAATGTTTTACACACTAAGGAATTCGACATCTTACCGGTAGAATTATAAAATGATACTAGGGTGTAGGATGAAGCCTGGAAAGCCACGAGATGGTTGGAGTCCACGACTTTACCCTAGGGAGAAGGCTTGGATTGGAGTGGTAGCAGTGCCGTGGTGCACTAGGTTATTAGTTTGTGGACGGCTGCCTCATTGGTGAAAAATAAAGAATAGAACCTTATACTAAGTAAAGAATATAGTGATCGCCCAACCACAAGTTTTGACTTATCATACCTGGTTTAGTAGTTGTTCAAATCAATTGAATATCTACAGGATGATTGGGGTTCTAGAAGAGGGAACAGCCTGCGTAAGTAGTTTCAGTAAATGAAGTTGTGTTTAATGGGTGATTCCAATAGTAAGACATAAGTAGTTTTATTAATATTTTAATATGGTAATCAACTTGTTTCGACCCTATTTCCCTTATAAAATAGAAGTTGTTATTTCATGTTAAAAAATGGTTACAAATAAAATTACATCCACAATATCTTAATAAAACCACTATATCTCTGTCACTTGAGAATCCTGTCAAGTAGTTAAATAGCATTTCCCTATTGACTTGTTGAGTATGGTTGGTTGTACTCATGCTTGCTAAAATATCAACAGAAGAAGTTTGGAAAAATAATGAGGAAACCCTCGAGGGTGGCTTTGAATATTCCTACGATGTAGATGATAACTGGTTTTAGGGTTTATCCTCGCTTAGGCATACCTGTGGTGTTTCTTTTATGATGTAATATAAATTTGGACCGCACGCACCGCTGCATAAAACTAGGCTACTAAGCTATAGTCCTGTAATAAAGTTGACTTTTGTGAAGAAGTTTGTGTTGTATGATGTATACTTGACTACAGTACTTCGCAGTTGAGCAGTCTTGGATGGTTAGGGCGAAAGACCTAATGACCCAGAAATGGGGCATCCCACGTATCGTCTTCCCCGCCTCGGCTGCTGGTCTCACCTGCTGGCTTGGCCTTGTTGCATTCCTAGCTAGCTTAGTTCAGATTCTGGACCCTTCTAGGCTCACATCTGGAGATTTGTGCTCCCAACACCCAATGGTAGAACTAGCTGACAGTAAGCGGCGAAAACCGATGGTTGGTACGTACGTACGTAGTGTTACGTAGTGTTAAAAAGTGACATTTTTTATTTCACAAACATTTGGCTGTTTATGGGTGTTTGTATTGGGTTCTGCTGATGATTTTTGGTTGAAAATTAATAGTAGTAGCTGAAAAAAGTGGTTTTTAGAAGAAGATGATAAGTGGTGCAAAAAAGAGGAAGCGATGCGTACGTGAGATAAGAGCGAGAGGAATAGGGTGTTGAAAATATAGGCAATATTTTAATTCCAAGTTTTATTAGGAGACAGAAATAATAAACTAATGATGCAAAACTCACAACTAACAGCAAGCTATTCACCATACTTCAGATTTTGCACAAGAAAACAATACAGAGACAAAGTCGAACGTGCGCACGAACGACTTACTTGTTAGCCCGATGAAGAATAGGAAGCCGCGCAGGCTTGACGCAGTGCAGAACGAAGGTGTCGCAGTGCAGTGAGCGGTCGCGCAGTTGCGCTGCCCAGAAACCTTATTGCCGCCCCCGTGCAGGTCTTCACGACAGCAAAGGTCCGGAGATACCGCTCCTCTTCTTCACGGTGCACGCCGGGAAGAAGAGTCGACGAAGTTCTTGCAGCACAATACCACAGCACAAGATCGCAGAGCAGAAAGTAGAGACAGAATGGAGGTGCAAAAATTCTCTACTTTTCTTGGACGTCTCCAGGCCCTTTTAAGGGCGCTGCTGTTACTACTTACTAGTAACTGCTGCGTTTAAACAGAATTATGCACTGGTAACTGCCTCATCAAATCACAAATTAAGCAGTGCAAATTGACTAGTAACTGCCTCATTCAACTGTTTGAATCTCATTCAATCAGAGAGATAGTGGTGCGCGCAGAGTTTAGCAAAAATAAAGATGGACTTGGTCTGCCACGCGGCGCGCCACGTCACGACACGGTCGCAAGTCACAAGTCACGCGATTTTCACGCGAAAATACGCGAGTACGCGCGTGTGTGCGCGTGTGTGTGACTAGACAGAGCCATCCTCATACCATCTCTTTCCATATTCAAGGAGTGGGGAGGACTCCACCTTATAAATTGGTCTTCCTCCCCCTACCTTAGCAATATGGTACTAACCATGCATGCTTTGGGATTCACGAAAATGGGCCTCGCTCATTGGGCCATTTTCTAACAATCCCCCACCAATTCCAAAGCAGAATTAGAAGTCAAAGATATTGTGCTAAAGTACTGTTAATATACCAGTCTTTTAGTGTAAGTCCCGTACGGGTTGAACTTGCACCTAGAATGACAAGATTCATCTTCTCACAACTGATGAATGGACTATGCCTTGAATTCATAGCTTTTTGTGATCAGATTTCACTTGAAATCTCAACTAGTACTAGGCTGCCAATGAACCACGCCTAAACGGAGCGTTATATGATCATGCTCCCTTATCTGCTCATGAGCTTTCTAGAGAATGCCCCATTCTCGTGAACTGCGACCACACAGTTAGGCTCAAGTCACAAGTCACGCGAAAATACGCGAGTACGCGCGCGCGTGCGTGCGCGTGTGTGTGACTAGACAGAGCCATCCTCATACCATCTCTTTCCATATTCAAGGAGTGGGGAGGACTCCACCTTATAAATTGGTCTTCCTCCCCCTACCTTAGCAATATGGTACTAACCATGCATGCTTTGGGATTCACAAAAATGGGCCTCGCTCATTGGGCCATTTTCTAACATAGGGAACGTGATACGTCTGTGACCCACTAACTTATCTTAGAAGCGAGAGGAGTAGAGAAACCGTTTCAAAAAGTTATGTGTTCATTTTGCGTAGAAGCCAATACAACCCTAATTTTTAAATTCACATACATAATACTTGCTGATGTACACCTTGTTCCCTGAGTGAGTATGATTAGTTCGGACGTCATGCTCCGGCTGGCTAGCTAGTTAGGTGCTTAGATCTAATAGATGAAAGTTTTAATATCTACTATAATCAATTTATAGACCTTAATTTATAATAATATATTATTTAAAATTATTTATCGTAGAAAGTTAAGTCATCCACATAAAAGAAGAGTTCTGACAATAAAAGCTCTCGAAGGATATGTGGTGTGCAAATGGAAATACCTTTGGCCACAAGTTGCTACAGGAACTGTGAGCGCAGAAGATTGCGCGGGGATGCACAGCCAGGCCACCATGTCCGTGTGTCGGTACTAGTACTGTCCCACGATGGATCGAATATCATATCTCATACATAGAGAGAGAGAGAGAGAGAGAGAGAGAGAGAGAGAGAGAACGAGATGGAGGGGTCGCGATCGCCTCCGCATAGGGTTCCTCCTGCTGTGACACTGCTGCCTTGAGTGAGAGCCTACTTGCTAGCAAACTGTTCTGAATGAATCCTCCTCCTTTCTTTTAGCGCCACACAGCACCACAACCTCGCTCTCACTAGATCTCTCTCTCTCTCTCTCTCAACCTCGCTCTCTCTAGATCTCTCTCTCTCTCAACCTCGCTCTCTCTAGATCTCTCTCTCTCTCTCCCCATCAGATAATTAGCTCCGGCCGGGTCAACTCCCGGACCTCCCTATTTTGGTTAGCTTTACCTGTACTGATGGATGCCACTTTCCATGTACGTACAGTAGTGCCCCATATCTTGAGGAGTTGATACATAAAAGATCCATTTTTTCACAACGTGCATATATATTCTATTTATTTTATTCTATTTTTATTCATTTCCAAAGGCAGATATTATCCGACCAAAACAAGTGGCTCATCCTGAAACTGATGCAATCTTAATTAGTGGAGACAGCATCCGCTTGGAACTATGGTGCATGTATACTGGGCCAGACACAAGAAAAGTCTAACTAACTGCACATGCAATTGTATTAATCGATACTGCAACACGTCCTATTAACTAGCCACGTAGGCGTGGCACCACGCCAGCCACCGTATGGACCGAAGTAAAAGAGGTGAAAATTAGTAGAAAAAAGAAAGCGTAGGGGTTTTTTGCAAAAAAAATCGAGGGCCTTTAATTTTCGCAATTAAAGGAGAGTGGAGGGGCTTTTTCGTAAAAAACCGAGAGTCTTTTCGGAAGAAATAAGGGCCTGTTCGTAATTACGGGAAACCACGGGTCGCTACGCAGCAAAAAAAGTGTGTAGGGGCTTTTTCGCAAGAATCTAGGGACCTTTTTGTGAAAACCAGGGACCTAAACGTAATTACCAAATCTTTGCGGGCTGTTTCGCGGGAGGGAGGGGCTAACACGTGGATGGTCTCGGGGGACAGAGAGTCCCCCGGCTTTAATATACGGAGTATTTATTTGTATTTCTCACAGGACTGTAATACCTATACTAATTAGTCTACACTGCTGTAAATTGTTTCATCAAAATAGCCCATACGTGTAGAACCGTAGATTTTTCTCTTTTTTCGATTAATGAGTGAATTTTTAGTTTTTGTTATTTCTGAATTATTGAAGAAATTTCTAGCTAACTTTCAAAGCCAAATAGGTGTATTTAATCTCACACAGGTTTATATTTATACACATATCTATAGTACTTCCTTCAAACTATAATTCACACCAGACTGTTGTACAACAACACGGCAATATATAAATCCCACCGCATTGCTGAGCCGAGCCTTAACCCTGTCTCTAAATATGTACTTGCCTGGACGTCTAACAGTCATCCCCTTTTGTAGTTTATTGCTGTAAAGTTAAATATTGTTGAAGGAGTGCTCCGTGTTACCTTAGGCCCATGGCAACTTTGGCTGGTGTCACACATCATGGACCAACCATAGACGAGGTCTGAAGTCCGCCTCGGGTGAGGTCCGAGGCCCAACCCAAAACGAAGTTCGGAAGCCAACATTGGACAGGGTCCGGAAGCAACCCCAAGCGAGGTCCGCCGACTCGCCCTTGGAGTTCCTTAGATGTAGCAGGATCCACATGGCGTGAAGGACGAAACTACCCTTAAGAGTAAGTTAGGCCTCGAGGGCAGACTTGTAACTCACTCGCTTCCTTCTCCCACTCTATAAATAGGATCTCTTGTAAGTGGAGGGAAGGAGGCTATTTTGTAACACCAGATACTCATATGTAATACACTTATACATCCATTCATGTGTAGTTCTTATTATGTACCCTCACATCCTCGGCGGTCTTTGAATCCGACCAAGGGTGCGTATAAATGTATTGCCTGATCTCATATCGACGATAGTTGGCACCATTCATAGGGACTGGAGCGAGAAGCCATGCCACCTAGGAAGATAAATGCACAGATGTTCGTTGGACGGGTCCGTGCCATCCTCTAGGACGCCACCCCTAGACCAGGTCCGTGCTGTGCCAAAGACAAGGTCTACGTCACTTCCGAGAAGGTGGTCTACTATGCTTGCTATCTCAGCCCTTCCAGCATGTCGACGAAGCTTTTTGAGTGTCTTGAGAGTAATAGCTTGACCTCGATGTGCTTTGATCAGTTTTGATGGCTTTCCCTCAGCCAAACTTCACTTTGCCTTGATTGTGTCTCTCTGACCATGGGCTCCCTCTCTAGCTCTATGGATATCCAAATCATCTTCTTCGTCGAGGGACACACTCCACTTGTTGTTGAGTACTCACCTCACAGTCAAAGCCTCGACAAGTCAACCACACAAGCCTCAACAAATTGATCACTTTGTATTCAGGTGCATATCTCCTCATCTCGAAGGCCAGCCCTTAGTGAGTCAAGAACTCCTCCCAAGGTCATACCTAAGGCAAGTTGAGTATCCAGCATTTCAGTGCACACCCACTCGCATCACGGGCGACCTCTTCTAGCCCCGCTCATTTCAGCTTGAGCTTCTGGCTTATTTTTCACTATTCATAAATTTCGTCTTTTTCTGAACTTTTGGCTTTTTTGGCCGGTTCTTTTTTCCCGTATTCGTTCGCGTTGTCTGTAATGAGCTAACATATTTTTTCTATTTTTAATTTTTTTTAATTTAATTATGCCAAATAAGCCACCTTCAGCTACAGTAAAATTTTAGCTGCTACAGTGCAATTTCAGTCATAAACCATAGCTTTTCAACCCAATCGAGAGGGGCCTTAGTTAATAAGCTCTTCAGTGCACGCCTCCTTGCCTCATTGGCAACTCATCAGCCCCTAGTAATTTGCTCCCCAATGCACTCCTAGTGGTCAAGTTAGTTCACCTAGCAAGGGGCAACATTCTACAATGGCTTCACATCTGTATTATACGACTCGACATACAAGGGATTCCCTCGACCAGGCTAAACTCGATCTATTGACGTCTCCTTAGTTATGCACGTCCTTTGGATTGATTGCTTTACATCAACAAATGCCAACATGCACCTTGGCGTAGTGTGATTAGCCTCGAGGGCCATCCATTGACGAAGGGTAGTTTCGCGTCGAGCACTCCTTGCTTCATAGGCCATGCATCTGTAAGCCGAGCACATGGCATGCTTCCAATCTTCTAGTGCCGTGCCTTGACAGGTTGTGTAGATGATGGTTTAGTGCATATCCCCTCACCTTGAGGGTCAAGCCTCCTCATGTTAGTTTCGGGTACACTAACCGACCTTGAACATCTCAGTATGGTGGCATGCATTGATTGATCATGTCTTGATATGTCGTACAATTTAGCATCACTAATCGAGCTCACGTATAGGGATGCATACGCCCCAATCGGCCTCATGCACCTTAAAGCTCCATTGCACCTTAGGCTAGCGGTACATCCACGCCCATCTTGACAAGTTCACATAATGACTCGATTACCCAAGGGCTCTGTGCATCTTGAACTAGCAAATCGGGCGCTTATGTCTATGTATTTATGTTGGTCAACCTTTCATATCCCTAGGCTCTGTCGTTCTTTGGTGGCCATGCCTAGGCGAGTCAAGCTTAGCATTCCCATGCATGCCATTGCCCCTCGAATGTCATGGGTCGAGAACTCACTTCATGAGGCACTTTTTTGGGCTAATTCCTAGCTTTGCGCCTCCATGTAACTCTGACATCTAGGCAGTCAATGCTTGACCCCATAACTGTTTGTGACCCCCATGTTCTTCTGTGTGAAGGCGAACTCCCAGATATGACCTAAAATCGGCCAAGCGGAGCAACGACCCTTTGATGAACAACAAGAGAATCCAACTCAGAGGCGCGGGCACGACCTATCGTATAAAGTTCACATGAGGACTAATGTATTTTAATATATTCTCAGAATGCATTGCAAACTACCAGTGGAATCATTGATCCGAGGCCATGCATGGACCCCTTTTGCAAGTTGGTGCGCTGGCCCGGATGGACGGTCGACAACCACCTGGATCGATGAGAGGCTTCCGTTGAGGGAGGGTCTCCACGCTGCCTTGGGCCCATGACAACTTCAGTGTGGTGTCACACATGGCGGACCAACTCCGAATGAGGTTCGGAATCCACCCTGTACGAGGTCTGCAGACCAATCTCGGACGAGATCCGGAGTCCACCTCGGACAAGGTTCGAGGGCCAACCCAAGATGAAATCCAAAAGCCAACCTCGCGCGGGGTCCGAAAACAACCCCGAGCAAGTTCCGCGGGCCGGCCTCCGAAGTCCCTCGGACATGGTGGGTCCTACGTGGCGTGAAGGACAAAACTACTTATAGGAGTAAGCTAGACCCCGAGGATAAACTTGTAACTTCACTTGCCTCCTCCTCCTCCTACTCTATTAATAAGACCCTTTGTAAGTATAGAAGAGGAGGTCATTTTGTAACCCTAGACATTTGTATGCGATACACTTTTCTATCCATTTGTGTGGTTTTCGTTGTGTCCCTTCGCATACCTAGCGGTTTTCAAATGCAACTGAGGTGCATATAAATGTATTGTCCGATCTTGTATCGATGACAAATTTGTTCTTTTTTATGTGACGAATGTAATAATAGTATATAGTTAATGCAACAAGCAAGCGTGTTCTGTTGGCATTTTCTGCATATGTTTGATTCTTCGTTTGAGAATATCGAGCAGCTATCAAGCAAGCTGCATATATAGAGATTAGATTACATTTGGGGGACCATTTTGGATATGGACATGGAAACGGAGGGACATTTGTGCGAACTGATTAGGTTTCGTGGTCCCTGCTTGGCCGATCGGATATCCCCACCACCATTCATCCATCGACCTTGAATTTGGTTAAGTTTTCTGCATACTATTTGGAACATAGGAGTTTCAAAGCCAAACACTGTGTAATCGAAAAAAATTCAGCTCCCAGTAGGCTATATTATAACGAGTTCAGCTCCCAGTAGGCTGTGCATGGTAAACAGCAGAGTGATTACGAGTCTCTGTGCGTAAGTACCACCGAGCGGCCTGCATATATATATATATATATGCTGATCTGGTCTTAGAAAAATTTAAACGGTTTTGCTATTAAAAAGTGCGTGGTAACCTGCTCATGGATGTCCTGCATGTGGGCACAACACTACACTACGACACACTCGGACAAAAGCACACTGTACCATGAACAACACCTAGCTTGGCTCTGCCATCCACCGTGTAGAGGGATTGGCTAGCTAGCTGCACTTGCATGCATGCAGACGCAGCACATACAACTTTTTTTTTTTTTGGCTGAGAGTGCTAGATGTATGTATGTAGCTAATCCATCGATCTCATTATAGATCTGGAAATTGCAGGGGCGTATATGTATGTATGTAGCTGGAAATGGGAAAGTTAATTAAAGATCTGGAACCTGATCGAAGAACAGGCTCCTGAGAGAGCTACGCCGATCTTGTCCAGGGTTCATCTCATTCCGAGCTACGCCTCCTGTCCACATCCTTCTTCAGGTTGTTGTCGGCCGTCACCATCATCTCTGGCGAGGTTTTCATCAGGTTCATGCCGGCTGTCATATTCATCCCCGGCGAAAACAAAGCTAGCTACGAGTGGATCGAGGTTCTCAAGTGATGAACTCTATCAGTTGTGAGCAGGGTTTTTAATATCGATTTAAGTTTTTTACCCAAGGGGCCGATACAAGTGAAATTAGTGATCGGTAATTTTCGGAGAATTTCGGATCAAAATTTTCAAATAAAATTTGGACTTCAATTTAATTTCGGTCGATAATCAGTTAAGACTATCGGTCGATATTTTTAAAACAAATTTCATAAATAAATTCTTCTATATTTGATAAAATTTATACAAAACAAGTTTTTTAGAACTAGCTTGCAATTTTAGCTGATACTTCTGATAATTGGCCCATTATCAAACCATGGTTGTGAGCGGTAGATTCAGCCCTCTACTATTTTTTATGTAATTTTCTTCTAATTTCAGGTCTTATGTTTAATGTTGGGACTCTTTGTAATGTTTTTGTCGTAATATAATATCGGGGGTTTCAATCTTTCAAAAAATAGTCACTTGACGCGCATGAAATCAAATGGAGAATTTGCGCGAGCGCACACACACATATACATGCAAACAGTATGCATGGATGCCACACGTGTAAAGATAATTCTAGTACAGTGTAGCACCAGTCCTTGATCCACTACCGGCTAGCCCGGCCAAAGGAAAGAACTCAAGGAGGAGGATGAAAAAGAAAAGGGGTCCATCCATCGATCTGATGGAAAAGGTTTTATGGGGAGTTCCGCCGCTTCGCTTGTCCTGTACCCATTATATATTTAAGATCGAGTAGGCCTGGCCTGATCACCCTGCAGCTGCAGCTGATGAGTGATCACCGATCAGGTAGCTAGCTAGGCGCCAATGGGTGCTCGCTCGATCGAGTAGACGACGAGGAAAGATACAACTCCGAGGAGGCGGCGGACAAATTAAGCTAAGCGCGCCATGCATGCGTCTCTCTCTCTCTCTCTCTCTCTCTGTCTCTCTGCAGGTGGCGCATTCCGTGGGATGCGATGGATTTTGCTGCTGTGCTGAGCCACGCGAATGCAGCCAGGCCAGGCCCGGCCAGTGGTACGGCATCTCGCCTCGCTCATGGAACTCGCAAATGGAATTTGGCGTCTACGATGCTTTCTCCCCTGCCCCTGCCTGCTTGATCATCAATTCGTCGATCGTCTTGATCTTGCAGCGGCAACAGCGGCCGGATAGAATCGGATGGAATCGATGGATGGACGTGCTTGCGCTCTGGTCGCTTCCGGGTGCCCATTCCTCCCCCGCTTCAGTCCCTTTCCCTTGCCTTTTATTCTCTCTACCCGTCACCTTCACACTCTCGCCCCATCCTTCCTTCCTTACGTTACTCCAATTCCTCTCTTCCTCGATCTGCATGCCTCTCTCTAGCTTGTTACCCTGATGGTTACTTGATGCTCATCTCCATCACACGCACGCGCATACGTATCTACCTTTCTAGCTAGCTGCTCTGCTACCTTGTCCTTTAGTTAATGGGGTTACTCGTTCTTTCGCATCCGTAGAGACGACAGCAGACAGACGGACGGAGGGAGAGATCAGATGGAACAAGCAGCGTACAAATTCAAGCTGATCTATCTTAGCTTGCTTCAGAGTTGATTGGAAGAGCTATCTATATGTGCTGATTAATAAACAACAGGAAAATCCATTTATTCCTGATTAGCAACTTGCTTTTTTCCCCCCTGGTTAGCTTCAGCTCTGGCCACCCGGCCACTGCAGTATTGCATCAGCATGCTATCAAAACAAACTGGCTAGTCAGGACATGTTTGGTTCCCTTGTCTAGCCTAGCCTAGCCTTTAGCTCAGCGAGATAGGACTATCGTGCCCTACCTACCTACGTACGATTCAACATCCTCCAAAAGAAAAATCAAAAACAGAGGAAACGCCAAAACAGAAATACGGACGGAGGCAAATGCATGAGACGACAAAATTAAGCGCTGTAAGCTAGCTAGCTGAGTGACAAACAGGAAATTAATTTAGCTCGAGATCGAGAAGAAAGGAAAACTAGTAGTAAAATCTTCTGGTCTGTGTCGACGATCCATTCCAATTCCATCCTCAGAATCAACAAACTTATAATATAGTGGAGTTCACTGGAGTGGCCTGGCAATGGGCAGTGACAATGGCGGCGGCAGTAGCAACCTGAGCTGAGCTGAGCTGAGCATATGTAGAGAGAGGGAAAGAGAGATGTAGGTAGGTGGCTAGCTAGAGGCTGCCTAGCTAGGAGCCCTGGAGTTGCTCAGCTGGTTGGGCCTGGTCTTGGACCCAGCTTGAGAAGACCTCGAGCGTCCTCATGTCGGCCCTGTAGTGCTTCTGCGTGAAGTCGAGCAGCGTCCGCCATGTGAAGTCCGGGTACGCGCGGGGGTTGTCGGCGTCGACGAGTGTCCACGGAGGGCGCACCACCTTGTCCATCTCCGGGCAGAGGAAGAAGGCGAGCGATTTGCGCGGCACGCGGCTGTTGACGACGGCGCGGTGCAGGCAGCTCTTGTAGCGGCCGTTGGAGAGCGCCGTGAAGGTGTCGCCAATGTTGACGACGAAGGCGCCGACGTGGGGGCGGATGGAGCGCCAGCGGCCGTCGGTGAAGGCCTGGAGGCCGCCGACGTCGTCCTGGTGGAGGATGGTGAGGGAGGTGGGGTCGCAATGCGGGCCCGTGCCCAGCGTCTCGTAGGGGCGCTGGCACGGCGGGTAGTAGTTGAGCCGCATTATGGAGTCGTTGCCCTCGAAGAAGCTCCGGTAGTGCGCGCGCCCCACGCCCAGGCTCTCGCCCAGCACCTCCATGATCTCCAGCGACAGCCGGCTCATCTCGCCGCAGTAGCGCGCGTAAACCTCCCTGTTTTTTCATACATCGATCTTTGTTAGTTTCATCTTCCATGCACGGACGCGGCTCTGCTCTGCTCTGCTCTGTTCTGCTTCACGGACCAAGCAACAAGGATTAAGTAATGGATGGATAGCTACCCGGGGCGGCGGTACTCCTCGCCGAGCTTCTGCACGAAGTAGTCGGTGACGAGGTCGGGGGAGGAAGCGCAGGCGGAGTAGCGGAAGGAGAGTGTCTCCTTCCAGGGGAGCTTGGACGCGAACCGCCCAGTGAAGCTGCTCGCGTAGCCGCAGCTCTCGCCTGGGCTGCGCAGGGCGCGCTGCTTCTCCGTGAGCGGCTGCGTGAAGAAGGCGTCCACGCACCGGTGGGCCTCCGCCAGGAGCTCCGCGTCGATGCCGTGGTTCACCACCTGGAAGAAGCCGTGCCGCTCGCACGCCGCGCCCACCAGCCGGGTCACCTCAGCGGCGGCCGCGCGGTCCCCCGAGAGGAGCCCGCTGATGTCGATGAGCGGCACGGGGAGCTCCTCGGCGGCGTCAGGGGTGGGGCTCTCGTCCGCGGGCCAGAGGAACTGCGGCGGGATGTCGGCCTGCGAGCTCAGCACGGCGGCGTCGAAGATCACCTGTGGGTTCTGCACCATGGTCGATCGATGCCGAGACTGCAAGAAGCAGAGTATGAACCGGTAGAAGGGGAAGAAACTCAACGGCGGTGCAGTGTGGAGAGATCGATGGTTGACCGACCAGTGATCGAAGGATTCTGTCGATCGGCTGAGAGCTGAAGAAGCCGTGAGAGGTGGAGGTGGAGGAGGAGGAGGAGGGTGACTGCCTTGCTGCTCTGGCCCTGGCCCTCACACTGGCCTCTCCTCTCGCACCCCACTCCCTGCCTTTTTATACGGCCGGCCCGGGAGGCAGCTTGCGAAAGTGACAGATCCGGTCACATGTCTAGGTCTAACTGGTTTTACTCTCTAAACCATAAGTCTAAATAGACCAAATATCTAAATTCATGGGCTATCATATGCAAGCTCTAAAGCAACAATCTTATAAGTGGTATTGGACGTTCTCACCCCACAAGATCAGTCCAACGGGTAGGGTCTCCCTCACATTTATAAGTTGTGTTTTTTCCTTCCCGACAACCAATATGGAACTATTCCCAATATTCTTTTCCTCACACATTGATTTTGCACTTCTGTAACTAAGGAGATGTTAGGTGCCTGGGCTTTGATACCACTTAACAGATCAGACTCTGACCGTATGCCTAGGTCAAATCGGATATCACTCCTTGGGTCACAGATCCAAATAGGCTGAGCACCTAAGCTCACGGGTTATCGTACACAAGGCCTAAAGCAACAACCTTATAAGTGGTATTGGAACTTCTCCCCCGAAAAGACTAGTTTAATAGGTGAAGTCTTCCTCATACTTCTAAATTGTGCCTTTTCGTTTATTACGATCAATTTGGGACTATTCCCAACAAAAAAAAAAGAGAGGCACACATGAAAAACCTAGTATACATGGATAAAGAAAGATTTGATCACATCTCTTTGACTTATTACAGCTGAAAAACCTAGTATACATGAATAAAGAAAGATTTGATCACATCTTCTGCAGCACTATAATATTTCTTCAACTAAAGTACTGTCAGCATACCGTACAACAAAGAGTATTTCCATATGTAAAAGAAACTAATTTCACGATATCTATAGATGCGTAGCATGCTTGCTATTGACAAATATTTGGCTCTGCAAAACTAGCTGTAAGCCCCTAACAGTATAAAAAAAAAAGGCTCTTTATCACTTGCAAATTCAGTCTGAACCATCGGTGGTCTGATGATCTGGTGGCTGCAAGTGTTCATCATCAAATTGAGAGGTATTACTGGCCGCTATGTCATTTTGGTTGCGCTTACCGATTTAAAATAGCTAGAGATGTAGCTGTAGCTCTGATAGGCTGCACATATATATAACTCGCTGATATCTTGGGGCCTACACAAGCAGAGATCAATCCAAGTGTACGTCTATCTTCTCAAAAGATAAAAATAAAATGAAAGTAATACACACGTCTATAGCTGGGAGCTGTCATCCTTGCTTATCTGGACAACACTTTAATTTTCCATGTTTTAGCTAGCTGCAGTTTATTTTAATTTTATCAGTTCTTTCAGTTTACCACTTTTATTTTTCGTTTTGTATATACTATATGTTAGAGAAAAGATCCATATAGTGAAGTTATCCATGTTGGAAGAGATTGAAGAGATCTCACACACTGAATCATGACCGGTGCACTCCATATATTGATATATGATTCGATACAGTGCAGCCTGACAATACCGGTATTAGTTGCCAAGCCTTGCGGAACGAAGTTACAACGTGTGGTTAGTACAACAAAAAAGCAGGAAGGATTACAATAGTCTACACTAAGGCCTGTTCTTTACCTCAAAAGCTGACGGTTTTTGCTTTTGCTACAGTACCTAACTTTTAAACGGAGTATTTTCTCAAGACGGGATCCACAAGTTAAACGATCTACACGTTAAAAGCCCAACATCTGTACCAGCCAAAATCACAAGTGAGTATCTGTCTCTCCGTAATCTGTACCGTAAACAGCCAAAATTCAAAAATTTCAGCCAAAAGCCATAAACCGCAGCCGAAAAGAACATGCACTAAGTCTTTAAGTTCTTTAACAGCCCCTCTTAATCTCATCCAATTTCCATCAGATTGAGATTAGCACATAGAACAACAAGCTTTTGTGCCATCACACGCTTTGTCAGGACATCTGCTACTTGATCTTTGCTTGGAACAAATTGAATGTCCAGAGCCTTGCGAGCCACCCGTTCACGCACAAAGTGAAAATCCACTTCAATGTGCTTTGTCCTGGCATGGAGCACTGGGTTGATTTAAAGATACGTAATCCCTAAATTGTCACACCATAAGCATGGTGTCGTGGCTTGATACACTCCAAGTTCTCCGAGAAGGAATTGCACCTAAATAGTTTCAGATGTACCATTGGCAAGAGCTTTGTACTCTAATTTCATGCTTGATCTAGACACTGTCACCTGCTTTCGGGAGCTCCATGAGATAAGATTGTTGCCAAAGTAGACAACAAATCCACTTGTAGATTGTCTGTCATCTGGGCAGTCAGCCCAATCTGTATCAGAAAAGGTGCTGACTAACTCTGAAGCTGACTTGATGATCGACAACACCGTATCAGGTGTGAATTTCAAATATCTCAATATTATTTTTACTCCCCAATGTGTAGTCGTAGGTTGATGTAAGAACTAACACACCTTATTTACTGAGAATGCAATGTCTGGTTGAGTTAATGTTATATATTGTAATGCACCTAGAATACTTCTATATCTGAATGCATCTTCAATTGGCAAAGAATCTCCTTCTGTTCGTGACAACTTCTCTGAAATTGACATTGGAGAGGTTACTAACTTGCACTTATGCATTCTTGCTTTCTTCAGTTAGCAATGTACTTGGATTGTGTGAGAAGTATGATCTCCTAATAAATCCTTGATGGCAAAGTCCTTATGTAGATGTTGCAGCAGCTCATTGATAGCATAACTTGATGATCCAGTGACAATAATATCATCAACGTAGATCAGAATGTACATTTTTGTGTTGTTATTCTTGTAGATGAACAAAGAGGTGTGCAGATGTCTCTGTCTCGCTCTATACACACACACATACTAGTCAAGTACCCGTGCATTGTAACGGATCTCAAATAATTGATAACGCAAATTCTAAACTCGGTTGCTAAAATTTGAAATTCAAAGAAGATCCAGGATAAATTTTCACAAGATGGAAGGGAGTATAAATTTACCTAACAAAGATGACATAATGACCAGCAAATAACCTCTTACTACTCACGAAAAGGCTCCAACCAGCAGTAAGTAAATGCCTTTTCGGTTGACATGATTATAACAAAGCATGGCAAAAATTAACAGTCTTCAAACTCACATATACACTGCAAGGACATTCGATAGTATTAATTAATAGTAGCATTTGACTTCAAAATGTCATTCAAAACATAAAAGAACTTCAAAAGTAAAGCGTTTTATTTATCATGCCATTTCGCAGCAGAAGAAAGTTCTACTCAATAGTACATTTTCCACACCTTGATATATATACACCAAAATGTGCACCAGGGAAGGAAATATCTTCTTTGCAGAATGGTGAGGTACAGAGAAGCCTCCATGTGTACTTGTATCACTTGCAGTGAGCATCTTATAGATAAGACTGCCTCTGTGCACATGCATTGAATTCAATTGGTAACAAGCAGCTTTCTTGGTCTCTCGTGTAAACGTGGACTGAGCCTACGCATGTATATCTTCAAAAGAACTGTCATGTAAAAATTATTATGCATCCACTGCCAGTACTGTCAGTTTTCACCGGTCTTTTCTACAGTACCGTCGAGGGTTGAACATTGCGGCGAAAATATTCAATGAAACAATTACAAAATATAGGTACTTAGTTGGCAATGAAGGTTGCAGATAGGAGTTATAGACAAGTAACAGTGCAAGTTCACATGTCATCCTGCTAAGTTCATGAAAGGCGATAGGGAATTAGACAAGAGGATGAGGAGATTATGCAGTTAGGGTTTCTAGGCCGCATCATGGTTGGCTTGCAAGTTTTCATCTCTAACCTGTTAAATAGATAAAGCAACAAACCCACATTTAACCCTATTGGATACTATCCACTGGCACATTTAGGGAAAACCCGTCGACCCCACACAACACGGGTTTTACTCACACCTGAACTCGTGCGCACTTTTCAAAACACATAAGTCCGGATCCACTAAGTCTTTAGCCTTTGATCCACTTGATTTTCTCACCATCTCCTTGACCTAAATTGCTCTCTTAAGCGTGTTCAAATGCCATGGTTTTGATTCACATGGTTTTCGGTATTTGGCCTCCTTACCAAAATATCATTTCTTGACCTGGTCTTCATCTTTCCTTCCAAACAATCTCCATGCTTGCCACATATAGGTAACCAATGGCTTGCCATGCATCAGCAATATCTCTCGTTCTGGTTTCACCGGACCATGCATCGCTTGGACCAACCAAGCCACTCGGTGTAACCCATCACTTGAACATTTGATTCAATATTTCTCATCTTCCTTGTACCAAAATTGAGCTTAACCATCTCACCTAGTATTCTTGATCATTCTAGGCATCGGCTCCTCTATGAGCATAGCTACGATTCTCACCGTTGACAATGGTTGACTCCAAGATTTCTTGCACATCTAAAGACAAAGAAAATATTTTTTGGGTATAAATTCTTTACAACTTTACCCATGTTAGTCATAGAATGCTTCATACAATATAAATGCACTAACCTAGGTCCCAACTAACCAAACCACGACAAATTTCTGAAAAATCAGATTTGCCACCAAAAGACACACCCTGACCGGTCGGACCACTGAGGCCAACCGGTCTAACCACGACGATGGCTAGTTAGACCGTTGAGCTTAGTTAGTCTGACCGGTTACTAGTCTGACCACTACTCGGGTCGATCAAACCGCCAAGTCTAAAAAACTCCTGAAAAACTGCAAGTGATGCAAAATTCAAATTCCAACTCCATAAACTTGACAATATTTCATCACATAATATTTTGAACATTCTCACATGGTCCCTCAATTGTTGTCACCGCTGACAGACACTTGTACATTGTTATTATTTATTTAATAATTAGTTAATTAACTGGTGATGATGATGTTCTTGTCGGGCTAGTTAACACATTCTACTTGCATATTAGCGAACGGTGCTGCTATACGGATCAAAATCAAATGTATCCTCCACTGACAAGTTTGCAAGTAAATATATGCAAGGATAGATCATATTTAATTTGTTCAGAAATAAATGGATGCTTGTGGTTATAAACTAGTCCTACCTTATCTTGATCTGCTGATTAATTACCTACATATCTTAATTATACAATTAATGGAGAGAGAGCTCTGTCCATACTTACCACGCGCTAGGCCAGTCCCAAGATCAGTAGGCATACAATATCTTCATATATATACTCCTATATAGGATCAGTAGGCTCCAATGGCGATGAAGGAGCAGCAAAGGATAGGGCGCGCGCATTCGGTTACAGAAGAGCACAACGAACAAGACAAAAACCAGTTAGATATACATACATATCAAGTTATAACTCAACTACTGTACGTGTGATTTATTAACCACTAGTGTGTATATATAGTTAAATAACCAAGTCCATATACATATATCCTTAGTTGCGTAAGATGTACTCCTTACGTTATGAGATACGGTATAAGAAGTAACTACATCCAAAAATAGAAAGTATTTATATATACACACACGCAACTAAGAGCAAGTTTAATAAGGCTGACTGTGCTAGCTATAAGGGAATCCATGTCAGCATAGTCCTATGTGGAGGGGAGAGAAAAGGAGAGAGAGAGAGAGCCAAGCCGGCTCTCATGCAAGAGTCAGGCTATAGCACAGGAAAAGAGGCGTTATCCATGCATGTACCAATAGAACTAACTGCTATACCCATGCATGTATTAAATGACCAATACCCATGTATGTATTAAATGATTGAGAGCTCTTGTAGAGACAACTTATAGCCAGCTTATTGTATGAGTTGGCTGCATCTTACCTTTTGATGACATGGAAATGTATTGGAGGTAGCAGCTATCTATACTATTAAACTTGCTCTAAGGATATATGTAATATACGAATATATAAGACCATCTAATTATATGTACACTTTTGTAAGGGTAGCATTTGTGTCTATATATAGAGACTTGGTTAATTAATTAACTCTATATCGATGCGTAGGGATCTTACTTCTATAGGCAAAGAGCTAATAATCAGCCAAGCATGACCAGCTAGCTAGCCAGCCTCTTAACAGAACGACAAGCTAGCAATTGGTCTTAATCACTGCGATTCGTTTTTTTTTTTACCCTTTTTGCTGAGAAAGTTCGTTATCATGAGATCACTCATGTGATTTTGTCTTCCGCATGCACGCACAAGATCAGATAAAGGTAGGTCGCCTTTCAAGGAAATTAAGAGAGTCGTCCAAATTTATTATTAAGTACAACAGCTTGCTAGCCTGATCCCTGAAAATGCATGCATAGATCGATCGTTACTAATGTACGTAGTTGGTTAATTATACGAGCGTACATACGAGTACATGCGTTTGTCACGTATAACATGCTTGGTGATGCATATGTATGTGTACGCCTTACCCGGCAGGGGATGGAAAACGGGACAGCTAGCTAGCTAGCATATAGGACAAGAGACTAATTAATCGTCCGATTCCTTATCTCTTAATTTAATTAGCTAGGAGAGTAGAGCACAAGTGTACATCAATCATATGAGACTAGCTAGGCATGCATGCTAGCTAGCTAACTCACAAATCTTTGGCATGTAGATACACAACAAGCTACCATGAATGCATGGAGGCCATGGTCAAGTAGTCATGTTGTGGCTAGCTAGCAGCTGCGCCCATGTTACTTGCTTGCCAATTTATAGCCATCTAATTATCAAGCTATCTAGCTAGAACTAGGTCCAACACAATCCCTTATCTATGTTTTATATGAAATTACAACATGATTTGGCTGAATCTGATCGGGTCTTACCCAATTGGCTTGCTAATGTGTCTGCATGATCTGGTATCTAGTAGACAGATAAGCTAGTTTATGTGTGTGTGTGTGTGTGTATGTGCTAGCTAGCTGCCTAGATTGGTTGTATATATGATATTATTGCGTATATACAGGGTGGGTCGACAATTTGACATGCGCGCATGATGAGATAAAGACACCCAAATTAGGATCGACCAGCATACATATATAGACGACCGCTTACACGCGAAGCACGACCTGCGCGCATCATGTATATATATATACTATATATGCATGCATGTGTCTGTCTTGTTCCCAAAACAAACGGACAAGCTAGCTAGCTAGCACTCATACTAAACCAAGCAATTAATAATAATCGGATAATTTCTGAGGCTCTTGCATATATAGCTAGCCAGCTTTAAGCTAATGCTTATTAACGTGGCACGCGCGTACCGATTAAAGATGGGATATTGCGCGCGCATGCAAAAATATATATATGCACGCATGCATCTAGCTAATCAAGGGAGACTCACAATGCCCATTAATTTTTGCCCCCGGGTATAAAGATGAGACAATGCAGTAACTGCTGCTGCTGCTGCTTCGATCGGTCGAATCAGCGCCAGGTTAAGTGCATGCATTCGCCAATAGCTAGCACGCACAACATAAATCGGGCCGGCCTAAGGGTATCTGTAGTGTATGAAAACAGAGGGTCTTAAGTCACCTTAAGGTGAACCTTATACATTACAGGGTTGATCTTAAGCAGGCTATAAGCAAAAAAGGCTTAAGGTTGGTCCTCAAGCTAAAGACCTGGCCACAAGCATTAAAATATATTTTTTCTTTATCTGCCAAGTGGGACCGTCTTAAGACCCCTTGGGTTATATACACTATGGAGTCGACCTTAAGGTTTAGATGGGATTCACCTTAAGGCCCCTTGGGTTATATACACTACAGATGCCCTAAATGCGTCCGTGCATGCACGTACATATGGTAGATTTGAGATCTCACGATCGATGTGTGATGCATATATATATATATATATGGAGTATAAATTAACAAGCCAGGTTTTCCTCAGTTTCAAACATGCATGCATGTATGTAGTATGCATGCAGTAGCTAGCACGCACGGCACACTCCCTAGACATTATTAGTCCGATGCACCACTTTAATTAGCTTAGCTTGTTGCCCCAGCTAGTTTTCTGCCACGTAGATATGAAAATTAACAAGTCACGAAATATATATATCAACACGTACAGCAGTAGCTAGTGATCTTTCTGCTATGTTTTTGTTGTGAACGTACGAGTAATCATGCAATATATAGCAATTTAATTAGGTCTTGAAGCTAGCTAGCTAGCTAGGCACGTACGTACCCGTGTCCATGCATTATATATATATCCCCATCCCCATGCCATGCAAATCAAGGGAAACAAAACAATCTGTAATTAATGGACGCAGCGCACGATGCATGGCCATCGCCTTATCGAGCACAACGTACGTACAGTCACATCGGCCGCCCAGATCCGCGCGCATGCATGCATATATATAGCTACTACGTACCTCAAATCGAACCAACACGAACACGCTCGCATTGGCTTGTGCACGACGTACGTTTACCTGCTCGATCTTACCGAGTCATATATATGATGAACAAGCAAGTTGCCCGCATGCATGCCGCGTAGAGATCAGAGAATTATATTAAAGCATGAAGAATTCCTGGCTCAAAACATGTATATACAAACAATTGAATTGGTTGTTGTTACGACGACAACCTATATAAACTTAATAATGCGCTCTAGATCAGAGTAATATATATATATATATATATGCAAACATCCGCATGCGGATCGATCAACTTGATCACAGTATCGATCGATCGATCGATCGATCTGCACGTGTTGAGCGCGTGCGTGTCCGTGCTGCATGCACTATCGATCAAAAATAAGAGAGCTAGGGTTCTACTAGTACTGCATACAGTAGCTGTCGGCAGACACTCGTCGCAAGTACGAGAGACGACGTGCATGCAGATGCAGTTGATATTTCTGCGCGGCCGGGGATCTTATTCCACAGAACAGAATAGAATTTGTTAAGTTGGAGCTAGCTCTACTGATCTGCACCCAGCTAGCTAGCTAGCTGACGAAACGAGAAATGGCAGCATCTGTATATAAAAGGTGGCTCATATATATACGCATGTCTAGATCTATCACTACTGGTAATATTGCCATCCCTTTGCATCTTGAGAGTGGCTAGCTAGCTAGCAAGATATATTGCTCGATCTTGTTGGTACACCTAGCTAGCTACTTGACAGTGTTTCAATTCGTTCGTACATATATGTTTGGGCCTAACCAATTCGATCGATATCGATCGTGGACAGCTAGCTAATAAGTATGTTAGGATGGAACAATTCCGAGGGGGAAAATTAAGCTAGCAGCAGGCATGCATGATTTGTTCCAGCTATATATGATCAATCGATCGATCCCAATGGGCAATTAAGATTCCAATTTCTACTTCAGAAAGATGTAGTAGCTAGATCGACCTGAAAGAAGAGGGCAGGCACTCACGTAGTACGTACGCGCGTCGCGTAGCCAATTAAAGCTGGCAAGCAAATTAAGAGAGATTCCTGAAAGGAAAGAAAGAAAGAAAGAAAGAAAGAAAGAAAAGATACGTGCTGATCGATTGCACTCGATCACAAATTCTCCTATCTGTAAAGCAAAATGCATGCCGACAAAAGGCAAGTTGAGTAGGAACTGTTATGTAAATTGCTAGCTTAGTAAGAATCATGTGAATTCTCGTTAGAGTTTTGACCTTTCTCAAGAGCAAATAAAGTTGTATAAAAACTAGACAAAAACTAAAAACAAGGAATATGACTTGCTCATAGGTGGAGGATAGCTAAGATGGCTCTCAATGTATTCCCACATATCGCACCAAGCAAGAACTCCCAAAAAGTTGAGGTAAAAATCCTTGGATGAAGAAATCTCACGTTGAGGTCAAGGAAAAATAGGTAACTTCAAGAATCTGCAAGACCTAGTGTCTAGATAAATAGGGATTGATCTCTATAAGTCATTTCTATCACTTACATATCCTTAGCATACAACAAGATCAAGAAAGGAATAGAGAAGATCAAAACCAACAAGATCAAGAGCAAATCAACCAAAACAAGAAGACTTCATGAGAGATGAGCAAAATTGATATATTACTACTTGAGGATAAAAATTTTATAGCCGCTCCACCTAGAGGACGGGAGAGCACAACACAACACACACTTCTCAAACCCTCACCTTAGAACACTTGGCTAGCATATGGATGATTGGATGGTTAACTTGCAAAATTCCATCTCAACCCGTTAAATAGATGAGGCAACCAATTTACATCTAACCTTAATAAATAACTATCCACCAACACATATGGGGGAACACGATAACCTCACTCAACACGGGTTTTACTCACACATTGTACTTAAACATGCTTTTTAAAGCATATGAGCGTGAATCTGCTAAGCACTTAGCCTTTGATCCAAGTTGATTTTCTCAGCTTCTCCTTAACTCGAACCGCTTTCCCAAATGCTGCGGTTTTGATTCAAGATAGTTTCTGATATTTTGGTCAACATACCAAAATAACCTTTGTTGATCCGATCTTCATCTTCGTTACAAGCAATTGTCATGCTTACCATGTGTAGGTACACTGCTGGCTTGCGACGCATTCCGATTCCACCGGACCACACCTCACTTGGATCGACAAGCCACATGGTGTAACCCATTACTTGAACTTCCCTTCAATATTTTTCGCCTTTCTTGTAACATGCTTGAGCTCAGCCATCTTACTCAACATCCCTGATCGTTTTGGGCCTCGGCTCCTCTATGAGCATAGCCATGATCCACACCGCTGACCATGATTAACTCCAAGCCCCCTGCGTATTCAAAGACTAAAAAAATATTTCATGCGTGGACTGAAAATGACCATATGAGACAGAAATAAAGTGAAACTACTGAAAATGGCAAGTTTTCCACAAGAAATTCCAAATCCACCAAAGGAACTTGGAGATTCCACTCTAGGTCCATATGAAAGAATAATTGTTCCATTCGACCTTGGTCATGGTGATAAGGGATCAAAAAATTAAGAGAATCACAGTAAAACACAAAACCTCCAACTTAGTAAGAAATTGCACAAAAATTATAAATCATGCTCTAGATGTGCATTGTTACCAATTTTTTTCCTTTGACAATAGAGTTATCAAGGTGCGTGGAAGAAGATAGAGTATTGATGTAACAAAGTGGATATATTTATTTATTTATTTATTTATTGCTTATGAAGCTATAAAAATTATCCAAAGTGACTCTACTCTATAAAAATTGTTTCAAAATATAAGGTGTGCATACAAATTTATTGGTGCTTTCCCTTGTTTGCCCTTATTTATTACGTGTTCTCACTTCTACATTTGTAAGTGTTCCCTCAGACAAACTATTATCGTATTTATAGCATGGACTGCATGGTCATTTCCTCTAGTTTTTCTTCTGGTTTTACAACCTCTTTAATCCCTATGCCTAGCCAAAATACGCATTATATATATGATGATGGTGATGATGATGATGATGCATGCTGCTGCTAGTATATACGAGCAGCTAGCGTTTGGCGACGCGTAGGGGTGTGTGTTGCTCTGCAAGTGTGCGTGCGTGTGTGTGTGTGTGTGTGTGTGTGATGGACCAAATCTGAAGTGAATTCATGCGTGGGCGGGCATGGTAACTGATCGAGCTTGTTTGTAACAACGGACTGGGCCGGAATTAATTATAGCTAAGCATGGGCCTGCCATGTGAGGTCCAGCCAGCCCGACCCAACTAGCAGCTTCTGCCGCCGTTTCGATTTCGATGCCGTCGAACCGGCAACAAGATCGACCCAACACACAGTGGCCCGCGCTTCATCTGCGAGCGACGCAGCAGCAGCTCTGCGACGGCGACGGCGACGGCGACGGCGACGGCGCTCCCTCCGCTGCCGTGCTGGTGCTGTGCTCAGTGTCCGTCCGCGCTGGCTAGCTCGTTCTCTCTCTGTCTCTGTCCGTCTGTGACCACCACACGATCGCACGAGCTAGTAACACGGGTAAGCTAGCTGATCATGCGTGCCATCGGCGTCTGTTAACCACTCCAGTTCGTAACCACAAATTAACGAGCTCAGCAGCTCTCCTCTCTCTCACTGGCACCATCATCTGAGACATCAACCATTTATAGACAGACGTCAGAATCAAACGGATGGATTAATACAGGCAGATGAAGATGCGGATGCAGCTACTACGGATCGATCGATCGGCCAGCAAAGGAGGGCTCCTTCTCATTCGCCGCCGCTTCGATGGCCTCTTTCTCGACATGGCCATCTTCCTTGGGGATGATGAGCCCGTATCCTCCCTCTTTCCTCTTGTACAAGATGTTTACCTCGCCTGCGCGCGTACGCATATTCGATGCATGAATATCAACAATGCTCCACTGGATCATCATCCTAACTTCCATCTCTGGAGCAAGGCAAATGCAATTGATGAATGAACCTACTATAATAGTAGCTACTTACCCGTCTCCTCGTTCCTGAAGGCATAGAAGTCATGATCAACGTTCTCTAGCTGCTCCAGCGCCTCGTCCACCGTCAGCGGTGGCATTTCAAACACCTTGGTGCGCACGACCTGCAATACAAGCAAGTGTTGTAGAGCCCGAACCAATCATCACATATATATTCCCATGGGAACTAGGCCCCTAACTTTTAATTAATATGACGGCACCAATTCATCAATCTCGTTAGGCACAGTGATGTCAACAACTCTCTCACCGATCACAATACTCGTTAGGAATCAGCAGTCGTGGGCACAAGCAAATTAAGCGAAAACGATGCACAGATTAGTTGTGTTACCTTGGTCAGGACAGTCTCCTCGTCCTCGGCGCCGACGGCCTCGACCAGATCCTGCTCCTCCTGTGCAGCCTCGTCGTCGTCCTCGTCCACATTGGAGAGCCCTGTGGAGGCGGCGGTGGCGTCGAAGGCCTTCCATTCGTTGGTTCCCTTCATGTGGCGCACGTCGGTCTCCTTCTCCTTGATCTTCCTGAGCTTCCTCTTGATGATGGAGGCGGCTAGGTCGATGCTGCCGTAGGTCGACTCCGAATCCTCCTCGGCGCGGACCACACCGTGCCGCTTGCTGAAGAGCGTGATCTGCATTGGAATCAGCACACGCAGGAGTGAGGGAATTAATGTGTGGCAATTATTGCAAGAAGAAGCTCACCTCGCATCGGGAGGTCTTGGGGCCCCGGCCGAGCTCGCCCCCTCGGGCGGAGAGGCGGACGTCGACCTCGCGGACAAGGTGGCAGTGCTTCCCCACCGCTCTCCCCACCTTGTCCTCGATGTGCTCTTTCAGCTTGTCAGTTAGCTGCACCAGCACCGGCACCAGCAAATCGAAGAATGTTACATTTCCATCATGCATGCATATTGCTAATTTCCAATCCACCACCCAACTTAAACTGTACTGATATGTTCTACTCTACTCTAATCCACACTTGCAGCATATGCAGCCCCCTATCTTTGCAGTTTATCTTAATTTGAACGTCACCTTACTTAATTCAACTTAATTGTTGTACAAAACAAGTCCTCCCGACTCCCATTCATGGCGGGCTAGAATTCTATGTTTGCTCCGGTTGTTACATTAACTACTGAAATACCCTCTCCATTCCGCAATATAAGTCGAAAGCCTACTGTACACACGGAACAATAAGACATTAAATCTAAAATGTTAATATCCTTGGATCATGCATGCCTCCCTTGTGGGGGGTAACTAATAGATTATGGGAAAATTATGTTGGAGAATTTGCTCAGGACCTAGACGAGCGATGAACTTGAACTTTGAGATCACGCACGCGAACACGAGTAAACACAAATAATTCTTTAGCGACGCGATACGTCTGCATCCTTTTCATCTTCCTTATATAGAGAAATAACATACAAGACTCCGTAATCAACACGGCATCCTACATTGAGTCTTACACGGACACACCTTGACTTTCTTTTTCGACTACTCTGAATCCTATGCGGACTCTAAATCCTAACCTTTTACGACTACGACCGCTACAATACTTTTACGACTACAGTGGTCATATAGACTGTCGTGGTCGTAAGACTGATCGTAGACTCAATCAAACCTGACGACAACTAGATTGACTCTATCAATTTCCTCCTTAAGCTTGTTGTCTTCCGTCGATGTTCCGCATACCGATTTCTCCCTTATGTCCATGAACTTCAATCTTCCAAATGACTTGGTCAGGATATCAATGAGTTGATCTTTCGTGCAAACATGTTGCACCTCTATCTCCTCTGATTCCACGCATTCTCTAATGTAATGGTACCAGGCATCGATGTGTTTACTTCTCTCGTGGTAGAATGAGTTCTTGCACAACGCAATTGCAGACTAATTATCGATTTTCAAGGTACCTTCTCAACCTCCGTCTCTAACATGTCAGCCAACAATCATCCCAGCCATACCCCTTGACATGATGCCGCACAAGTTGCAATGTACTCCTTCACACGAGGATAAAGTGATCGCATTCTGCTTCTATGAACACCAACTGATTGGGTTTGACCTAAGGAAAAATGTCATTGCTGAAGTGCTTTTCCGGTCATCAATATTACCGGCCAGGTCATTATCAGAGTAACCGAGCAGCCCCAAACCTTCTTCCTTCTCCTTGTAGACACACCCATAACTCAAAGTTCCTCTCACATACCTCAATATGTGCTTTCCAGCGGCCATATGCTCCGTAGTCAGCTTTTCCATGTACCTGCTCACCATACCAACCGAGAACGCTAAGTTCGATCGTGTATGTAGCAAGTATCTCAAACTTCCGACTATGCTTCAGTATAGGGTCTTGTCCACAGGAGGGTTTGTGCTGCTCTTGCTCAACTTCAGACGGGGTTCCATCGGAATTTACATTGGATTACAAACTTTCATGCCGCATTTGGCCAACACCTTTGTTGCATATACGGATTGGCTGAGAATGATCTTCCCAGAGCTCTGATGTCCTTCAATGCCCAAGTAGTAGTTGAGTAACCCGAGGTCGTTCATGTTAAACGTCTTCATCTAGCTTTTGAAACTATTAATCTCCTCGATACTCTCCAGTGATGATCAAATCATCCATATAAGCTCCAACCAACAAACTCGCTTTTCCTTGGCTTCGTTTGTACACTGCATGCTCGGGCATCTTTCAAATCCGAGTGCCACCAAGGACTTATCTAGCTTCGAATTTCAAGCTTGGGCTTAACGCAGACCATACAGAGCTTTGTGCAATCTTAACACCAGGTATTCTTCTCCTTTCTTCTCAAATCATGGAGGTTGCACAACATAAACTTCTTCTAGATCGCCATTGAGAAAGGCTGATTTCATATCCATATGATGAACTTCCCATCCGTCATGCGCCGCAATCGCAATAAGCAGGCGCACCATCTCTAGCCTCGCAACATGGGTAAAGATTTTGTCAAAATCAACGCCTTGTCGTTGAATGTACCCCTTTGTAACTAGCCTCGCCTTGTGCTTTACGATCACACCTTGAGTGTCCTTTAACTTATAGACCCACTTCAAACCGATCGATCTACAACTGTCTAGCAATGGAACAAGCTCTCATGTCCCATTCTCTTGGATAGAGTACATCTCCTTTTTTATGGCTCTTCTCCACTCTGGCTTCGCCTTAGCTTTTTCAGAGTTCACAGGTTCCCCCTCTCCGAGTAAGTAGAACTCTGAATCTTCCAACTCTAATGGCGATGTGGTATCATAAAGACTTCTAATGTCATGTTCCCATCATGGTCCTTCAGATGAGCTTTCATCGAGCTCCATTCTCAGCGGAGCTCCAGGTGAGACCGGCACTAGCGAACGCAATATTAACTTCATCTTGACGGCCCGTATGTCGTAATTCGTTTTGCTCAACATCGGGTATTGAATCAGGATCAAGACGCTTCTTGTCGTCAGCTTGACAAACACGCCTGGCTTTGATGGATCGAGCTCATTGCCTGTGGTCTTGACGAGCACTCCTGACTTCGACGGATCAACAGTGCTGCTGGCCATCGCTTCGTCCCCTTAGGCTCTGATACCAATTGTTGGAGAATTTGCCTATGGTCTAGACAATCGATAAACTTGAACTTTGAGATCACGCACGTGAACACGAGTAAACACAGATAGTTCTTTGATGACACGATATGTCTGCATCATTTTCGTCTTTTCGTAACCAACGCGACATCCCACATTGAGTCCTACACAGACACACCTTGACTTTCCTTTTCGAGTACTCTGAATCCTATGCGGACTGAATCCTGACCTTTTACGACTACGACCGCTACAGTACTTTTACGACTACGACCGCTACATATAGACTGCCGTGGTTGTGGACTCGACCAGACCTGAAGACAACTAGATTAACTCCAGCAAGTTGAAGCAAGATTGTGCTAGAATTGTTCTTGGAAATGAGTCAGATACAATCAAATGGAAACTTATAGCTAATGGTGTGTTTTCAGTTAAGTCCTTTTATCAGTTTTTGAGGATGCAGAGGGTTGGTTTTGTGCATAAATTTCTTTGGAAAGTAAAACTCCCTGTTAAAATCAAGGTATTTCTGTGGTTAATTGTGAAGAAGAGCATCATGACTAAGGAGAATCTAAGAAGAAGAGGTTGGAAAGAATCTTACAATTGTCAATTTTGTGGTTTAAATGAAACAATTGATCATCTTTTTTTGCTTTGTCCTGTGGTGCGATTTGTTTAGAATGTGGTAAAGTGTGTTTTTGGTTTTAGAAACATGAAGACAGTGTAAGGAATAGGAGTACTAGTGCTGACCTTGACGTTCCTGCCCTGCATAATGAGGCGCACAGAGGAGAGGGGCCCGTCCCACGCCATGCGCACCGAGACGGGGGCGCGGTTGGTCTCGGCGGCCACCGGCTGCGGGGGCAGCGCGCGGCCGAGGAAGCCCGAGCGGAGGGACAGGGCCGCCGAAGCAGGAGGAGAAGGCCTGGGACTGGGGTTGAGCGAGGAGGCAGGGGAGCGGTGGCCCCTGTGAGGGTGGGTGAAGACGGCGCGGGAGGTCGAAGGCCACGCCGCCGTTGCTGCTGCGGTCGCCGCCATATTCCGAGTACAGTAGCTCGTCGGATGAGTTGGGGCGTTGAGTTTTGGAGGGGAGGAGCAACGCTGCTGCAGTGCAGTGGAGTGCAGCTAGCTAGCTGGGCCAACCTTGAATCTTGGGAGGCGAAGCGAAGCCGGCCGGGCGTATGTGGCGATGTGGATTGGCCCTATCCTATCCACTCTCTAGATCTTTCCTGTGAACGAACGCCAAAGCCCGTGGGGACACTTGACAGCAACACAATTGTCTAGCAGCCTGTCCTCCCAATTTTTCTCAGGCTTCAAACAACTCATATGGCCTTCTCATATCCCCATCATTTACTGTTTAACATGCAGCCACAACGGCCTATCTCCATAATTTCTCAGACTTCGAGCAACCCCTATTGTTTGGCTTTTAGCAGCAATACTTTGTAGTTTCATCATATCAAGTAATTCGCGTAGCACCCTACTGGTCTTGGTTGAGCACTTAGTATTAAATAACTATATATATTCCATGTCTTCCATAATAGATTCTTTGTTTCCTCTCATCTAGGATCTTGAGAGAAGGGTTTTTGCTGTGGTAAATATAGGCAATTATGTATAATAATGTAACTGCCATTGATATAATCTATATCATGCCTGAAGGCACTTCTATGGTGTGTGTTTTTGAATACAGCAGAGGACAATTCATTTATGGAAAAATGTTTCCATCGCTTGCGAGTTGTTTGAATTGCTAGCTCCATACTCTGCCTATCTTGCCCAAGGACATGGACTTGTGCGCACTCCTGATAAGTTCATCTTACTAACTTTTTTTTTTGGTCTCCTTTGCATGTATAAACATTCAAACTCCTGTAAGCTATGTTAGTTGCTATAAGGACTTGCTATATCCAGATATTGCCATGTCGAATTTTTTGTACGGATAATCCATTTTTTATTCGAAATTACATAAATATACCCGCGGGAAAATTTTTTACAAAAATAGGCTCCAGTCGCCTAATGGTTGGGCGACTGGAGGCGTTCGCCCAACCACACGGCGACATTTAATGAATCTACTAACCGTTGGGCGATTAATTGCAGTCGCCCCACGGTTGGGCGACTTCCATCCAGTCGCCCAACCGTTAGGCGACTGCATTTCAGTCGCTCAACGGTTCGGCGACTTGTAGTGAGATATATACCGCGCTCGGCCAGGCCGAGCGCGGTCCTGTGTCGTTCGGCCGCCGTCGCAGAGAAGAGAGGGAGAGGAGGAGAAGAGGAGGGGAAGAGAAGGAGAGGGAGAGGAGGAGAAGAGAAGGAGAGGGAGAGGAGGAGAAGAGGAGGGGGAGTGCGCGATTTTCAGGTAATTTTTCGTGTTATATTTTTTGTTAGTGTAAAAAATTAGTTTAGAAAATGTAGTGTAGAAAATTAGTTTAGAAAATTAGTTTAGAAAATGTAGTGTAGAGAATTAGTTTAGAGATTTAGTTTAGAAAATTAGTTTAGAAAATGTAGTGTAGAAAATTAGTTTAGAAATATTGTTTAGAAAATTAGTTTAGAAAATGTAGTGTAGAAAATTAGTTTACAAATTTAGTTTAGAAAATTCGTTTAGAAAATGTAGTGTAGAAAATTAGTTTACAAATTTAGTTTAGAAAATGTAGTTTCAAAATTTAGTTTAGAAATTAAATATAGAAATATAATTTAGACATTTAATTTTCAAATTTTGTGTACTAAATGTAGTTTACAAATAAAGTTTAGAAAATTTAGTTTATAAATTTTGTGTACCATTTATTGTACAAATTTAGATGTAGAAAGTATAATGTACAAGTTTAGATGTAGAAATTTAGATGTACCAAGTTTAATGTACAGTCTTAGATGTATAAAATTTAGTGTTGAAATTATTGTACAAATTTAGATGCAGAAAATTGAATGTTGAAAGTATTGTACAAATTTTGCAGGTATGACTCGTGCTGGACGTGACTCGGAGTGGCGGTTCGCGCTGTTGGACGAGCACGTGGACCGCTCTCATCGCGCTTCCCATCTAGTGCCGCCACCGGGGAGCACGGACGAGCCGCCTCAGTTGGGAGTGGTCCGGACACGGACACCTCGCGTGGCCTGGGGACTCGACCCTCGTTGGACTGCCAGGTGAGCACTATTCCAGCGTTTAGTGCGACCGTTAGTTCGTTCCGTGCTGACCTTCACTTTGTTTGCAGGCTGCGGGATGCCGGGCTACTCCCTCTTGCCCGGATGGTGCAGGCCACAGAGGAGGATGGAGCCGCTGGCGGGGACGAGGGCGGGGACGAGGCGGGCGGGGATCGATCACGACGATTTCCAGCCAGAGGTGCAGCTGACTCCACCAGCGCAGGGGCGGGATAGACACCCTCCTCCTCGTTTTACCTTTTCGGATCGTCCTAATCCGTTGCACCGGAGGAGGGCCAAGCGAGGCCGTATGGGAGGACGCGGGCGCGGTGACGGGGCACAGCAGGGTGACCAGTGAGGCGTGCTGCAGATGCTATATATGTTATGCATGTAATGAAAATACATGCGCCATGTTACTCACAGTTATATTATGAAGTTTATTTATATTTACATAAGTCTATCATCTCTTTCCGCATATAAACTATCTCACTTAACAGTGTATGTATCGATCGTTCTCTACTCAATCTTTCAAAAAAAAAATAAAAAACTTTTTACACACCTACAATATACAATGAACATAAACTTTTATTACAACTTCACCGTATTTTTTACCGGTTCAACGTTACAAAATTCACAAATTCTAAAACAATCACGGGGGCTACCTGAAGTCGCCTAACGGGATGGCGACTGCATGCCAGTCGCCTAACGGTATGGCGACTGCATGCCAGTCGCCATACGGAAGAGCGATTTAATGCAATCGCTCTACTGTGCAGCGAGATATATTGTGTCGCCGTGTGGTTGGGCGAACGCCTCCAGTCGCCCAACCATTAGGCGACTGGAGCCTATTTTTGTAAAAAAATTTCCCGCGGGTATATTTATGTAATTTCGAATAAAAAATGGATTATCCGTACAAAAAATTCTTGCCATGTCACCTGTCTTGTTTTCGCATACTATAGCTTACATTTAATCAACTGTACTATAGAATGCGCATATTCCCACGACCGCATTAAGGCCCCGTTTGACACAGCTCTAGCTCCGAGATCTATGCTGGATCTGTAGTTTGTTGACTAAATTAAAGTGATTTAAATATTTTTATTTAATATATAATATAAATAAAATGAGTCATGTAAATGCACTTAACATGCCTGCAACTCTAGATCCAGGATTTCCTAGAGTTACAGATGATCAGCTCTAGGAAATCTACAGATTTTCTAGAGCTAGAGCTCTGCCAAACGGGGCCTAAATCAAGTACACCGAGCACACCGACCGCTCTAGTAGTATCAAATTGCCAACATCTAGCAAGCTGCTGGACTTAAGGTACTACAACCCAAGCAAAAGACAGGCCAAAAAATTAAGAAATAGACCAGCTCACCACCAGACAGGCGCAGCAACCGCAGTCAGTCTGTCAACATATGGAACTGACGCGGTCATCCTTCAGAAAAAGCTGCATACGATACAGGCAAGTGAACATTTGCATCAATAAAAATATACAATCATCTACAAGAGAAGCAAGTGAGCAAGAGGTTTAAACATAAATGAGGTCCAATTTTACACCACTCAACCCCCCAGCCGCATGAGATTACATTCCATTTTCTTCTAACAAGGTTATGCCTGTTCCGAAATCTTTTAAGGGAATAGCAAATCTCCATATTCTCCTTTGGCGACACTGCCCACCAAAAATGGTTGTTGAGCAAAAACAACACATGGTGCACTGGATCAATCTTCGTACATCCGTCCCCCTGTCATTCTTCTCTTTGATGCTAAAAAGTCTCTAGTAGCACAGAATGTGACAATGAAGAGCTAGCTCCTTGGGGGGCTCAGAAACCGAGCAAGCAGCAAAACAATCCAATAAATAAAAATCACCAGATATTTGGGTAACAAAGGGGCAGGAAAAAACTTTACAAACCCTGAATGGCCATTATCGGGAAAGAGAAGCCTCAAATCCTGCATTATCCAAAAGCCAGAGATCCATGGTGGCTTGACAATCTGTTCGCTACTGTTAACTCCGGCAGTTGTGAGAACAAAACAGAGACAACTCGACACTTTTGCTAGCTCAGCAAGAATTTGAAAATATCACTCGGTGATATTATGCCTTCCACACGCTTGCTACCAGCTTCCACGATGAACACACGGCACACCCCTAAGAACAACATAAAACTTAATGAATTAACTGAAGACATATTCATGCGGCACTCACTGTCGCAAAAACTTACCAGGATTAGCCAATCGCTCCATCACTTTCAGCAAAGTATCAGACCGGAGGCACATATGGCATCTTTGCCCGTTAAAAAATCCAAGAGGTGAATTTGCATCTTGTCCAAGCTGCAAAGCCTGAACATAGCAAACGAAAATGTTCATTACCAAAATCATAAAATCTGGATGGATGACAGATGCATAATTCATGAGACAGTCCTGTTTGAAATTACATAGTGGAACCAGATCTCTTCCTAATATGTAGTTTCACTATTCAGTTCAACTTCAGCAGGTTTGAATAATCGAATATCATTGGTCTGATATCAATTAATCCTAGTGAAACCACAAAAAGAAAATGGGGATTACTAGTGCCCGGACGTACGATGGGGGACTTCCCATCGTACGCTCCAGTGCAACATCGGGACACTACTTGTGCAACAATTGTAATCACCGTATGCAACAAAATGCATAATAACATTGGGTAAAATTGAGAAAAAAATTTAAAAAAATATATCATCTTCCCACAAGATGCATAATAATACCATAAATATATGACTTTGCAAAGTGCTAAAACAAGATCAGAATTCCCAAATGAAAAATTTAGAACCTTACAACCCTGCAGCATTTGAAAATGATAGTTGCAACATTTGAAAATACCTAATACAACAAAAAAAGAACACTAGAATAACAAATCTATGTGAACAAAACTGAACTCTTACTAAAACAATAGAAAAGACTTATTGCAACAAAGAAAAAAATACTTGCTGCAGCACCCAAGAACAACTACTGCAACAATAGAAAATAAACTCATATTGTAACAACAGAGAAGGCCTATTCCAGTAAAAAGATGCAACAAAATGAAACACATGGCCCAACAAAAGGAAAAAAGGTAAAGGTAGAGATTAGAGAAGAGAAGAGAAAAGAACAAGGCTGCAAAAGTATTGAGGTGAAATGCGGTTACCCTGTGCTCTGTCCCGCATGCGGCCAAAGAACTGCACCGTCCTTCTCTCGCTGTGGTGCAGGGGAAGAGCACGGCTAGATAAGAGAAAGAGAAGAGGAGGCCAGGGTAGGTCAGAAGCAGCAGTCGCTTGCAGGGAAGGTCAGAAGCAGCAGGTTGCGAATTGGTGAACAGTCAACTAATACAGATTCAAACCTGAACCTTGGAGGCTTGGACCGTCATTGCAGCTTGGTTGCTGTAGCATGGACACGGATACGTCGACACGACACGACACCGACACGGGAATTCGCCGTTTTCCCAAAAAGACCGATACGGCGACACGGCTATATATATTTAAATAATAAATAAATTATATATATGTATGTATTATTTTCTATGTTTCTACATGTTTATTAAACTGCAATAATGTAAATTGTAAACTTGTAATTTGTAAAGTGTATACTCGGAATATGTAAGAGGCGGCGAGGTGCGGGAGCGGGCGGCGGCGAGGTGCGAGAGCGGGTGGGAGCGGGCCACGGCGAGGTGCGGGAGCCGGCGAGAGCGGGCCGCGGCGTGAGCAGACGATGCGGAGCAGCGCGAGGCCGATGGGAATAACTCGCTCGGCCGCTCGTGCGTGCGCTGCGTGCGTTAGGGTTAGGGCATGCCGTGTGTGCGTTATGGGTAATGGGCCGGCCTAGGCCGGCCGTGTCCTGGGCCATTTCTGGGCCGGCTGTGTCCAAGCCGTGTCCGATTCATATATTTAGTGTGTCCGACATGTGTCGAGAATTTTACTAATTAAAATTAATTCTAAAATCGGCCGATACGTCTCCGACACGTGTCGAAGACGTGTCCGTGTCGTATCCGTGTCCGACACGGTGTCGGACACGGATATGGCTGTTTTGCCAAGTGTCTGTGCTACATAGGAAGCAACAAGTGCTACAGGGGCAAAGCGCTATTCCAGATGGAGACGGAGAGAGAAGCAGAGAGGAGTCAGGAGAGAGGTAGCAAGGGAAGCG
Source organism: Dendrocalamus latiflorus (assembly GCA_017311315.1). Classification (NCBI taxonomy): domain Eukaryota; kingdom Viridiplantae; phylum Streptophyta; class Magnoliopsida; order Poales; family Poaceae; genus Dendrocalamus; species Dendrocalamus latiflorus. The sequence goes on along the minus strand of CM029632.1, from coordinate 35,171,839 downwards.
TGGGAGATTAATAGCATCTGGTAGTAGGGAATGAGTGGTGTAGAGGTAGCATCACCTAGTAGTGGGGAATAAGTGTAGAGGTAGCAGCACGTGGGTGTACGAGGAATCACTTGTATCGGATGTCTGCATAGTATCATTTCCCAAAGAGAAATTGTACTTGGACAAAGGATAGCTATGCATGGAACAAAACACATGGACATGCATGCGCTGCACACACAAGAGGCTTGATCCACATGAGTACTGTGGGTATCAATACACATTCTCACGTCATATACAGAAAACAGTGAACTAATCATAGTTCCAAAAGAACTGAACTATGCTAACATTTTTGTTCATTTTCCAGATTACTAACTCTTCTTTGAAAAAAGTTTCATACCAAATCACAAAATTGTTGGACAATTAATCCCAACTATAAGTTTCAGTCTAAAATTTGATTAAGATAGGAATTGATATTTACTAGCATACCTGATGAATGGTCATATCATCTAGGCGAATATGTGTGTAGACCTTGTCTTTTGCAAGAGCTGTGATGTCACTACACAATGGAAGAAACTCAATAAATACATGGACAAAAAAGGTAGCATCATAGCACAATAACCCTACCCAAAGAATGATATGTGTCTGTGTGGGTCAAAACGGTATACCTTCTGGAATATGTGTCAAGCAGTGAGTCATTGTCATCCACAATTGGTATTGAACTAACTCCAGCTGCATGAAACAGTTCCGAGTACAGAACAGATGTAAGAGAGAAGTTTCGCAGCATTATATAGCAAATAGTTTCACGTTATATGGAATATCAGTGTAAATAGTATTGAACTTGAATCTCAATGATTACACCAAGAGCTGTCTTGGGAAATGCAAGCAAGAGCACCTTTATTTACTGTTATGCATTTCCCAAACATAAGTTTCAGTTGCAGTAAAGCAAACAACATACCTTGAACGAACAAGTCAAGGGCAGAGCTAAGTGATGCATTAGGTCGCAACATAGCCAATGGATGGCCATTTGGATCACCAATTTTTGGAACCCAGGTACCCAGCGGAATTGTGCAGACTGGTTGGTTTAGAATAGGCAAGTTACCAGTAGAGTTTTTAAAATATCTACAAACACCTGAAAAAAAAACAGAAAATTACTAAGCTTTCTTGCAATAGGTTGCTTACAGCATATATAAAGTTCCACTATTCAGACAGATACAGAGAGGAAGGACTTACATTTCAAAATTCCAGAAAGGGATGCAAGATGCAACAGCTGTGGAAATGATCCATCTGATGATGGTGAAAAGATAATTGGAACTGTAGAAACACCAGTTTGCAATATCTTCATAGCAATGTCCCTCAAGGATTCATAAGGGGTGGCCTAGAAAACAGGTTAACTCCAGCATAAGAGCATTTTCCACATAAATCATAATGAAACTGAGCAAAATATAGGGCATTAGGGATGGAACAAGTAAAAGAAGAAAATCAATCAAAGGGTTCAAAACAAATTTCATGCCAAACAGCTGATTCATACTTCCCTCAAATCACATTTGAATTAAGTGATTCTCAAAGCTAATTAAGCAAGAATATATAGTAAGATATTTCATTAAATTAGTTTTAACACAGAAGGTAAAATGTGTGAAATGGTGAGTGGCAGAAACTGTTCTCACCAACTCAAAACATCACTAGTGTCAACTACAACTTGTCAAATGCAATTAAATCAAAAGGCACAATTTCATCTTTCGACAATAGGCATGCAAACAGCGAATTGTATCACCAGTGTCAACTACAACATGTCAAATGCAATTAAAATCAAAAGGCACAATTTCATCTTTCAACAATAGGCATGCAAAGGGCGAATTGCCGAAGTCACAATTTCATGAAAGCATAATTGATCATTAACTCGAGACGATAGTTGAGTCCATCAGTCCCAATAATTGTCGTGCAATAAAGGCTGTCAATTCAAACTGCGTAGAAATTTGTGATTCAATTCTCAACCAGAAATAGGTACCAACTTACATGCACTAGATGCTGATTTGACCTCCAATGGCCATCACTTCTTCCATAAGTTTGCCGCTTAGCCTCCTTCCATGCAGAAATAGTGTGTGTTTCAAGCTGTTGCTCTGTCAGGTTTGAGCCATGGGTTTCTAGCTGCAACAAAAACAAGATACTATAAAAAAAATCAAAGAAAATACCTTCCACAAATTATTTCAAGAAATAAAGCACATGATAAGAGTTAATCATGTGAAAGGAAACCAGATGGATTGGCAGCACAGAAGTGCTCCATTTATTTAACTTTTTGTTTTTGCAAAACTGTTATAAACTGTAAGCGACCAGGCAACCAGCAGGCCTGGGGGAATAGCATCAGTGGATGAGAATAACCTGTCAGTGATAGCCCAATTTCGTACAATGAATAATAACTAAATATGCACGAGCCTATCTTGCACAGCTTCTGAAAGTCAATAAGTGTGATATAGCACCTGTCCCTATGTCCATACGAAGCAGAAACAATTCAAACAGCAGTCCAACAAAGCATCAAGACAGTTATACCACAAACCAAGATTTGGCCATTTCTACATCCTGCATTCAGCAATTCACCCTTGTTCTGGCATATCTAAACCGAGAACATAAATAGGAAAAAAGATATGCTAATGTGCTGTCAACAAAGTTTTTAATTTATAGTTTATATAATGCAATTGAGTCCCTACAAAATTGGCACATGTTTGTTTACTCCTACATGCCCATCCAGGCCATGTTTAATCGCTGCTACTAACAAACACCTTTGAGCTGAGCTTCTCTGAGATCTACTCAGCTCCATATTTCCACATCTAGTTGAGTTTACAAACTTATTCAAGATTAAGATCAAGAAAGCACTCAGAATGCATATGAACGAACTGAGCTCAAAACAAGATTGACATAAAGCAAATGAACCGAGCAGAGCCATGCAAGCTTGCTCCTTCTATAAGATATATTCAGTTTCAAATATCCATGTCTAGCTGGGCCTACAAACCCCTTCAGGCGAAGGACCTAAGGTCAAGTCAGCACTCAGGCATGCCGCATGTGTATGTACTAACTGAGCTTGAAACCATCTTGCTGCCTGGAAATTGAGCCGAGCAGGCGAGCAGAAAAATGCACGCTTGCTTGATTCCTTGATCTCAGCTAATTCCCACCCCCTAATGGGAGACACTAGTACAGATAATCACAACTCAAGCATCCAAATCCTGCTTTATCAATATCAGTCAAATTTTATCTGAACTTGTTGTGGTCACCCAGAAAGAACACCATGAGATGCATAATGTACTAAGTATAATACAATAGAATAGGGATCACTTCCAGGAGTTTAAATGCCAAGACTCTCATACTGCTTTAAATGCACTAGTGGTTCTTGCATCTTACTAGTCAATACTAACAATCAAACAAAGTTATTAAGGTGCCTCAGCTAAAAGAGAATGCAAAGTATTGATTTGCAGTGCTAATAAATTGTCTTAGTGGCAGAATATTTGAAATAAACAGTAAGCCATCGCATTAATGAAATACACATCAGGGCCATTTTGCCTCTACTAGAGAGTAGAAGAATGACACATCACACAAGCAAAGTAATCATCAATATAATAAAAAAAAACTAAAGAAAGCTAAGACCAAAGAGTAAGTGCCAAAATAAATTACCTCTCTCAATATAAGTATAAAATCCAGTGGGCTCAGAAGGCCAACAAACTGACCCCTGAATGAGTCCCACAGAGGAGCCACAGGAATTCCCTGCAAGGTGCACAATTTAAAGTATGTTCTCGCAACTTGGAAAATATTGATTTTGACTTCAATATATCATAAAGGCAACAATGAGATTCCACCGCTATCAAGGTGCCAGAAATAACGAAATCAACTTTAGACGACAGTTAAGGAAGCATCACGAGTACACTGGACCTTTAAATACCTATATGGAAATGCTTAGATGAATTCGAGCTGCCATGGAGCCAAACAATGTGTATGACCATGTGTCAGCATTGCTAAAATGTATGTCACTGTTCTCCCAAATTTACAGCCCAAACCGATTAAGAACAGAGGCCAAATTGCTGGCTAAGCATCATATGTTTACACGAATGTTGAATTGTAATATACAGCCAGAACTAGTAAAAGAACGGAGTGCTACAGCCTACAGTAGGAGCGAAGTAGTTACTTTTGTATTGTTTGTGCTTTTTTGGGTCATGTAATTCACGTCAATTTAGATAGGTGGTTTAAAGCAACAAACAGAAAAACAATTTAATGTGTCTCCAAAAATACAGATCTAGAAGGGGGAAATAATGTAAGATTGAATACCTGTTCATGCAGAATATGAAAAGATTGCTTCACGGGTAAATTAATGTCCAGAGCAATGACCTGGGTTGAAAAAAGATAATGTTATAAGAATAAACCTTTACATCAATAGAATTCATAGAAGAGCAGCTTGTTTTCCACACCTTGCCCGAATCTGGAAGTAAGTCATAGCCAGTATGCCCATTCAGATACTCAGAAACACGACACCTAGAGATCTGTATAGCAGCCTCTGAAATTCTCGGAGGACCTTCCAGAAGGGCACCATCCGCCAATGAAACCTGTTTGGTGAAGACAAGGAAGGTCATTCTCACCTAAATTTTGTCTCTGCTCAAGAACTCACTATTCTATTTACCTTACATGAAGAAAGATAATAGAATCACAAAGCAGAAAACCAACATATAAACACCATTACAGCAGTGTTCCCCTAGGCGGCCGCCTAGGCACTAGGCGCCAGCCTCCCGCCTTGGCCGCATGGCTGATTTTGCCTGCTTAGGCGCCGGCCTAGCCCGCCTAGGCGCCCGCCTAGCCCGCCTAGGCGCCCGCCTAGCCTGATTAGGCACTAGGCGTCGGTCTGCCGCTCGACTAGCGCCTAGGGGAACATTGCATTACAGGGGCACATGAACTTTTGAGTGCAGATAACAAGATATATTTGAATAGGTACTTGTTTCCTACAAATTATCTAAAAAAAATAAAGGACAGATAACACTTCTCTCTTGCACAGACACAGTGATGGTTACAACTCCACCCTCCTCTCCCACAGAATAACATTTGTCAAGTGATCACAATACTGAGATGGTTGTACATGTACACTATGCTTCAAAAATATGTCACCATACCACTTTTATTATCAACCGTGAGAAACAATACAGCAAGAACAGGTATACCACATAACGTAGCTGCTCACTCGCAACTTGATCAGAAATTAGCAGGCATTCCATCAAGTATTCTTAAAGAGACTTGAAGGATTGGAATGTATCCAAAGAGTTGGCTTTGGATAGGAGCGCATGGAAGTTAGTGTTCCATGTACTAGAACCATGACATGAGAAGATTTCGGGGCGATATTTTAGGCTCTTGGTTCAGATGGCAGAACGTAGGGCCTAGAGTTTTAGCCTTGTTTCTTTGACCTTGAGGAGGTTTCATTCCTAGCCTACCCTAACTTGTTTGGGACAAAAGGCTTTGTTGTTGTATTCTTAAAGTTCAAGCCAAGATAAGTGATCCTTACCATACGTTGAAAATTTTCATTGTCCACATCCATGTTCATCCTGCTTCCAGGTGTACTGGGGCTCAATACTGTATTTATTTGGTCAGATTCCCTTGTCACGTGTAAAGTGTTAACTACCCCATAGTCTCCTGTTATAGTAGGTTGCCGCTCATCATGCCGCCATTCCCCATCCACAAAGAACTTGTACTGCAGATCAATAATCAAATAAGGAGGTTCTTACATTAGATGTGACATCACACAGATGGCATGCACATCCACATACAAAACTTTATACATGAGAACAAGGATAGGTTAGTCAGGCATATCCACATCAAAAGAAAGACATGTGAGGGACATTAATGTAGCACACAAGCATTGCATTGGACAGAAAAGCTAGAAATAGCAATCTTTGCAAACGAAATGGAGATTTTACCACAATAAAATAAATTAAACATAAGACAACAAAATATGTTAAATGGCAAGGTAAGCACAGGACAACTGTAAATAGCTTGGAATAAAGAAGGGCACCTGATAAATCCCTGGAGATAAACTGCAGATAGCTTGAAATACGGTGGGACAACCCTCAACAGGAGACATTGGCAAATGCTCTGTCCACCTAAGACAAAATTGTGGCCATTAGGTGCATAATAAGGACACATCATGGGCGCTAAAGAGTCAAGTGATCCGCGGAAAAACAGGGAACATATCCCTCATTCCCTCTTTTGTCTCTTCGGGGATTTCCTGTTTCTGTGCGCTAGCACACTGACCAGGATTCGATCCTTGGTCGGGCTGGGTGTTACCCGCCGTACTCAACCACTGGGGTGGGAACATATCCCTCCAAATTGACCCATAAGTGAACTAATAACTAATACAGCCTGCTGTGTAAGGAAGCTGCATTGCTGGAGTAAGCCCGAGGGTGCTATCATGCATGGAATCAAAGATTAATCACAGTACATATTACATATCTTGACCAGATAATAGATCCCACAGCTCCCAGCAAGACAGCAGACAGAAAATATATCCATCACTTACAGAAAAAAACATAAGACAGCACTATAGGGCATCAACTCGTAAACATATGTAGTGAGGGAGATTGGATCATATACCCTCCCTTTAGTTGGGAAATTGAGGATTTACCCTCCACATCTCAATGACATGTGTGGTCATCATAAGTCACTGACACGTGGGCCAGGAGGGTAAATCCTCAATCTCCATCTAAATGGAGGGTATATGATCAATTTTTTTCATGTAGTGAGCAATGTGTAAATGCAGTCCGTTGCCTTTGGAAACGAAGCTGCACTGCATGTGATGAGCCACAAACTAGTGCCGACCACACATGGCACACTAGAACTAATGCAGTTCAAACGGTCATGAACAATCCCAAGCGAGGGAGCATAATAATTGCAAATAAACACAGTAGGAGAAGGAGAAGAATGGTAAACACACAGGGATGTGATAGGATAGGAGCATAAGATAGCTAACCTCGTAAAGGAGCCCGTTAAGAAGACCCTCTTGCCACCATAGGACCAAACGAAGCGCGTCGGGACGAGGGAGCCGCCGGCATCGCGGGCGGAATCGGCGCCGTGGGAGAACATCTGCGGTACTAGCCCTAGCGAGACACCACAGCAGCAGCCGGCAAAGCCAAACACGCGGACGACGAGAGACCAAGCAATCGGAAGACGAGATCGAATCCCGTGCCTCGCGAACCCGAGCAAACCCTAGAACGGAGTGCCACGAAAAGGGTCCAGCCGCGACGGGATCCTCCACGTGGGCGCGAGAGGGCTCCCCGCGTGAGAGAGATCACCCGCGCCGGGCCGCACAGGCCCCGCCGCAAAGTGCCATCCACGAATCCCTTTGGGCTGTCCGTGCGAACTGGGGCGGGGCTGAGGGGTGATTCGAGGCGAGATCGAGAGGCGGTAATGGCGAGGCTGGGGGGCGGCGGCGGCGGCGAGGCGAGGAAGGGCGTAGGGTGTGGGGATCCGGAGATGCGAATGCGGTGAGGAGGAGGAGGAGGAAGGAGACGGAGGAGGAGGAGGAAAAGGGGCGTCGCCTTCCGAGGGCTGAAAACGAGACCTAGCCTAGGATCCTCTGCGCACCCCACCCATCTTCCACCTCCAAATTCAGCTTTGCTCCCACCAATTTTTCTCATTTCTGTACTAAAAAAAATTATTCGAATGTTTATCTAAAATGCATGACAAATTTAATTAGTTGTCGGTTGTGAAGTAGTAATGTTCACTAGGGGTGTGTTTGGTTGCCTGAATCTCCTTCGTCCTGGCTGGGTGGATCCGTATAATCTGAGAAAGAGCCTGTTTGGTTGCCTGTATGAGTGGATGCAGCCTGCATGAGCGGATGCAAAAATACGCCCTCATCCTGGATGGGTGGATACGCTCAAAATGAGCTTCACTGGCCATCCTGGATGGGTGGATGCAGTGTATCTTATGCGGTCCCACGTGTCAGCCTCTCAGGTTTGGTAGTCTGCATCCGCTCATACAGGCAACCAAACAGCATCTCAGTTTTTTTGCATCCGCTCATGCAACCTCACCAAACATCTTCTTTTTCTGAAATACGATTCCACTCAGCCTGCATCCACTCAGTCAGGATATACGATACAACCTCCATCCACGAACCAAACACACCCTAGATCAGTTTTGTTTCCATGGGAATAATGTGCACAGACAACAACGAGTGTTAAATTATTAATGCAAACCTTATTTTGATTCACTGTTTACTCCGCTCGTTTCGGCTTCAGCTTCTGGCTTCTGGCTTATTTTTCACTATTCATAAATTTCATCTTTTTCTGAACTTTTGGTTTTTTGTTGAGCTTTTTTGCCGATTCTTTTTTCCCGTATTTGGTTGTATTATACGTAATGGGCTAACATATTTTTTATATTTTATAATTTTTTTAAAAAATTTAATTATGCTAAATAAGCTTCTGTCAGTTACAGTGTTTTTTCAGCCAGCTACAGTGCTTTTCAGCCAATAAGGCGACAAGGCAGTCTCTCAGCACAAAAAAGGGGGGAGAGCGACTGAGGGGGTAGATGAGAAGGTAAGCGGGAGAGGGTGACAAAGAGAAGGAAATGTAGAAGAAGATGTGCCCTGAAGGGGTACAGTAGGGCGTGGTAGTAGAGGCATAGGGAAACGGCCAAAAAACTAGAGGCGGCGATGATGGCAGCAATGTGTTTTTTCTTTTTTTTTTGTAGATGCACTAAGAAAGCCAATCAAATATGCTAAATCATGTGAATAGAGTAACATTAATATGAGCATGCGTTGAAATTGCCTGATTAGACATATTCAACAATCGTAGTCTATCTTCGGAGAAAACTTGTTTACCAAGTTGTCAGACCCGGATTTTTCAATCCAGAATCTACTGTGTTTACTGCACTATTCCCTGGATCAGTAGATAGTGCACACAGATACATTGCTGAATCATTTCATACATCGCATGAACATTGATAATATTACAGAGTTTAAAATACACCGCATCGGGTGAAGAGTTTTACAATAAGGGACACTCAGGCCAACTGCCTTCATTACTATAAATCAGCGGAAACGGAAGCAAAAGTGAAACCACAACCACAGGCAAGCGACTGATGGGTAATGTGTGCATAATATATTATCGAGACTCTGACAATATATGAGCACACAATGCCTTATGTCCACTTGTCCAGGCTTAAGAAAAGCGTAGGCTACACCCTATTTTCCTTCATTGCTTTTCCCTTCAGTTGCAGGGGTGTCTTCGTAGGCATAGTGATCATGCGTCTCTGTTTTTGGTAATGCGAGTGTGAGCACAAATCCACCGTGCTCAGCGAGCCAACACACAGAATGCATTATTTAACATGCTCAGCTTATCAAAGGAATGCTTGGGCTTATTTTATTTTGCGTAGAGTGCTTTTGAATACAATTACTTAAAAATCCCTAAGACCTAGCAATTTTAAACTCAAAACTTATATTTTATGGAGTAAGACTACCATATAATTCGACACAGATTCCATCCACCGTTACATGGCATCTGCGCCATATATCATCTTTCAGCGTTATAGCCGCTTAACTTACCACTCGGACGACACCCAGAACAACTCAAACTAGGGCCTTTCTCTGCCCTCCACTTTACCAATTCCACCCACAAAGTTTTTGAAATAGAACTATATCTAGTTAAGTTCTCATGTCCGCCCTTAACCGTGGGCACGGCTATTCAAATAGTTTTTCACTCTGCAGAATTTGCACACTTTACCCACAAGAGATAAATCTCCTCGTTGCCCCACATGATTCCTTAGCCATGCGGTTGAGTAGACTATCACAGGACATTTACAATGCATTTTTCCTAGCAGAGTTACGTCCGCTAAGGTTTCCACTTCCTCGGGGTACGACCACCCTTCCAGAAGCCCCCTCTTGCGCCATCACGTCGGAGGATGTGGCCATCCTCTACCCGCCCGTGGTCACACCGGTGCAACTCTTACTAAGTCGATGCAAATTAGTTAGTCATGCCTACATTTTGCCAGCTTGTAGTTGTACATGTTGTACACTGGGAGATCATCACAAGATTCGGTCCTTAGAGTTATCTGGGCGGTTCTACCGCTAACCCCTTTGTGCTTCCACTGCACCACTCACACACACCCTCGAACCATCCGCCCAGGTAATTAAGCAAGTTGAGGTTTTTGGGAACATAAAATATCCATTCCAACATACTCCAGTCATTCCCACCATGACTGCCCATGATCATTTCATAATTTGCAAGTGATGATTTTTGGGGTATTTTAGGTACCCCCAACTAACTAGCAATACTAAGCAACGCATTATATTAAGGAGTTATCTATGAAAACTACATTATTATAATTTTACTATGGCGACAAGGTTCATATGTCCAACATTTCAACGGGGTATTACTAACAAGCATAATATTAGGTGTATAACTAACATCTTTAAAAGTGAATGTAATATATCACATAAAATAGCAGCATGCATGTTAATAATTTAAGAGAAATTAAATTTGCACAAACATGGGTTCAACATGGTCAAAGTGTTAACTCGCCTTGGTCACAGTGATCTGGTTCTTGGTGATCTGGTGCTTCTAGTGCTGCTGCCTCGACCTCTTCCTCTTGAGCCTCGTAAGCTATTTTAAAATTTGGATAAAAAGAAAGAACAACAAATCAACCAAATAACACCAAAAATTCAAATGAACTCTAAAAATCATGATTTCAGTTCCATTGGGTAGATTTCGATTTTAGATGAATTTAGAATTTTTCCCCATTCAATTTGGTGCTCAAATTAATTAGTTATAAATATTGGAAGTTCTCAGTTTATTCAAATTCCAGGAAAATGAAAAAAAAAGAAAAATAACAGAGGCTGACAGGTCTGGCCCACATGCCAGCCACTTGGCCATGACAGGTGGGACCCGACTGTCAGGGAACTCTCAGGCTAACGGACACCGACAGGTGGGATCCACCAGCGCGGACAGAAAAATTTAGAAAAACTCAACCTCAGCGCTGCGGAGCCGGGGGCTCGAACGCGCACCGAGGGAATTGGGGGGGGGAGAGACAGCGCTGGTAACCACTCGGCCTCAGGGTGTTTCTTGACATATAAGGGCGCGCAACCCATTTAAACCCAGGCCACCATACCTTGTCGCAGAGGAGTTCGGGGCCGGGAACGGGCGACGGGTTCGCCGGCGTGAGGTGGGCAGAGGGGTGCGGGCGCCGGCCAAAATGCGTCGCCCGAGCTGCGGGAAATCTGACGGTGGGGTCGGCGGGGGTCGGGGAGCGCCGGAGAGGGGTCGGCGGCGTTCGGTGGCGGCGGCTCGGAAAGGCTCGCGGTGATGGCGAGCTACGGGTGAGGAGGCCCTCGGGTGAGGCCGGAGTTGTTTTCGGGGTGAGGCCAAGAGGGTGCGACGGTGAGGAATTTGGCCCAAACGGCGTAGATCAATAGATCGGGGCTCGCCGGAGTTGGGAATGGAAGTGGACTCGCCGGCGTTTGGGTGGATAAAAATTCAATTGCCTTCAGGGTGAGGCTGCTGGGAGTGTGGCGATGCAAATGAGGGAATTCCCCGGGTTTTATAGCCAACGGGCATGGTTAATTGTGGCGGAGAAAACGTGCGCGCACGTTCGGTCAGCGGCGACAACGGCGAGGCTGTCAGGCGACAGCGTCAGCGGGCGGCGGGGGTGAGGTCGCGCGGTACAGTGCTGCGGCCGCACGTCGCCCGTGTCGCTCGCCCCCGGGTCCTGCGGCTTTTGACTGAATGAGCGGTGGAGAGTGGCGGAGGGTTCGGCCGTGCGGGGGGGGGAGACAGAGAGGGAAGGGAGGAAGAAGACAACGCGGGGATGGGGCCCGCTGGCCAGAGAGAGCGCGGGAGAGTGCGAGGGCCCGCATGGCAGCGGCGGGAGCACGCGCACGGGGCTGGGCCGCGGAGCGCGGGGCGCTGGGCCGCGCGTGCGCGCTGGCCACGCGTGAAGAGAGGGGCTGGGCCGGGGTGATGGCCTGCCCGACTTTCTTTTTCTTATTTTTTTCCTTTTTCTTTTCTTTTATTTTTAGTTTAGGCATTTGTATTTATATACATATATATAATTCCAATTTATTTGCTCTCTCTTTCTTACTCCTCTAAATTTCTGTACTTTCTATTTAACATAAATTTTATAGGTGTACTTATTTATTTATGTATACACCCATATTTGTTGACTTTCTTAATGTATTTACTTCCCTGTTATCATTATTTACAGAATTAGGGTTTTATATTTTTGGCCAATTCTCTCACCTCCTTTTTTGGATCATCTTTTCAGATTCTTAATCTAATTTCTCATTTTCCTATTATTTCATGTATATGTCTTCTTCAATTTTTGAAACTTTCATCAAATTTCCAAAGAAAATCCATAAACTCCAAATTCAAATAAAGTTCATTGCCAAAAAATAATTCAAAAGCTTCACACTTCCCGATTTAAATTTTCAGGATGTTACACAAGTAAACAAGACAAGGAGTGTGAATACCTAAAAATTGAAATGTTCATTGTCTAAAAATCGAAATGTTCATTTTTTTTATGTTATCAAATGTTACGTGCTTGTATCTCCATTAATCTCCAAACTATGTATATAAGGACGTCGCACCATCTTTTTTAGTCTCGATACATAGTAAACCTAAATACTCATATTGGATATACTTGGTGGTTGTGTGCTTCTCCTTGAGTCCCTTCACATCTTTGGCAGTCTCCGTATCTGACCGAGGGTGTTTCCAAATTTACTGTCTGGGATTCATACTGACGACACCCTTGATTCCGTAGCAAATGCCCAATCGAGCTTTGCCTCAGCCCGTATCGCGCCTCCAGCGCCGTGCTTGGCTTCCACTGCCACTCTCGGCCTACTACCACATGCATCCTTCATCTTTGTTCTCGCAAAACACTGTTTACGATCGATTTGTGCTCCACTAGGACTGGGAGAGGCGTTCTCACTCAGCGACAATGAAGAAGATGATGGACCTGGCATCACAGGGTTTCCTGCAATCTCATTTGGTGGTGGTGACTACCTGTTGAGAAAACCAAGAGGATGAGGAGGGGAGTATGTGGAGCCACAAAAAGGAATTTGTGAGGAGGAGGTTGTTGAGATAAAAACAAAAATTGCTAGAAGTTAATTTGTGTTTATTGGAGAGGTGTGTGTTTTTTTTCTGTCAGAGATGCTTTGGGAGGTGGCAGGGGACAACCTACCATCCCATCACCGTTAAAGATAGAGAACTTAATGGTTGCCTATGGCATGAGCTTATGACTTTTGGTTGCGATTTATGGTTTTTGGGCTATTCGTACAAGAGATTACATAGTAACAAAAACTCATATGCGGTTTTTATCGATATAAATGAAGTCGGTATAGTATGTACTATAATTAACTAGTAGACTCCATCTTAAAAAGACATACCGTTTAAAAGTTAGTTATTGTAGAAAAATCAAAAGCAGAAAAGAAGAGAGCCTTTATTGGAGCAATGAAGAGCTACTCATTTGCCAATTGCGAATAGAAACAAGGTTACTATATTTTAGAATGGAAAACAAGCCGAATTTCCATAGCAATCGATCTCATGCTCCAAAGTTGTCCATCTGCCACAATGGTGAATGGTGATAAACAAGAAAGTCTTTCTCGTTTCCATCCATGTTTTGAAAGATCTCCCATGATAGATAGGGGTGCAGTGCAGGTGGGGAAATGGTGATCCCGCTCGCACATGGGATGGGAGGGTTCTTCGATGGTCGTTGATCCTAGCGAGGCGCGGCCGCCTTCTTTAACACCACCCCCCCCCCCCCCCCCCCCCCCCCCACACGCGCGCGCGCGCGCGCGAGCTAAGCTAGCAGTGTCTCCGCTCACCTCTCGGCCTCCTCCGCGTCTCCCCTGCGCGCCGCTCTTGCTTGCCTCCGGCTCCATCCATGGCTTCTCCCATCGCCGCCGCCGCCGCCAGATCGGCCGCCTCCCCTTCGCATCGGGTTCAGGTACACACACCTTTCTTTCTTCTTGGACCCATCCCCTAGTGCTTCTTCTTGCTTTCTTCTGTTTTAATTTGAGCTCCTCGTGGTGCTCGGTTCTTGATTCGGAGAAATGGAAGCGAGTTTAGCGTCGGCGACATTGTAATCTTAATTTGCTGCCTGCTCGATTTTCTACAGGCGATGGCCGCAATGCTGAATCGAAGCTCCGCATCCTTCCCAAGGCAAAGAGCAAGCTTTCCATCGATTCGGTTACAGACGGTTCCAAAGCGCTTTCAGGTGTCTTGCTCGGTATGTATCAGTGCCATATTCTTGCTGTGCCCTCACTTTTAAGCTCTGTAGATAGTGTGTGGATTCTCCCTACCTTAAGATGATTCAGAGAGAGCTGAACTGCAAATTTCTTCCATATGTTCCAAGAATGTTCTATTGAAAACCACAAACATGGCTTTTCACATACACGATACGGCATCAAAGAATCTTCACTATGTTGTCATGTGTCATGCCATCACCAGGAGCTGCATTTTACATTTTTAGTTGGTGTGAAAGGGATAAGGAATTTTTTCCTGACATGATAAACAATGTTTGCTCACTAAATTTTCTACTTTATTAACCTGATACAATTCTGAATAATGTCATTGTCTTACGCTGTTTGAGATCAAGAAGATAGTTATTTTATCAGTCACAAACTCACAACTCACAAATTTACACTGACACCATAGCAAGCGCTTTTACAGTAAACAACAATTTGAACGGAAAACTATCTGTTTTTATGAAAACTAAAAAGATGTCATTTGATAGCTATTTTATGTTAGCATCCATGAGAGTTCACTCCCCATGATTCTAGATTAATTAAGCTATAGAGGAATGCAACCTTTTGTCTGATTGCTTGCAGATTCATAGCGTTATCCGCTACCTGCATCGCTTAGGCCTTGTTCTTCGAGCACTGTAGTCGTATACTGGTGCAAGAAGAACTGCAATGAAGTGGTCTGTTGGCTATGTATTTTTACCAACTGTGAGAAAATGTGAAAATTTGCATCTGGTCAACTTGGCTTGATCTCAAACCATCGAAACAGTTGTTTGAGCCACCTTTTCTCTTAGTAATATGACATCAAATGGTGTTTTCCCCTTTATTTATTTTTTTAGTGAGGAATGAATTATTTTCTGCACCCAAATTCAGGCCTGTTAGATAAGTCAGATCGGTATTTTGAAGAAAATTCCATTGTTTATGGGCAAGGCAATCGAAATTTAAAACCCTGTACCTACAGTTAAACAATGTACACTAGCATCTTTGGCACATCACACATGCTGTGCTGATGGTAAAATATATTAACATGGTAACATTGGAATTCCCATCTTTCATCACTTTGTTTAATGTGATTTCATATTCCTTAAAGCATGCAGTACGACCAGTCTACTGGTATGATTTTTTGGTCTTACGCTGATAAGTGCAATGGGTAGCAGTACATAGTTAAATGCTCATAATATTTCCAAGCATTTTTTTTTGCAGAATACTTTAAACTACTTTGCTTGATGACATATTGATATTATTAGTGAAGATTAATTCCAATTCTTGAACAGGCCAAACAAGACACTATTAAGAAGGTTTGCGAAATAGTGAAGAATCAGTTAGCAGTAGCTGAAGGCACAGTTATAACTGGAGAAACAAAGTTTGTAGACCTTGGGGCTGATTCACTTGACACGGTAATCCCTTGGACTAACGAGTGATAATTCATATCATCTAAATCCCTTGGGACTGCTTTATTCGTGTATTTGAAAAAATTGGAAGTAACAGGATACATCTTAACTTGAACGGTTTCTATTCAACACCTCTCCAGGCATGTGCTTGATGCTAACAACAATACATTTTGTGCTGATGCTGCAATCGAACGCCTTTTATAGTCATTATATAGTAAAGCTATTCTTCTTCCATAGTGTAATTAAGAATCAATTCCATATCTTGTTGTTCTTCTTCCATAGTGGAATTAAGAACCAATTCCATATCTTGTTAAGAATCAATTCCATATCAATTCTCTTCTCCCAGGAATATGTACTGCGTGTAATCATAATGTCTCTGATTAGTGTTGGATTCCGTTTTGAATTGTATGTAGGTTGAAATTGTGATGGGCCTCGAGGAGGCATTCCAGATCACGATGGACGAATCGAGAGCTCAAGTGATCCAGACGGTGGAGGACGCTGCTGCTCTTATTGATAAGCTTGTTGCAGAGAAGGATGGTTAAAACTTAAAACGACGTGAAGGCTTCATTTTGTGATGTGTCTGATTAGTTTTGTGGGTGCCGTGCTCAGCTTTGTTGTTGTGCTCTAAAATCTAAACGTGGTGTATGGGCTATGATTATTATCTTGATCGAAATCAGTCAGGGTCTCTGCAGGGGTTCTCTATGTATGCTTTCACAGATTGAATAAATTTGATTCTGGCACCCAAGATGAGGATAATCTTGTCCTTCCGAGATAAGGAGAAAAAAATGTTTTTACCAAATTACCACTGAATAAGGAAGTATCGGGCAATTGGGCCATCTCAGCACCGACCGATACTTTTGCTGGGTCGATTTTGTTGCTACAAAGCAAAGTGTTTCTAAATACCATTTAATTTTTCCATTCCAAAACAGTTACGAATTAAGTCACATACTGGGATTCCAGGACTACTAGCTCAGCTGCTAGTCTGTTTTCGTCATGACTCATGACGCAGCTATCAAATCATACCACATCAGATATCACAACCAAGCTTCAGAACATCACCATGAGACGGACTAAGCTAAACTAATATTGTTAGTAAGTAGTAGGATAGCTTGACGTCTTCCGATTCTCTGTTTACCTGGCTTCCAGGCATTGAGAACCCAAAACCATACCGTGCTTTCAGCTACTGAGAAGATGGTTCGGGTTTCAAATAGAAGCTTCTTGCCATCTCTTCCGTCACATCACTGCATGCACGTAGATCGCGAACATTAATGCTGAAAAAGAATATCATGATAACCGAATTTTCTGCATTAGATTCATAGGAGTTTTCAGTACCTGTCAGGTGCTTCTTCTTTGCTTATAAGTGAAACATTCTTGGATGAAAGAAGTTGAAAGAACTTTGCAACATCACCCACCATCCTCAACCTCTCATAAAGCTTAGTCAGAAATCGGTTGAATTCCTTTGGTTCCTAAGCACAAACGACAGATGAGATACAACTGAGCAAGCATGTTTAAACTACCTATGTGGTCTTACAATAAAACTAGGACATTGGCTACATCTCACTGCCATATCGTGGAATGAAAATAACCATAGGGAGGATTACCTGTTCAATAATACAGCCCTTCCGCAGAGCAACAAAACACTCAAGCGCCTTTTGGTAATCATCTCCCTCACGAGAATTTTCTAACAAAGCAGTTGTGTACTTCTGCATCTCTTCAATTGCCTTCTGAACCCACGTTGAGCTAGATCTCTCTGTCAGCATGGCTTCAAAATCTTGAACAGGATTTAAATCCCCGATCTTCCCAACCTTCTCTGTTGGAGGATATAAACTTTCCATCTTCCCAACCTTCTCTGCAGAAGGCTCTTCTAACAATTTAGGTTGATCATCTGCACCAGTATAAGTCAATCTCTCATGTGTCCGTGCCTTCTTTTTCTGCGATCAATCAAACAAGTCAATGTTGCAGTTGATTCTCAAACTACTGAATTAAGTCTATAACACAAATGTCAATCTTTGACCTTGGGGTTCTCCTTCAGCTCAAATGCTTTGCCTAAATTTTTGATTAATGGTGCTTGATCAATGACATCAGGATCAGGCTCGGTTATCCTCCTTAGACATCTATCAAGTGGTGGGACATTTGCATCTGGCTGCTTTGACTTCAGGTGAAGGAAATTGTAGAATCTCTGAAGGGGGCAACTGAAACTTAGTCAACGAAACAAGAGATACACACACACACACAAAAAGAAAAGAAGGGGGTAAACTAAATGTCAAGTGATCCAGAACCTAATAGTACAACTTAAAAGTAAATCAAAAAGCAAAAATTACATGCAGATTACCCACAGTCGCTAATTGCATCTCCATGATCACCAAAACACAGGTCAACCCCCATGCACAAGATCCCAATGGCATTCCAGAGATGTTCAAGTCTTTTTGTTAGCCAGAAAACCCTCCATTTTAAAATTGCACCCTGTCGTGCCACAAAGTCCTACTGTTGTTCTTACTCTCTTGTTGATCACACCTTTTCTCTTGGATGACTAGTGGATACGGAACAAACTGAAATTCAACAATCATACTTACTACCAGTAAAGGAAAACCATTTCCACTTTAGAATTGGCAAATAGAAATTCATAGAAACCTAAAATGGTGTGTATCCACTATCCAGTAGACCTACTATGACTGTTTTGGGATAAACAAAACCATCCACTAGATTTGTCTACCAGGCAATAACCTTTACCGAGCACAGCGCACACCATCAAAAAAGTGAAAACAAGATGGGGGAAAATAGCATATGGTATATAAGAAAGAATGAATAAGAAAATATCTGAAAATTGTTTTGGTGAATTGCAAGATTCTATAGGAAGAATAACACCTCCAGCATGGGATTTGGTGTGAAATCAGGCCTGAGAATTTCTTCCCTTCCAGGTGGTGCAAGGTCTAACATCTTCACTAGGTTATCTGCAGCTTCCTGCTGTTCTTCAGTAGGCTGAGATGATGATGGCAGGCTGCTGAAGGAGCGAAACTGAAACTCTCTAATGTCCTCAGCAAATGGAAGTATATTGAAGTAAAAGGAATCTGGCTGCAAGGTAGAGTAAAGAGTTGCTTGAACATACGGCATTATTCACTGATGAAATGTTGTGAATAAAGAGTTGCATAATCATCCATCAAACCCTTCAGGTGTAAGTTGTGAATAAAGTACATACGGCATTATTCACTGATGAAATGTTTGGTGTCAATACACCAAAAGCAACATTCCCTTGGCCTTGCCTCCAGACACATCGCAGAATTGCAGCCTTGTTCGTTTCTTGCATTGCTCTAGCTATGGCAGAAACTGCTACAGTTGCTTTTGTGTTTCCTGGTTCAGGTATAAATGAGTACACATCTTTCATAAAATAGTGCCTGTCAAAGTAGAAAAGGAGGACTCCATTACATTACCAGTATGTGGGTCTTAAAACTGCAATACAGCAAGATAATTGTTGTGCAATTCATACACAAATTGGGAGCACCTTATTTTACCACATTGGAAATGAGATACTTTCAGAAAGGAAATTAGACCAGCTTCTAGAACCTGAGATCCCTGGCACTTCTCATAGGATAATATGAATTTTGACTGAATACCAATATGGGTTATGTAATCACTATACACATATATTTGTATGTTTACATGTAATAATTGAAATAATTATGGGTTGACCATGATAATTGAAATAACTGTAGAACATAATGGCACAAGCTCAAACCAGCAGAAAAGAATGCTGGCTTTACAGTAATGTCAACCATACCTGCTCCACCAAGAATTTCCTTTGGAATGTTTTATTTCTTAGCATCAGACCACTAAGGTTTGTTACACACCAATGATAAAATTAAATAAACTTCATCTGGCCACAACTATTGGTGAAACGGAATGACATATAAAAAATCATAATTTTTTAGAATACGCAACACTTATCACCGAGGAGGCAAATGGGATAACATGGTTGCAATTTCTATGTCTCAAAACAACAGCAAATTAAAAAAAGGGGGCAACTTTCAGCTCATTAATGCACAAATCCAAGGACCAGGTGTATCATTAATTTCAAAGCTAATATAATGCACAAATCGCATTGGCAACTACAAATCAATAAGTGCCAAAGAACAATATCTAATGCCAGATGCCAAGTTGAAGGACGAAGGATACCGCAACATGCTGGATCTATCTGCAAAGCCTAGAAGCTTGACACCTTTCTCTGGTTTGAACTTGACGGCCTCCCATTCAGCAGATGATATAGGAACAACCTGAGGACCATAATGATATCCCTTAATTCTTTGATCTGGTGGAACAACTGTGTCTGGTTCTAGAATACTTTTGTACTCATAATCCACTTTGACTTCGTGAGAGGCAAATTTATCACTTGGAGGAGCCTTATCAGAATACTTCTTCAAAGTGGGGAATTTCTCCTCAGATGTTTTCTTATAGACCCACACCTGTTCACAAGGGCATCAAGCGGAAACATCATTGTAAACTAAGTGGAACGGTAATGAGATTATCTTGGGTTAGTAATCCCAAACCAAATTGCAAACTGAACCAGAAATATTGAACTAATATAAACTCCCTCTAACTGACAGAAACATTACATAAATTTTTTTTAAAAAACATCCCACCTTGATTTTAAAATTAGAGCTCACTTCCAGGTCTCCTCTGAAGACAGTAACTGGCAGTACATTTCTAGTCTTGAGAGCACCTAAGAGTGATGTCGGGCTGTCAACCTGGACTACCTTTGCTACTGACCTATCTCTGAAGCGATATAATAATTGGTCATTTTCATCCATTACAGAATTGTGATGAACTCCAGATTCTCTGAAAACAATGCAGTCCATTTTGATATCGTGTCTTTTCATCTGTTCTGCAATAGTGTCCACCTGATCTTCTTTTGTCCCTTGGGGCGGATCTCTTAATGGATGTTGTGCATCAGTGATTAGACAGAGACGTTGCTTTCCTTTGGTATTTCCGAATCTCTTTATCAGCATATCCAAACCAACAACAATAGCATCCAAAACTAGCTTTAGTCAAGGAATTCCAATGCCTGATTTGATCAAGCTCCATAGGAACATAGAACAAGACCACGTTCCACTACACACATCAATAATATGGTAAATCAAAGAAATCATATGGTGTAAGGACGAGAGAGAGAGAGAGAGAGAGAGAGAGAGAGAGAGAGAGAGAGAATGATGCAAATGAAGCATGTAAAAAACAGTTTGTGACGGTCCAAATCTGCTACATAAATAACGAAGTGTTAAGTATAATTCATGGATGGCAAAATAACAACAAGGGAACTCCTCAAAATGCAAAAATTTGAATATGATGGATCAAAGAACTAGTTTAAGTTCCAATGTTGTAGATACAACATAGTAAATATAAATGTAGAAAACACTACAAAAAGAAATTGCTTAAAAAGTGAAAATCCAAAACAGGAATCGTGTGCAGATAGTGACAGTTACAGCACATGCAGTAACAGATGGGTACTTAACATTTTAGACTAAAAACCAAACACCAGCACACACTGTTATTTATGGATACAATCACCAGCTGCAGTTCCTCTTGGAAGATCTTGAAGAGCAACTATTGTTCCTTCATCAACAACTTTAATATCATGATTAACCACCACATGCTTATAGCCCCCAAGCTCCTTTGCGAGGTCATTGCACGTCTCTGCATAAATCAGCACAAATCAAGTAGCCCACTTTTTAACTTTTAGAAGCAAGAAAAATGCAGCGCAGGTAATGTTCTTGGCTGGCGTTCAAGGCTCAAGCAATGAAATTCGAATGTTGATGTATAACTAGAACTATGGTGCAGTAGTGACTTCAGAAGAAATGTCCCTAAAGCCTAGATGCATGACAATGAAAACATTAACTTATGCGATCCTTTTCCATTGGTATACTTGCTCAATGTAAATATATGTACGATAAGGCTTTCTTGAAGTGACATTAATCAGGACCATACACGCACTTGCAAATAGAAGTAACATTCAGTTCATCATTGCATCACAACCAATATGCAGTAGCAAAAAGAACAAAACAAAATTAAAAAAAAATCACAGGATAGTTTAGCTAACGGCAAAACCCGGGTATTTTAGGAAAGCTAATCACAAGATCAACACAGAAGATTTGAAGTGGAAGCAAAAGCTTAGTTGATGCAATTGCAAACAGCTACTATACCTTTAGTTCCAAAAAGGACGACACCAACCTCATCGCTCCTATTATAAACTAGCTGCAGAGAGCAAATAAGCGGAGGCGATTAGCTCGTCCCATTGATGGTTTACGATGAATTGACAGGCAATAGAATTTGAATTGGGGAAATTGCAAAGTTTTGAATGGAAAATAACATGTGCTTGCCTTCTTACGGACAAGAGTCGAGCAGACGTTTTCAACTTCCTGCAGCACCCCATGCATCGATGGCCCAACATCCAATAGCAAAACCAACCCTTCCTACACAATAATCAATTAACTAATTAATTGGAAGATAAAAAAAACATCACTGTATGCACTTACTGGCAGTTGAAACCCTAGAACAGGGGAGGGGAGGGGAGGGCTAACGAATCGCACTTTTGGAAGCCAAGTGCCTCGTACCATTTCAAAGGAGGGGGATATTGCTGCCTGGAACCCACGAAATCAAGCATCCTTGTTGCCAGGATGCCGGTGGGAAGGGCGGGCGTACCTTGTTGCGAGCCATGCGATCGGAGCGGATCGACGCCGGCGGAGGGATGCGAGGCTGCAGGCGGAGGGTTTATGGCGCAGCCTCCATCTCCATGGGGATGGCATGGACTGATGGTCTGATGGAAGGAAGGAAGGAGAAGAAGCCGAGCCGACCGGCAGTTTGGGCCCGATGGGAGAGTTTGGGCCATGCATGCTTACTGATTCGGCCTAGCCCGTGTATGTATATAGGCTGCTGGGCCGCTGGGCCAATTCGTACTAAGCAGCCTGCTCGGTTGGCCTAAAAACTGTGACTTATGACTGAAAATATACTATAGCAGACTAAAATTTTACTGTAGCTAAAGGTGTCTTATTTGACGTAATTAAATTTTAAAAAATTAAAAAATAGAAAAAATATATTAGCTCATCGACAACGTAAATGAATACAGAAAAAAGAATCGGCAAAAAAGTTCAAAAAAAAGCGAAAAAATCAGAAAAAGATGGAATTTATGAATAATGAAAAATAAGCCAGAAGTCAGAAGCTGAAACGAGCGGGGCAAAAGCGGAGGTAGAACGAACGAAACTGCAATGAGGTCACCAATGCGGCGGTACACACAACCATCAAATGAAGAAAGCCATCATCTTGTGCATTTACAGACACAGGTCGGAACAGAAGCAAGTGTGCATAATAATTTGTTCTAATACAGCGAGGTCGGTCGGATTACAGCGACACACACATCCAAATCATGGCTCAACAGGCGGCTTTAGTCTAATCAGCCTCCGGACTCTGTCTTTCTCTGTGTTCTCGAGCAGACCCTGAATCAACAACAAATACAGCTGGTCAAAACCTCATAATGGCAAAGACTTCTTCTTAACAGAGATAACAAGTCCTGACAGATAAATACTCTGCACGCAAGCATAACAAACATAACATCAGGATTCTCTTCCTCAAAAGAAAAAAAAACATCATGATTATCTAAATTAGATCAGAATGGAAAACATTGGGACATCGTGTGTATTGGATGGCCGTAAGAAGAATTCACAACAGGCTAGGCATTGAACCGACACCGTTATTGCCGTTCCGATAGGCTAATCAGTTTATAGTATATTATCAGTGTCCAATAAGCAAGTCCACAGTGAAGACACGTGGGAATGCTATGCGTCCAGATAATTAACTCGAGGCTCTACCTTCCAAACAATCTCATCAAGGCACAAGCAGATCCTCCCATATTTGTCAAGGAAGAGGCGCTCAGTAGGAGGTTTTCCACAGACATCCTTCACTGCTGATGTGATAGCAAAAATCACCTCGGACACTGCAAATAATACATATACCAAGCATAACGTAAAAGTGAGGTAAGATAGTAGAGGTTTGAAATGGGAGAACACTTAACAAGAAGAATATCGGATAAATCAACACTAACAAGCAAGCTCGTCGTATTCATCCTTGCCAACAATGTACAGGCAGACGTCCCCAATCATGGTATAAACAATAGAGACAGACCTGGGAAAGTGTCAACAATCAGTTATTCTGGACGGGAAGAATTTGGAGATGACAAGCGTGATTCAGTAACACAACATACAATAAAACTGAAGCCATGGCAACCATGGGACTGGAATATAACATGCATATGCCGTAGCTCACTTCCTCTAGCATATGGTTAATTCTACGGACGCCTGAAGATTAATTTTAAAAACTCTGCATTGTGACTTGCAGTTTACCGGGCTCATTATCAATAGCCAGTAATGCAAATAACAAATCGAGAAGGCCGGTGATCTATCTGGAACTCTGCAAACATGTATGGAGTGATGCTAAGAATGATGGCCCGGCATACTAGAGAGCAAATCAGATAATGAATGGCGTAGTTTGCGCATCACAGATTTCAATAGGAATTCAAGTAATGTAGACACACATAAGTGAGCAGTGGTGTACAACATTACATTACTGCTATTGGGCAGATATGCCAACAAGAAATGAACCAACTACTGATACTGACATACAGGTGTATACCAAAGGTGTAGTTAGAAACTGATCTGGGCAAAAATAGACCAGTACTCACAGATCATAGTAGCATCAAGTTAAAATAGGAGTGAATAGTTGTTAATTGTTGAAGAGCCTTTTGGTGATAGGAAAATAATGACACGAGTGTTTTTTTCTTTATATTCCAATTAGAGTGTTATACTTTCCCAGAGCTGCCAGCCAATTGTTAAAATTGTTGAACAACGTTTTGGTTAATGAAAACAGAATTTTTTTCAGAGCCACCACCACAATTATTAAAACATTGAAGAGCAGAAACAAAGCACTTTTTCTTAAGAAAAATGTAATGACAACCAACAGAACAATAAGGGTTAGCTTGAGTATAACAACGCAATAGTAGGGGAGTAGTAGCACTTACACATGTATGTTTTCCGGAGATAAACGCCAAGAAGGGCTGATGAGAAAATAGCTAGTTTAATCTGGTTAGATCAGCTTACACCAGATATGTTGGCCAGCACGAACTAAATCACCAAGCGTGCGAACTCTATACTAACTCTCAAATAAACTAAATGACATGAGCTTCACCTAGCGTGCGGAAAAGTGCATTGGGATCACATGTACTTGCAGTGAAATAAATCTCAATCAGGGTAAGTATTTCCCATCAGTGCGTAGCATGGACCATAACGTGAAGACCAGCAGGCTAGATTTGCTTCTTGTGCGGTGAGGTAAATTTGGTGGGGGGTGATACATACTTGTGCGATGCAACAAATAGCTCCTCGTTCTTGGCCCCTTTGAGGTTCTCGGATCCTAACTTGACCAAGAAAGAACGCCAGTGCAGTCTTTCCTCCGCAGGAACCCCATGGAACCTGTACACCCGCAAGATCACTTGGCAGTTTAATTGGTATGGCAGCAGGGAGAAATATGGATTCTTCTTCTCAGCGAGCAGAGGAAGAGATTTGTTTTGGACAGAATTATGCTGTAGGAAGCGTTGGTTGAATTGGTAGATCTCAGGAGGCGAGGTGAGATGTCGGGGTTGCATGCAAGAAATGGGGTGTTGAGGGAGAGGGACCGTACCGCTCGATGAGGATGTTGCCGTCGGAGTTGGCGAAGAGCACGGCCAGTATCATCTTCTCGCGCGCCGATCTGGCCGGCACTTGCTCTCTCGCACCGGCTCGGCTCTTGCCAGAAGAAGCGGAGGCCACGGCGCCGCCGAGCAGGGCAGGAGGTGACCATGGACAGGACAGGGCATGGGCCGAGGGGGTCCGGCCTGCTTTCAGAGCGGCAGGCCTAGTTCCACTCTTCAACACGGCGGCCCGTGCGTCCAGTCCAGACTTGTCAGAGGATCCACACAGCAGAACAACACTCGCATCCATGCCTGAGGGAGGCACTTCCAGTTCACTGTGAGCATCGATCGCTTCCAGTTCCCGCGCATCCATGCAGCAGATACCAATCCTCCTGCTTACCTCTCCTGTATTGCACAAGTAAAACGCGATCTGGTTTGTACAACGACGCACGTCCTGAAGGAGGAGTGGTAAAAGGGCAACGAACAATTGCCAGTTTTTACAGATTCATTCGAGGAGCACCCCTGCCATAAGCACTTCAGTTCGTCCGACGCTAAATCTCAAGCATTCATCATTACTAGACTCCCGTGCCGTGCGGTGCCTCAGCAATTCTGTTAAAACTCAATCCACATCTACTCAACAAGACACTCAGTTTGTTCAACACAGAACAAACACCAACAGCCTCTGTAATAACCAACCAATCACGACTGCTCCACTCCAGCATCTTATTAGTGAGTCCTCTTCCATTCATCCCGGTGGAGAGGAGAGTGCAAGTGTGCAACCATCCATCTCCTGCATCACAAGATCTCTACATAGCTCTTCATCTCGCCGCTCCTTGCTTTGCTCTGCAGAGAACAACAGAGACCAGTTGCCTAGCGAACAAATACTTTCACACCAAAACAAGAAAATAAGCAATGCCTTATGCCTGCACCGACATAATAGTATTCGACAAGTGTCATTCAAATTTAGATACAAAAACGTAATCGTAGGCATGACGAAATGGCCATCATTCTCAGAGTGCCTTCGTCCGGATTCTGTAGTTTATGGAAGAGTCAAGTAGTGTCCATATGAACTTGAGTTGTCTTCCTACAAACTAGTGTGTCGACCACGGAGCGTGCACTACATCATGAGCCTAACACCATCCAGATCCGGTTCCGCTCATTCATCCCTCCCCTCCTTAGGACGAGGATTCTGCGGCTAACCCATCGCAGCTGTATTCAGTCATCCCGCAACTTTTATACTGCCGATGAACTGCTCGTCTGCAACCATGAGACCAGATCATCCCTTGAAGTGATGAAGCTGCCGACCTGAGACTCGCTCGGACGGAATGGCGCTGCCATTTGCTCAAGATGAGCGGCGAAAGCACTCGCCAGCCCCTGCGCAAACTTGTGGGTGCTGGACCCGGTGTACACACTGAAGGACTCTGGCAGAGCCTTGTGCTGCATCAAGTGCTCCGAGACGGTCTTCATCCAATCGTCGAACGCTGTCCTGGCTGCACCGACTGAGAGCGACCGCAGGTCCAGCGACCACTCCTCATCCTTTCTCGTATGAAGCTTGGAGTACAGGCCATAGAGCTGGGCAAGATGGAAGAGTTCTCTCACCCTCTGAGAAGGGAAGGCATGGTTCTGGCATATGTCGATCAAACAGTTGCAGTATGGCCGGCGCACTTCAGGGGCTGCGGCGTTCAATACGCCCTTCAACTCCTCCGTGAGATCGTCGACGCCCACCTGGGCATCTCCGAGCATTCTGATCAGCTTGACTAAATTTTTGTTAGCCTTTTCCAGGCAAGCAAGCGCCACCTCCGTCTCCTCCCCGCTGCTCAGAGCGACAACGGAGAGCAAGCACCCGCAGAGCCGGTCATCGGGCTTGAGACCCCTGTCCAGCCCCGCCTCGAACACCTCCGCCGCATCCTGTACCCTGTGTGCCTTGCCGAGGCATTGGATCACGATGGTGTAGCTCATTATGTTGGGCTCTATCCCGCCCTCCAGCATTTCTGCAAACAGCTGGAGCGCGCGGTCCGCGTCCCCGTTGCTCCCGTAGATGTTGATCATGGCCGTGTAGCTCCACTTGTCAGGCTTCGGGACGTCGCTGCGGTCCGGATCCTTCATCTCGCCGAACAGCTGCTCGGCCTCGGTCACTAGCCCCACGTCGGCGCACATGCTCAGCAGCGTGTTGCACAGGATGCTATCGGCGGGCAGCTTCTTGTCGCGCATCCGCTCCCAGAGGTGGAGCGCGTCGCGGCCCCAGCGCGCCCTGCCGTAGATCTTGGTGAGCGCGGTGAGCGTGCGCGCGTTGGGCTCGATGCCCTCGGCGGTCATTTCGTCGAACAGGCTGCGCGCCAGGCCGGGCTTGCCGGTCTTGCCGAGCGCCTCGAGCAGCGCGTTGTAGACGAAGATGTTGGGCTTGACCCCGACCTCCCGCATCTCCCTGAGGACGAACTGGATGCCGTCGTAGTCGCCGGCCTCGCCGAACATCTTGGCGAGGACGGCGAAGGCGACGTGGTCGGGCTTCCAGCCGCTGCCGCGCGCGCGGTCGAAGAGGGCGAGCACCTCCTCCTTCATGCCGAGCTGCGCGTAGACGTCGAGGACGGCGGAGTAGGTGACCTCGTCGGGGAGGACGCCGTCGGCGGCGTACATGCGCTCGAACCACTCGACGGCCTTGGCGAACTGGCGGCAGCGGCGGGCGGCGGTGATGAGGGTGGAGTAGGTGATGTTGTCGAGGGGGACGCCTGCGGCGAGCATGTCGAGGGCGAGGCGCTCGGCGTGGGGCCACTGGCGGGCGGCGCGGAGGGACTTGAGGGCGACGTTGAAGAAGATAGTGTCGAGGGGGAAGGCGCCGGCGTCGTGGAGGGAGCGGAGCCAGCGGAGGAGGGAGAGGGACTTGCGCCAGGAGGGGTGGAGGTAGTTGAGGAGGAGAAGTGCGTCGGAGGGGGAGGGCGGGGACTGCGGCGGGAAGAAGGCGGCGAGGGTGGTGGCGAGGTCGGCGTCGTCGGGGAGGGCGCGGATGGCGCGGAGGAGCGGCTGGAGAGGGGCAGAGGAGGGGTGGGAGGAGGGGGAGCGGCGGCGGTGGCGGCGGAGGGAGAGGACGGTGGGCTTGGGCTTGGAGGGGTTGACCCAGGTGGGCGCGGGGGTGGGGCGCAAGGCGTGCTGCGTGGGCGTGGGCTTGTCGTGGAGGAGCGTGCGGGAGAGGGGCTCGAGCTGCTCGGAGAGGGACGGCGTGGAGGCTGAGCCTGAGGAGGAGCAGACGAGGATGGGCTTGGGCTTGCTAGGCAGCTTGGAGTGGCTGCGAGGCGGCGGGGAGAGGCGGAAGAGGAAGGCGGAGGCGGCGGGAGGCGCCATGGCCAAGAAGAGGAGGCTGCTCGCTCGCTCCCTCCCTCCCTTAGCGGCGCAACTTCACAATCCTATCTATCCATCCATCTAGCTATCCATCCCTTGCATACGTCGGCTCGGCTCCGTTCTGCTGCTGCTTTCTCCGTCCAGCCAGCCCGCCCGTTCCGTTGGTGTTGAAAAAAATCTCGTGCGCGCTTTCTCCGTTCGTTCAGCTCCAGAAATCGGCAGCTATTGCCTAAACCCACTGACGGTATACCGTTCGTATCTTCCTCAACAACATGGCTCTAAGCCGGATCTGATGGCCAGGGCCGTTCCTATCATTTTGGAGGTCTTAGAGCACGATAAAAATAAGATCTTTTATTCTAATATAAATATATAACAATATATTTTGTATCAATTATAAAAGGTAAAATTCAATACAGTAACCATTAGACAGTACATTACAAAATGCAAAGTACTCATTGTCGATAATCTACAGGCACGTTAATATTATTAATAAGTCTTAGAAAACTGTAATATGCTACTAATTACAAAACAATTTCGGAGAGACTATTCAACCTTTCATGTGATATTGATGACTTCAAATAATTTTTCCCATATGTCTCTCTTAAATCTAATGGACATCTATATATAAAAAAAGAAACTAATGTTACAAGAAAGTCAAAGATTTTTGTTTTAGATAGTGTAGATACTGCGTTGGAGACTTAGAGTGGTATTTAACAGATAATCAAAGAACAAAAATTCATTAAAATGTATCATATATGCAATGGCTATATGAGGAGATTTCAAGTAGAACTGTTACAAAATGAATAAAATCGAAGGCGAATTGGTTGAAAATCAATGAAATCGGGCTCTCCTCTATTAATGGCGGCACTTGTTTTAGGGGAAGAGAAAACCGAAAGATGAGTGGAGAGGTCAAGGGGCGCAAGCGGTGTACATGGTGGATTGGATCTGATGGATGACTTACTTGATGCGTTCTCTCTATAAATGTTCATGCTTTGATATTTAGGGAGCGTTCAGTGATGGATGCACAACATAGACCAAATGAGTCATTACTTGATTTTGGCAGTTAACCCAACTAATCATTAATCAATTATATCCAATATTTAATATGTAGGCTATATCATGTATGTATATATATACTAATATACATGGGCTAGGGGCCCTAGTTTTTCGTGGGCCCTAGGCGGTCGCCCTTGCCGCCTAGGCCCAGGGCCGGCCCTGCTGATGGCGACGCAGCGCAAAGCTTAGACTAGAGCTAGGAAAGAGAGAGATGGAGGTTTTGCGTGGAGCTCAAGCATGGGTTGGACGGCCGGCAATGTCGGTTGGTCCATGGCGGCGATAGTAGTCAGGCCGAAGCGAGGAGAAGAGGGCATCGACAACGAAATGTGTTGGACGGCTCTATGGCGGTGCGGTAGTGACATCATAGAAGAGGGTGCACCGACGGTAGTCAGATTAGAGCGGGGGAGAAGAGGGTGCATCGGCAGCGGACGGTGTCGGACGACTCTATGGCGGTGTTGTGCCGTTGTAGTCTGGTGAGCTTGCCTAAACTTCTTGAAACTCTAGTTGAAACTTGTTGGAACCTACTGAATCTTTCTAAAACTTGTTGAAACTTCTAATTGAAACTTGCTGAAATTTATTGAAACTCTTCAACTAAAACTTGTTGAAACATATTGGAATTTGTTGAGTCTTCTCGAAACTTTTGGTTGAAACTTGTTGAAACTCTTCGACTGAAACTTGAGTTCTAAAATCTGAAACTCATCGAAACTTTGGCTTGGAAACTTCTAAAAACACGCGAAACTCATTGAAACATGAAACTTTCAAAAGTTTTCTTGAAACTTGTTAAAACATAAAACTTATTGCTATACCATTGCAATGGTATACAATTGTCTAGTCACTTCCATTGCATAATAGCCCAAACTAGACTTTAATTCCCCATTTCCATCCCGTTCCTTTTAATTTTTTTCCCCATTTCTATGTTTTGGGCATCCTATCTATCTAACTGGAGAATTTTTCCCATATGTACGTGGAAAATTGAAGTGCAAATCATGAATGTTTATATTGATGCACAGGCTCAGTGTATATACTATTGATATGAAGATTTAATTGGTAGGATCTCTGTTAAATTGTTTTTGGTATTGCAGTTTAACCCACGCGCATCCATAGAAATTAACAAAGGTATTGAACGGGCCCTTGAACAAAGTCACTGCCGCCGCCATCCACCAAACGCCGGTGATCCATCCCCAGCTCCACCTGCCTCCTTGCCCTTCCCGAGAAAATTGCTATAATGAGACTCCAAACAACGTGTTTCGCTATAATAGGACTTCTAACGTTGACATCGCTAAAATGATACCCGAAACATTGGCTTCTCGTAATACATGACATTTGGCTAATGTTTCGAAATACCCGAACATTGGAATTAAAAGAGCCAAATGTCATGTATTACGAGAAGCCAATGTTTCGGGTGTCATTTTAGCGATGTCAACGTTAGAAGTCCCATTATAGCGAAACACGTTGTTTGGAGTCCCATTATAGCAATTTTCTCGCCCTTCCCTCCTCTGATCAGCTTCCTCTCCTCCCCAACCTTCTCACCTTCGACTGCCGACATGCCTCCCATTTGCCGCTCTCCTCAATCTACGCTGCTGCCTTCCCTTTCAACGCCAATGGATGCCAATCACCGAGACCGAGGCGGGAGGCGGAACCTGGCGAAGCGGCCACGAGAGGCGACGAGGCGGCGAGGCCGAGGTGGCCGCTGGGGACATGCCAATATGACCCGCCACGTGTCAAGTTTGTGTCGTGTTTGGGCTGTGCCGGGCAGACCGGGCCTCAGGTTGGCTCGGAAAATCACAGCCTGATTTCCACCTCTGGTCATGATCACCAGCTCCAGCGACGTTGCTGTTGTTGGGGTTGGGCTGCAGGTAGCGGTGGAGGGCGGCCGGCGTGAGGTGGTCGGAGCGGGCAGCGACGTCCTACACGTTGGGCACCGGCAGTGGGGCCCCCAGGTTCCGCGGCTTTGCGTCGTCCATCAACATGTACTACTGCTCCTCCTCCTCCTTCCCTCGATTATCTGCTTGCTTCCCTTGTCAGTGATTTAATTTATTTTATTTTTCTGATGACTAGCTAGCTAGCTTGTTAACTCTCAGTCCATACGATGTCGATCGCTAGCTCGGTCGGTCTTGGTTGCAGAAGAACAAGTGCTGGGCGGGCTCATATTTATACAGTCGTCAAGGCTAGCTTTGTTTAATTTTGTCGCAGAATGGATCGAATTAATCAAAACCATATATATACTAGCATAATTAATGTAATAGCGATGGAATAATGCACGCATGGTTAACAGTCTAGTAGTAATATGCAAATTGCAGGTCGGGGAGAAAGGTAGGGAGCAACTCATGGCGCGCATTGGCAGGCAGACACAGATGGGAATCGAATCGGGATCATCGGAGGTGCCGCCTACCTAGCAAGAGCGAATAACATCCCGGACGCCAAGTTAGTCCGAGGACGTAACAAATTAAAGTGCTGTATATATGTAAACGTAGATTCAGTTGACAAATCAAAGCTAAAACTGCAATTAATTAACCACCAGGTAGCTAGTATGTTTTGGCAAATGCCGTGGTCAAAAGTTATAGTCGGAAGTCAAGCGGTCGTCCGAGGACTGTAGCAATTAAAGCGACCGATAATTGTAGCAGTTAGAGCGTCCGAGTACCAAGGGCAGTCGGAACATCCAAGTATTGTAGTAGCCCAAGAATTACTGTAGCAGTGATGCGGTCAAAGGTCGTAGAAGAACTCGTAGTCATAGAAGGAGTCGAGGTCGTAGGAGCGAGTGGTCTTCAGTTAGCATAGTGTGCACAGGTCGTGTAAGGTGAGGCCGGTAAAATCGGATCACAGGTGGTCAATTGTAGAGTCCGAGTCGTGTGGCTATAGTGCATGAGTGGCCCGCATGTGCGACCTAGTTTTATCTATTTAAAACATTTAAATCAAATGAAATAAATAAGCCATTTGCAGTAAATCATTTGTTCCCCATGGGTGTGTATTTGTCTCTTGAGAGTGATAGAAAATACATGTAAGAGTGAGTTTGTATTTATGTTTTGAGATATATAGAAAATACAAAAGAGAGTGTGAGAAATCTTGAGAGATTTTCAACATTTAGTATCAGGGCAAGGTGCGAGGACAAACTAACTGGCGATGACTCGCTGGTCGACATGCGTAGCGACGTGTATCAAGAGGAGGTGCACAGGTATTGGCGATGAGTCGGCTGTAGCATCGTGTGCTTAGGATCACGACGGTGAAGGCCTGCGTGGCCATGGCGAGGCTAGCGTGGTGTGCTAGATTCTCACATGACGTGCACACTGGCAGCGGCGACATTATCGCCATGGTGTGGTGAGGACGGACGCACTAACGACAGACTCTATGAGTGGAGGTCAGAGGTGACGCGGTTGCAGACTCCATGAGTGGAGGCCAAAGG
Source organism: Dendrocalamus latiflorus (assembly GCA_017311315.1). Taxonomy (NCBI): domain Eukaryota; kingdom Viridiplantae; phylum Streptophyta; class Magnoliopsida; order Poales; family Poaceae; genus Dendrocalamus; species Dendrocalamus latiflorus. Next base: position 35,138,732 of record CM029632.1, on the reverse strand, counting down.
TGGCACAACGGCAGACTCCGTACGAGGTGGAGGCCGCGGCTGACGACGGCAGTCTCCACCGGAGGTACGTGGAGGCTGGCGGCGGTAAGGTGAGGTAAAGCGAAGCTACTTGGAACCGAGTTGGCATGAGGCCAACAAATGGCGATGGTTGGAGACCGTCGTCGCAAGAAGAATCGTGGTCAGAGTCGCCTGGTGAGTCGTGTCATCAGCGGTGAGGTTGTGGCGGCAAAGAGGTAGTGGTGAAGAGTGGAGGCGACATGTCTCCCAAATACCTGCTACCAAGGAGCATCGTGGACAACCGGAAATGGCATGCCAAAAACTTATGGTGTGAAGCTGTGGGTGATGGTGATGTCCACGCCTCGAGATGATCCGATGTGAGGTCAATGGCGGTGGCGGAGGTCATCGTCGCATGAGAAGTCAGTGTGAGACTGACAATGACGGCGAAGTGAAGCCACTATGAGATGATGGCGGTGTGAGGCCGCTGCAAGATGAAGACATGCACGAACAGTGGTTCGAGACCACTGTAAATCGTGCGAAGATAAGGCTACTGCATGTGGCAATAAGAGAAGGCTGCTACATGTGACAAGAAGAGAATTGAAGCTACTGCGTGTGGCAAGAAGAGAAGGCTGCTGCATGCGGCAAGATAGTGTGGTTGATTGCATCAAAGATTGACATGTTAAGATTAGGGAGGAAATTGTTAGAACTAATCTTGACCGATGTTGAATATTCGTGTGTTCGCGTATGTATAGAAGTCGAAGTATCGAGTCGAGACGTCATGGTCGAAGTGCCATGGTCAGAAGTCGAGCAGTTGTCCGAGAATTATAGCAGTCGAAGCGACTGAGAACTGTAGCAGTCGGAGCATCCGAGTACTGTAGCAGTCTAAGAGGTACTGTAGCAGTGATGCAGTCGGAGTTCGTAGAAGGACTCGAAGTCATAGAAGGAGTCGAGGTTGTAGGAGCGAGTGGTCTTTAGTTACCGCAGTATGCGCAGGTCGTGGAAGGTGAGACCGGTAAAACCGAATCACATGTAGTTAGTTGTAGAGTCCACGTCGTGTGGCTATAGTGGGTGAGTGGCTCGTATGTGCAGCCCGGTTATATCTATTTAAAGCATCTAAATCGAATGGAATAAATAAAATATTTACGGTAAGTCATTTGTCTCCTGTGAATAAAAATGAGATTATATTTATCTCTTAAGAGATAGAAAATACGAGAGAGATCATGAGAGAATTCCAGCAAATGTACTGTCTACCCATACATCTTCTTCCCTCTCGCTCATGACATCCGTTTCCCACGCCCTGGGACCTCAATTCCCACTACGTATTCCAAATTCCCAAGTTTTGTACCTGCAAAGCTTTTTACTGTATCACTGTATGCCTGGTATACGTCACTAGTTGATGCCACAAAATGTTGCCAACCATATGCTACACAACACTAATTTACCATCCATGCAAGTAGTACATATCATCAGACAACATGGACACCATCGCTGATGCTGCTTCCACAGGAAAACATCTCACGTATCAAGCAGCAATCACCATTCCTGGTATTCTTGTCACAAGACCATTTTGTTCGATCATATCATATGCATACAAGGGTACTTACTCGGTGTTCATTTCCAATGTCATAGCATCGCCCCGTCATATGACGGGCAAAAATGAATAACAGTAGCAGACAAGTCAATAATGGTGCGCCCAAAATGAGTAGTTCCACGGCACGAGACACAGTAAGCAGTATGACAAGTGTGCTTTTTATGCAGGAGCTGCCTGCTGCTGGCAGAAGCAATCAGATCTCATAATTCCACGTACTCTCTGCCATCAGCTTCAGCGCTTTGCTTCGATCAGACAAATCAAATGTTGTTGCGACCTGGGCCAAACAGAGCATAATACAATCAGGATTAAAAATGCGGTCAAATATAACCAGCCTGCAGGCCATACAAACACCCAAGATGAAGATAAGTAGATACACCATATAGGAAATACTGTCACATTCTTTATTAAATGATCTCAGACAAGCGAAGCAACAAACCAACATATCCAGCCAAATAATCCATCTTCTTTGCCATCCCAAAAATAGAATTCGTACAGCACATACCATAGAGTGTGCGTGTGTAACAGAGGTTCTACTGTAGAAACATATGAATAAAGTCAGCATCCTTCAAGCTAAGCATTTTCTAGTTATCTTCTTCTAAAAGTTGATACAAAAAAACCATATTCATCTTAAGTTTAGATAACCTACGTAAATTAATACCCGCCTTACAAAGCTTTTTTTTACAGTTCTAGACCTCCAAAACAAGGGACCTTTGAAAACCCCACCAAAAAATACTTTATTTATCCCTAAATAACTGCTAGTAAATCCTTAGTCAGTTAGCTGCATGCATAAAAGATAAAAAATGGCAAATTTCTAGACACAGATTCTAACTTACAAATATACATCACAATAATCTGCACTCTCCCCTATTTCACCATATTTCACGCCCTCCATGCATTTTTACTTACTAAGGCAACAATCAACCTTAAAATCATTGAGTAACAAACTTCTTATATCATTTGTACTTGAGCTTCAAAAGGGTAAACATCTTAAACCAAGTTTACCAAGCTTTTGCCGAACTCCAGATTCTCTCTATCTGTATCATATGAGGTGGTGAGGTGCAAACTTGGACATTTGATGGCTTTGTTATGGGATTTTTGTGTTCAATCGGACATAAATTTCTGGGATTTCTAATTAAATGACTATCACTTTTCCCATACAACAGGCTCTTCACCTAATAATAATTTTAGGTAATGTTTGGGGAGCATGAGCTTTCTACACCCGATCTGGGAATTAGCAAACCTTTATTGGACTATGTACATCCTTGGGGGGCCAACATACTAACTCTTCTCTAAACCCACCCATCCTGCTTCCTCCCATTTTTTCTGTCCCTCTTCCCCTCCTTACAGCCTAGCTCCTACTTGGATTCACTAATCCTAAAGTGAGCGATACAAAATTCTAAAAAATAATTGTTGGCAAGGATCTCGTAAAAAAAGTAATGGTCATTCAGCTAAACAAGATAACACCTGTTCTCTGGACAGCCCCAACATCTTCATTAAAATGCTTACGTAGTTTTTGAGAAAGGAGGCATCACGCCCACGGTTTCCAATTTCATAGAAACAGAAAAAAAAGTTCTTTATACAGTGTGACACACTCCTGAGAACTACCCAGATAATAGCACTTTTGGCACACAGCCATTGCAAAACACCAGAAAATATCCCTAATTACATAGGGTGATGTAAAACATTGAAACATGGGAATGAATTTTCCAGGGGTGTTTAAGGGACTAGAACAGTAGAACTAGATTTTTATAGACAAAACTATTCCCAAATTGCTCACCACAAATACTATATAATTTTGTAGGGTGAGTTCAGAAAGGCTAAAGAAACTAAATTTAAATAATATGCAGGGTTAGTTATGCTGTTTGAACTACTTTAGGATTAACGAACCACATAGGGTGTAAAATTTATCTGTCCACTCCCCTTCCATGACCACTCTATTTCCCAAACCCAACACCACCAAGATATCCCCTCTTCCACATCCATGGCACAACCTGTACTCCACAGTCACACACACACACGACCTCTTATTTCCCCCAAACACCCAAGAATGGGATGCGGATACCCTCCATTACTGAAGAAATGCACATTTTGAATTACTTCCCTCAGGCGATGCTCGATTGAAAAGTGGTGACTTGTGATTACTATTGGACGTGGGAGTGTGAGAAATTGGCAATTCCTCGTCCGGTTGTGATTACAACAACAAATGGAATAGGCAGCTAGCAAGGAGTGTAAGTGTGTAACAGATGTTCATGTCTAGCATTAGCAATAATGAAGAGGTTCCACTCCAACCACATCCCTCCATCCCCCAACAGCCCACAATGAAATGTGAAACATGCGCGCAAATGCGCCGTGCACCCCCAACTTCACCCCCTCCCTGCGGTTCGTGCTTGCACAGTTGCACGTACGCGAGTGGAACGCAACAATCGTTACAGTAGAGAAACGGAAATACACTGCCCACAATGATTTGGTTGTAACTAGTCCTGGACAAGAAGATCAGTTCCATACCATTTAAAAGTTTTTTTTTTTAATTCTGCATCCTAAGTTGTAGAACACGACAACTACATAGAGGAAGGGAGAAGCAGAGAGAGACGCACCTTATAGGATCCGCCAGCCTTGGAATCCCTGTTCCACTCGAGGCCCAGCAGCTTGTTGGAGGCGTGGTAGGTGCCCTTGAGAGCATCCTCTCCACCGAACTTCCTGGTGACGGTGAACTCCCAGGCGTTGTTGGCTGTGTCCAAGCAGGGCTCCACGGTGGTGAGGCGGTCGGCGCCGTGGGCGTAGGTGTACTTGACGCGGCAACCGGCGGAGCCGAGCGTGTGAGCGACACTGACCCTGTTGGCCGGATCGAAGGTGACGGTGAAGTCGAGGGCGGGGCGGCTGGGCGGCGCGGCGGGGGCAGGGACCGGAGCGAGGGTGGTGGAGTGGGTGTAGGTGAGGCTGACGCGCTTGTCGAGCACGAGAGCCGAGTTCATGAACTGGAAGCGCACATCCTGCACATGGCATGCGAGGGGAGTTTTGTTGGTGAGAACGATTGCGAGGAGGGAGAAGAGAGAGAGAGAGGAGCAGAATTACTTGGTTGTGTGGCTTGAGGTCGAGGAGGAATGCGCCGGGCTTCTCGAGGGTGAGGGTGAGGCCCTTGAGGGAGGGGCCGTTGGCGAAGGCGGCGTCGGTGGCGGAGGCCTTGAGGCGGAGGTCGCCGGCGGCGGAGAAGGCGAGGGTGGCGGCGGCGGTGGACTTGTCGCCCTCGTAGCGCCCCTTGACGGTCGCCTTCATCTCCTCCCCTCCCCTCCCCTCAACTAGGTTGGTGGTCGTGCCTAGGAGCCGCCGCCGCCGCTGATACTCTTGCTTCACCCTGCTGTCTTCGGGGTGGACCCAACAACCAAAGCCGACCCCAACCTTTTCTTTTCTTTTCTTTTCCCTCGTTCAATCCAATGCTCCTCCATCCTCCTCTTCTTTCTTTGGGTTCCGCTCAAAGGGTTGGTGGTCGTGCTGGCCACTCCTCGCTACGCGGTAACACATATGGGCCTCGTGGGGTAACAAAAGCCCGAACTGATAAAACTGGGCCAAGTTGTTGCTGAATAATCGGACCACCCCAATCTTGTGCTCGATTTGCTTCCAATGGCTGCACGTATGCGTGTGGTGTTTCTTGTTGCATTCTGATCTCTTTCTTATACACAGTAGTCTTAGATTGATCAAAATTTATAAGATACGGCACAAGTATAAACGGTATCAAGAACGAAGAAGATGTTTACGGTCGGCTTCGTCAAATGTTTTCTTTCTCGTCGCAATTGCTTTAAAGTTGTTATTTTGATTCTCTCTATGAGATTCATCTTCTTCATTCTTCATACCATTTACACTCGTGACGTATCTCATAAACTCTGATCTGATTTGGGGGCTGCTGCGCATAAATAGGAGTATCAGAGTATAATAAGTGGTACCAGAACCAAGACCGGATTAATCTGATTTATGAGAAAGTCGTTAAAGCATCAGGTGTCACAAAATTAATATCGATATTGACGATGTAGAATCAAGCGAAGAGATTTGACGGTGGAATAAATTTCAGCGTATGGCAACACGTGATGAAGGATGTCCTTGACTAACAGGAGCTAATCGATGTTCTTGAAGGGGACAAATCAGAAAAATGTCCGTTGAAGACTGGAAAATGATGGAGCGGAAGGCTATCAGGTGCAATCCTTTTATGTCTCTCCAACGAGGTAAAGTACCCGGTGATCAAGGAAAACAAATCGAATATATTATGGGAGAACTTAGAAGGATTGTATAAGGCAAAGTCGTTTACAAACTAGTGGATGTTCAAGCAACAACTGTATAGGTTGCGTATGGAGTAAGGTACACGATTTATTCACCATCTCAATATTTTCAACAAGCTTATCACACAGTTAACTAGTGTGGATAAGAAAGTTGAGAAGAACGACAATGTCATTATAATGGCATCATTTCTACCACCAACATGGTGCAATTGATGATGAATGGTCTCATCAACAAAATAGATACTCAACTTAATGAGAAAGTTGCATATCTATTGGAGGCGGAGTTCTTAAAAAAAACCCATCAGAATCTTCATGCACAGGTGATTAAGCATTGCCTATAGTAGGTGTTGCAAGCAAAAGCAAAAGTCACAGAAAGAAAGAAGGGCAAGAGTAAGGACACACGTGTATGCTATCTATACGATGAGGAATGTCGCATGATAAAAGATTGTCCAAGTTTCAATGGCTCCGAAGCCCCACCTCCTCAAAGTAGCAACCTGTGAGAACATATCTGGAATTTAAGATAGATCTGTGAGGGTCGGGTCTGCAATAAGTGAAATTATTACAGATGGTTTTTCATACAAACCGTCTGTGATGAGTCATGGGAAGTATCACAGATGGTTTTAACAAAAAATTGTCTGTGATATTTACTAATATCATAGATGGTTCTTATTAATAACCGTCTGTGATACTTCACAGACGGTTTTCGGCATGAACCGTCTATGATATTACCTCTTCACAAACGGTTTTTAGCGCGATCAATAACACAGACGGTTGCTGAACTAAAACTGTCTATGATTGTATTTTAATACTGATGATTTTAGTCAACCGTCTATGATGAGGTGTTTAATATTAACATTTTTGTAGTAGTGTGTGGACCCCACGCGCTAGTAAATCCTTAGTTCAGCGTGGACCTGGCCCTACCCGGCGGTTTGATGACACTATAAAAATCAGATTTTCCTTTAGAAAGAACATTATAAATTAAATTAAAAATCCTAAATCCTAGAAGTGCAGTATTTTCTCTCTTAATTTTCTAGGATTTTCTCTCCCAGCAAAACTTCAGAAGGCCCATTCCCCCTCATGCGAAGTTTGATTAAAGCAATATTTGTCTCTAAATTTTTCTAAATTCATGAGCTTTCTTTTTGCATAAAAATGATGAATTTTTGTATTTATTTTAATTTATTTGATATTTATTTGTGTTTCGTGGCTTTTTTCAGTTAGAAACCGACATGCTAGAATTGCAAAGTCGACCTAAAGCAAGAGCAAGTGTTCAACGAGCAAAGAAAGCACTGACTATGTCGATCTCATATTTTAATATTATGTATATTATTTGCTTAAACTATTATGTATGTTTATTTTGGTTAGATGAATATGTTTATGCATAGTCTTTAGTTATTCAGAAATAAATTTTCCTGGTCCGACAGAACAACAATATGGATCATTTCAAGGGGATGACAATTGCGTTTAGTTTGACCCAAATTGAGCAAGGCCATTAAATGGATGGAACAGCACGTGCGCCACCATACGTAAAAGAGGTAAGGAAGGATGGAGCGATCAGTTGGGCCAAACTTAGATTGGCTGGGCTCCAATATGAGCCTTTATATATTTGTTTCGTAAGCGTGGGCCAGGATTTTTTCTAGAACGTGCCGGGCCTTTGGTAACAATGTTAATTCTCGCAGTCGCAGGTGGCCACCAGCATCATATCTACCATCTTCTCTCGTCTGAACTGCAGTTCTGTTTATTTATATGGAGATCGAGAGAGACCACATTTTTCAGTGCCACTTAATATACACAACACTATCTCGTTAGACCCTACTCTAACAGGATAGCCATTAGGCAACTCTCTCTCTCTCTCTCTCCTTCCTCTCATCTACGGTGCCCTCCTCACCTTTCCCCCACCGCCGCTCTCCCCCTCTCCTTCCCTCTTTTCTTCAACGCGGACAGCAGCACACCCCTCCTCCGTTCTCTCCTCCACCACTAGTGGCCGGCAGTGATCTCGCCGTCTCGCCGCGTTGCCGTCTCCCCTCCCCGCCATCACCACTCCGTCCAACCTAATATTTACAGCGTCAGTGCCTCGCCCATTCCTCCCTCCGCCACCGCCCACCGCTCTCTGCTGCTGCCCATCACCCCTCTGCCACTGCCCAACATCGGATCACTGCCTCCCTCTACATCCGAAGGGCGTAGTGAATCTGTCATCATGATGGCACTCCCCTGTTACCAGATTCAAAGCCAAAGTCAGTGGCAACAGCGGGGGGAAGAAGGGGAGGCTATCCGGTGGAGAAGGAAACGGTACATCATTCTTTAGTTTTTTTTTCTAATTTAATCAACAGATAGGCAGTCGATTTTGAAGGCCTTGGATAACATATATATTCCAGGCTAGGGCAGTATAAATATTTTCTTCAATTTTCAAAATCATGCATGCATGCTTTTGTGGCGAAGCTAAGCTAGCCCGTGCATGGCCCTGCCGCGCGCATGCATGACACGAGTCAGTCCCCACAAGTTTTCATTATCCACACGCGCGCGCCAAGTGAAAAATGAAAGGACCATTTGCAGTATTGCAATGGAGAAGTACGTACGTTCAGAGATCGATTAAAGATCGGTTCTGCTTCTGCATGCAGTAATTAATTGCAGTAGGAGCTGTCGTGTATCTACCCCTATACACTGGAGTATGAAGCTTTTTCTTGCATGCTCACTGTCAGTCAATCAGTCACCTCTTCGCTCGCGGGATATCGATCTGTCATCAGAGCTGTTCTGATCTGAGCTCTGACTGCATCACCAATGGAGAGACGGGATAAATAAACGACTAAGCTATAAAGATAGGTTGTATAGTAGCGAGGAGATGCTCTGTCGATCTGCGATAGCTGGTGATCTTCCTTCTTCCTGCCATGGCACGGCAGCGCGCTCTCCGCCGGTAAAGCTAGCCAGCCTTCATCTCTCTGTCCTGGTCGCTTCTCAGAACGCATGAAACGATGCGTAGTGCGCCTCAAAAGTGGAGTAAAACGCGCGCGTACACACACACACAAACCTACACAGATCTGGAGAAAAGATAAATCACAGTTCACAGTTGTTGGGTCGTCGATGCACGCATGCGCGCCAAGCGGGCTTCTTGTACTTCTAAAAATTACTTTTCGATTTTTTTTCTACTGTAACAGACTTTCAAATAAACTATCTTTTTTTAAAAAAAGATCTATACATTAATTAAAGTACACGCTATATCAATTTTATTTATATCGATTAAAATCACACACGAATTTCTCTTACTCTATACTCTCTCTTATAAACGATAAAAAACTTATAAATCATAGTCATAAACTATAAGCCGTAACTCAAATCAAAATAACAGACCCCATGGAGACAACAGTGTCCGTGAGCCAGCGAATAGGCTAGCTAGCTCGGTCTCTCTGTCTCGCTGCCGTCTACACTGCCAGTTCCTCTAACCAAAAGACATGGATGTATGCATGCGAAAACAAAGACACACAGAGCAGACGCCAGCATCACAGCTAGCGAGAGAGCGATGACATCATGCATGTACAATTGTACACACATACGCAGATAGATAATTGTGAGAGTACGTCGATATCATCCCATATTATGCAAAGAATATTTGATTTTACTTATACTTTATCGTTGTTGGTTGAGTTTAATTTTTTATTATTTGTATTCTCTGTTTTTGTTATAAGGTGATCAACAGTTTGACCGGTTGTGGGTAGTGATCCAGTGTGACCGATTTTCTAGTTAGCGATACGTTTATTTTAGAGAGGTCCTCGTTTTATTATACGAATGTTTTAAGAGTTGTGTGACCGGCCGTATGGTGGCAGTCTGACTAGAGGGTGTCATGCGGTCAGACCGGCCTGTGCTGAGTTGAGTAAGCTGATTTGTATCTCGATTATGTTGTTGCTTTAGATGCTTTTTGGGAGTCTTTGTAAGATGTTAGTCATGGCGAGAGTCCATACAAATGTTAGCCATAGTAGGAGTCTATGCAAGTGTTAATCATGCCTGGGAGTGCCATATGGTGTTTGCTAACAAGAGTTGAGTGCATGTCACTTGTGCTCAGGGCGGAGGGAAGGGAGCAGCTAGGGGCCTGGCCCCTCTTTGATCTCGTGTGTGTTCATATGATTATATTTATGGGGTCTTAGTTTCTTTAATTTGCCAAGCCATGTTAATTATACTTGATGCTACAACAAAAATAAGAAAGGCTAACAAGCCCATGAGCTGCTCATATCTCTTTCACGTTTCAAGATCCACATATCATTAGAGAATAATAAGTTTGGCTCTCATCTTTTTCCCTATCTCTTTATGTTTCTTTGGCTGCCTTTCTCGCCATCTAGATGGTTTTTATCCTCAAGTTGAAGTTATTGATTTTATGATTTGACTTAGTTTTCGGGTGCTTCCTTCTCCCCTCTTGATCTTTCTTGGTGCTAAGAACGTGTAAGTGATGGAGGTATCTCTTGGAGATAATCCCATATATCTAGCCACTTGCTATGAAAAGTTCTTGAATTTGCTCGATTTTGCCTTAATTTGGGGTCCTCAGTGAGAGATCTTGATCCTAGAGTCTTTGCTGCGTTTCTTGCTGTAGTTTTACTTGATAGGACGTGTAGAAGTTGATCGAATGTCATCTTGACTATTTTTAACCCCCGAGCAAATATTTGGCTCTAAGTTTGGTTTTAGTACAAATTTTCTTGTTTTCGATAAAAATCAGAACTTTGACATTGGTCTTCTTTAACTTTGTTTAGAATATGTTTTTGACATCCTTGTGAAGATTTGTTTTAAGTTTTTTAAGATTTAGAGCTGCAATTTTTGTTTTGGTTCTTTTGGAGGTTTGAACCTGAGCTATTGTTATCTCACTCGGCTTCGTTCAGACCGGCTCAAGGCACCAGTTAGATCGACCGAGTGATCCGACCACCGGTGGCCTTTAGTAATATCAGCTAAGCAGTCAGATCACTACTTTTTTATACTCAGACCGACAGAGAAGTGTTCGGACTCAATTATTTTGTTGGATTAGCTGGTAAATTTCGTATGTTTTATCTTCAGTCATAGATAACCGGAAAGTTCAATGTAATATAATATGAGCTCATATTTTCCCTCTGGCTCTAGTCGCCTCCTTGGCTCTTCAATAAAAGATCATCCACCTAGTCACTTTTCAGTCCTAGCAGCAGCTGCCTCTCTCCCTCGACCTCCATTATTCAATTAATGCTTCGTAGTTGAGACTCTTCAGCTCAACAGCAAGTGTAGTACTGCCATACATAGCGCTGTTCGCCCTCGATCATTGCGCGTACGTACGTGTCGTCCTTTTACCCTTTTCCTTCGACACTACAAACCGCTGCTCTCAGTTACTACCAACTACTGTAGTTGATGAACATATCAATAGGGTCCGCTCCAACGGACTTAAATTTCTAGCTATAACTTTTAGCTTATAGTTAAAATTATAATATATCGGTTGTTATTTTTTATAAAAAATAAAAAAGAGAAAAACCGTTATATTGTCACTGATAATACAAAGGAATAAGGAGGAAAAAAGTAAAAAAATCGAAAACCCTAAAATACCAAAATAAGTCAAAATTAGAAGCTGCTATGTTCCAAGTAACTTCTAGATTAAATAAACTGAAAGTTAAAATAAACAAAAAACTAAAACCATTTGAAACGGAGCTATAAAGAGACAGCGTAGCTACGCACCAACTGCCTAGATCGGTGACCTAGCACATAGGCGGAATTTGTATCGTGCACATCAAGATGCATAGGTCAATGTATATACTCTCTTCATCCAAGTTTATAGGATGCATTTTTTTAATGATCTTATCTATAAATATAAAATGTATTTTATGTTCCAATGTAAAATTAGTATGATGTTCTCTTTATATCTCTAATAAATATATAGTTTTATTTGCTATTCTCTACATACATATATTTAATATACCGCTTAGAGATAATAGTTAGGGGTAATATAGTCATTTTCACTATCTCTTTAATCTACATGACAATAGAAAATACGTCTTATAAATTTGGATGGAAGGAGTATATCTTTCTTTTCAGTTATGATTAGGAACAGTGTAACATTAGTTTTCTCATGAAGTTCGACATAAATTTAATTACTAATTTCTATTGTAATATAGTTATAACACCTAATAAAAGTATAATATTTTAAAAATATTTTTGAAATAAATCTATACATATAATTTTCATATATCTAATATAAATATTTAAAAGCTATCAGTGACTAAACTTTTAAAAGTTTAATTGTATATATTCCAAAACGACACGTACGTATTTGTAACTAGAGGAGTATGTATCCTCGTTCAGTGAACATGAGTTTTCGGGCGACTCAACTACTAATGCACTACATACTGCGACTAACCAAGACGATCATCTTTATACTCCATATGGTTGAATCGGACTAGGTTCAAACATCATGCTACTATATATGTATGTGTAATATATACTAGCACTTATCTGCCCATTTCAACAGGAGATCAGATTGCTGGAGCGACCGGCCGAACACGTGTGAATTGAAGTAGGTGTAAATCAAGGTTAGGCATCATCTCTATCGTTTCAGAATAGCAAGTAAGTTGAAGCATACATACAGGTGTGCACAGTGGCGGAGCCAGGATTTTTTAAAGCCTCGGGCCCAAAACTAAAGAGGATACAAGATACTACCAACTAAAGCCGCAACAATTACATACAAGTATACAACCTATTTACGTAAGCACGCATATCCTCACTAGCAATTGATTCCACATTAAGCAACAATCGCACGCATACCCTACTTGACCCAAACATTTTTACCTAGGCCAAAGTCCCCACCACCAAGATCTCATGTCAAAATTTCCATGGAATCAATCAAAGTAGTTGTACGTGCAAGCACGGATCAATCAAAGTAGTTGGCGTTGGTGTGTACCTGACTTCGGGGTTGGACGGTTGGTGGTGATGTTGCGCAGGTGTTGCATCCTGCAGATGGAGACAGCCACGCCGGTGGCCAGGAAGAGCGGGTACACCGCGGGGACATGCGGCCGCGGACTGACGGAGAGGAGGCGGGGCCGCGGTGGAGCGTTGGCGGGCGGCGGCGTCGCGGCGAAGAGGAGGCGTCGGGGGCCGGGGGCGGTGCCGCGGCGGAGCGTAGGCGGGCAGCGGCGTCGCGGCGGAGAGGAGGCGGGGTCGCGGCGGAGCGTAGGCGGGCAGCGGCGTCGCGGCGAAGAGGAGGCGTCGGGGGGCCGGGGGGTGGTGCCGCGGCGGAGAGGAGGCGGGGCCGCGGCCCGCGGGCGCGGGGGATGGTGTCGCGACGGAGAGGAGGCCGGGGCGCGGGCGCGCGGCAGAGAGGAGGTGGGGGCTGGGGGCGGCCGACGGTGGAGTCGCGGAGGCGGCTGGAGGCGTCGCGAGACGGGAGGGGATTGCGCGGTTGGGGCTAGGGTTAGGGCAGCCGTCGTCGGTCGCTCCGCTATGGCCATTTGGGCCGCTCGCGGTTCCGCCGTTGGCTTTGCTGGGCGACTGGGCCGGCTGGGAATCGGGTCGGCCGGGAATAGTCTCGGGCCGGCCAAAAGGACTCGGGCCTGTACACTATACATCATTTTTTTTGGGATGTATTTACTAATTTTCTCCACTACTATTTTCTCTGGGCCTCGGGCCGTTGCCCAACCGGCCCGAGGCCCATCTCCGCCCCTGGGTGTGCATGCGTTGTCGGTCAGCAACTCGGCACTGAGGTGAGCTGAACAGTAGAGGCCAGGGTCCAGCCAGTAACATGTAGTATTTACTTTAACACTGATGCAGTACTGTTGGTACATGCATGTTGATTCCATTTCTTCGCAGTCCTTCACTTGTCACATCGATGGCCAAACGCAGCCGGCCGGTCGGCTGGGTGACTAGGCTGAATACGGACGTGTACTTTACTCATATTGATCGCAAGCTGGCCGGGTCTACCAGAGATCTGCATGCCGGAAAACCGCCAGTTCACTGTGATAGATTCTTGTCTTGGTCCTCGTCACCATTCTCTTGCTGCAGCACCCACCACAGAAGAAAAAAAAAAGAAAAAAACCATGCATCGCTCGCTGGCCAGCTTAATTTTGAGCTAATTATACCGTGTAAAATATATTACGAGCCAACTTCATTTCCTAGATTTATTTCTCGTTTGGAACTGAGGAGTCCGGAAGAAATTTTGTATGATCAAATTGTGCTGATCCTGACAGAATTTACGTGGACATGCCAGCATTATAAACATAGCATTGTTGTCCATTCAAATTATTTACGACATTTAGCTTGAAATACCATCAAGCATTTGGTACATAATGACTGAAACATTTATTTCATAAATTGCAGATTAGTCGGGTGCAACTGCAGCCAGGCTAATGGGGTACTTCATTTGATAGGTTTTTTAATGACATAGTGATTGCTTCCGAATCTATGCATTTCTAGTCTAACCGTGCATGGCACCCCATTTTGTACTGCTGTAATATAATATATTCGTGCATATTTTACGTCCAACTATAACTGCACATATTTCTTAGAAATACACGTACGGTAGTATGCTGCAGAAATGGTAGCCATCGATATTATGTTTGTTAAAAAAGCATGTAGGTTTTTTTTACGCGCGCAATTATTCTATTCATGTTGTCATCATTTTCTATTTTCAG